>JBAMBQ010002434.1:0-20959 GCA_037044495.1 Stegana nigrithorax
AGGGAGAAAATTAGAGTTTAAATTGGGAATAGAAGGGGCGAAAAAATGATAGAAAAATAAATGATAAAAAGGGGAATAGAAAGAATCAAAACGTTTTTCGAAAAAGTATTGTTAAAAATATAGGAAAAACGAAGGAAAAACGGGGAAAATTAGTGTTAATGAGGGGAAAAGAAGGGGCGATAAAATTGGAGAAAAAGTACGGGAAAAAATAAGGAAGACGAAGGAAAAACGGGGAAAATTAGCGTGAAAGAGGAGAAAAGAAGGAGCGAAACAATGGGAGAAAAAACAGAGGAAAAATAAGGGAAAAATAAAAGAAAAAGGGAGAAAATGAGATTTTAAAAGGGGAAAAGAAGGGGCGAAAAAATGGGAGAAAAAATAGTGGAAAAAAAATAAGAAAAAAATCAAGGAAAAAGGGAGAAAATTAGAGTTTAAATTGGGAATAGAAGGGGCGAAAAAATGATAGAAAAATAAGGGATAAAAAGGGGAATAGAAAGAATCAAAACGTTTTTCGAAAAAGTATTGTTAAAAATATAGGAAAAACGAAGGAAAAACGGGGAAAATTAGTGTTAATGAGGGGAAAAGAAGGGGCGAAAAAATTGGAGAAAAAGTACGGGAAAAAATAAGGAAGACGAAGGAAAAAGGGAAAACTAGTGTTAGAGAGGGGAAAAGAAGGGGCGATAAAATTGGAGAAAAAGTACGGGAAAAAATAAGGAAGCAAGAGAAAAGGGAAAACACGCGTCCGTTCGCAGCGAATATTCAAATGAGATTGAGAATTCAAAATAATGAATCAAAAATAATTTCGTACTTTAATTTTATAATGCTTTTTGATGGGAAAAAATACCGTTCAAGCGAACCAATGGCTTGAAAAGTGTTATAAGGACTCGTTGTTTTTCTGACTTCAAACGTGGTCGTAGGGTCACCGATGATCAAGAACGCAGTGGACGTCCAAATGAGGTGGTAACACCAGAAACGGTTAAGAAGATCAACAATATGGTATTATGTTTGCAGCACTGTTAGTTAACAGATTCACGCTGTGCATTTCCCTAGCTTGCCATATCAGATTCTCGAGAATGGGAATTTCTTAATGTTAGTGGACAAGTAGTACTACTAGTACAACAACAACAACTTGTCATTTGTACGCGCAAACACGCATTGCGGCTGGCTTTGGTCGACTCGATTGCATGTATTTCGTACCATTCTTCACGCGTCGCTTTAATAGTCAGGAACTGCACGAATGTAAATCTCAAATGGCCGATTTAGTCAGGTAGGCAACATGAGGTGCAAGTCAATCAAAACAATGGCAAAACTACATGAATTGTACTTCGAATTGCTCCCACATCCACCGAAATTTGGCTCGAATTAAGAGGTTACCGCTGAAACTGAGGCCTATTTTGAGGCAAAAGATAAATCGTTCTACAAAAGTGGTATCGAAAAGTTGGACAATCGCTATACTCGTTGTATCGCCCTCGAAGGCAACTATATTGAATAATAAAATCGAGTTTTGTCAACATTTTTCTATTTTCCTACTTATCATTCGGACTTATTGAATGGCCTGTTGTTACATCAGGTCTAGTTTCGCATGTCCTCTTCTTTGATAGTGAGCTGCCAAAACATCTGCGAAAAGTGAAAAAAGAATACCTAATTATACACCGCGACAATGAACGGCTTTCTATAAAAGTCTGCTTAAAAAATCACAATCATTAGAAAATAACTGCTAAATAGATAATGATTTTGTTTTGTTAACTAGTTATAATGTTAAGGAACAATAAGGCAAATAAATAAAAGGTATTTCATGAAAACAAAAGACAAAAAAACTAGACCCGTTGGTTAAATCGAAATTGAGACGAGGCCTAAAAACGAATCACCAGAAATTAAATTTTGAAAGGACCTCTACCAAACATATACCCGGAAGAGATATATCTACCTAGATCCACGTGGATCGACCTCGTCCAACTAAGGTCGTGGTACTGTCACATCACCAAAAACTACCCCGTGTATATAAGTCCTTAGATTCCATACATATCCCCTGGTTGTGCTCAATCGACACACATCGTCCTCCATCTCTTCCGTTGTCCGTCTAATGCCGAAATATGACTCCATCACCGTAAGTTGGCTAGCCCCCTGCGCCTAGACCTGGATTGAGTCCAAATACCCATCCCACACTCTTGTCCCATCGTATTCCCCTCCTCCCAAAACAATTATCCAATAGATTTCAGAATAAGTGTTTTTTGCGACCTTAGGGTTACAACAACAAAATCATTCAGATAATGCAAAAACGCAAGGTGCGACCACACCGAAAATACTAATAAACCAAAACAATCACCTCCAAAAAACGTCAACTTGGCATACAAAAGGTATGTAAGCAACAAACATGCGCAATAAACTAACTCAAGAACAATAATCATATCAAAAAATCATGGTAATCGAATCAAAAATTTTGATAGAGAAAAAATTCAAATTAACCTCCCCTTTTGACAAGCTGTCACTGTCTTTAACCTCTCAATTAGGCCATTATGCCAGATAAATCCACTTAACAACAGAGCTCTGGGCATGCTCACATACAAAAATATTTACTTCTATGAGGTGTACACTCCTTTATATAAGTGTAGTTAAGTCTCTGTGACGCCACCATTCATTGGAGGAAATTTTAAAACATTTTTTATCAAAAAATTTCAACCAAAGTTGGAATTTGCCAAATGATATAGACACATTTTGATCCACGAGTCTTATAGATTATGGCCGCTAGTGCTAGTGAAAAAAAAAATCAAAAATACGTAACATCAAGTTAAACAAAGTTTTGCTGCGGGCTTTATTGCATGCATACATATAATAAAATTTTAATTTACATGAAAATACATTTATAAAAAGTACAAATTAAATAACATTTTTATCAATGAAAATTTTGTATTATACGTAATTTTGCAAATTTGGGGTTTTTTGTTCAATTTGTATTCGCAAAATTTTTGCGAAACGTTAATGCGCTTGGAATGGATTTCAATACTTTAAATATTAAATGTTTAACTGCTATTTTCCTGCCGGAACCTGAATTTGAAATATGAGAATACGTTGAGATCGCCAACATCATTTACATCAGAGATGACATTTAAAAACTAACTTTTTAGAGGGAATTCATCGGATATGTTTGAGGCAAAGCTTTTGGATAGGTCAAGTCGTACATCTGCGATTGAATAAAAGCAACTTTATTCTTAGGCTCAGGTTGCATGGTGGCCAGACCTGTAAGCGATGTGTAAAAATAGATAAGTACTTTCAAAAATTAATATTGATTTTTTTATTTACCATTCTTGTATGCGTAGTTCATAATAGTCTCAGCAATTGCTACTGAACAATTCGTAATTGCCTTGAGCGGAGGATACAAACTGCCTTTACTCAAGTCCTCTTTCGTGACTAAACAAGCTAAGCGCTCAGCAGAGAGTAAAAACACTTCTTCAGGGATTGTTAGCATGCCAGCACAGAGCACACCCAAGGCAACCCCAGGGAATATATAAGAGTTGTTTCCCTGGCCGGGATAATATTTGCGATTATTATAGACGACGGGCGGAAAGGGGGAACCCGATGCAAAGATACATTTGCCTTTTGTATACGTGTAGGCCTCCTCGGCGGTGCACTCTGCTTTACTGGTGGGATTCGAGAGAGCAAAAATGATCGGGGTTTCATTGAATTCCCCCATTTTTTCTAGCACCTCTTTAGTAAAGGCACCGTGTATAGCAGCAGCACCAATTAGCACAGTTGGTTTTATTTTTTTTACAGCTTCTTCCAGTGTATCAATTGGGTCACTGGCTTGAGCAAAAACTAGCTTATGTTCATTCAAACCACCCTTAGGGCGATCGCGGACAATTACACCTTTACTATCAACCATCCAAATACACTTTTTAGCTTCCTCATCGGACAAGCCTTCTTTCTTCAGCGCAATGAGAACTAAGTTTGCGATACCGAGTGCTGCCTCACCGGCGCCTTGAAAAAGTATGATGTTTTCTTTAAGCTTTGTATTCGTAAGCTTCAGTGAGGAAAATAAACCAGCTACTGCCACCGCTGCTGTTCCTTGTATATCATCGTTAAACGTACAGTATGAATCACGATATTTTGCTAACAGACGGAACGCATTTGCATTACCAAAATCTTCAAATTGTATTAGACAGTTCTGGCCGAAACGCTGTACACAGGCTTTCATGAATTCTTCGATGAAGTCTTCGTATGCCTTTCCTGTAACCCGCTTTTCCCGAAGACCAATGTAAAGTGGGTCCTCCAAAATGCTAGTAGTATTCGTTCCTACATCGAGTGTAACTGGCAGACACTGACTAGGCTTAATGCCAGCCAAGGCGGTGTATAGCGAAAGTTTGCCTACCGGAATGCCCATTCCATTTGCACCCAAATCACCCAAACCCAGAATGCGCTCACCGTCTGTTACGACAATGGCGCGCACATCTGTTTCGGGCCAATTTTTAAGTATTTCATATACGTGGCCTCTATCCCTAATTGATATAAACATGCCTTTAGGTTGCACAAAAATCATGCTGAATTTTTGACAAGCTAAACCAACTGTAGGCGTATAAACAAGTGGCATCATTTTGCCTATGTTTGATGCAAGTACATTGTAAAAGAGTCGTTCATTTCGTTCCGCCAACATGCTAAGAAATATATATTTGTCCAGATCGCTATCCAGACGATCCAAGAGCAACAAGCTGTGACTGACCTGTTCCTCCATAGAGTGTACAGCATAGGGTAGTAAGCCGTGGATGCCTAAAACCTGACGTTCCTCATGGGTGAAACCCAGACCCTGAAAAAAAAATATGAAAACTTTATAAATTTTATTACTACTTGGTTTTGTTAACTTCACTCAAAGATAATGCTACTTACGTTTTAATCTATATACGTATGTAAATACTAATGGGTGCATGAATGCATTCAAAAGGGCTCATTTGGCATTCAATCTAAAATTGAATGAGTCCGTATTCATTAAAATAAATATTAATGAATAAAAATATTAGATTGAATGATTAATGTTTCACTATATCATATTTATTCAAAACTAAAAATACGCATTTGAATAGACTCATTCTGTTCATAAATATTCAAATATATCTCATTCCTCGTTTTTGATTATAAAGCCAAAGCCTACTTACATTATTTGTTTTTTTTTTTTTTTTGGATTACACATATAATTTTCTTTTACTAGGGTATATGTAGATTATATTGTATTATAAGGGAAAAAAAAATTTAAGAATCGGGCTGAAACTCTGCCTTGATGATTTCTTTAATATGATATTGTACAATGCGCATGAATATACTCAATTCTGTTTTTACGCGAATTTGATTTAACGCGATTCCAAAAAAATATTGCATTAATGAGGAAAGAGCCGCGAAATTTCAAGGTGAGATGAAATTTATAATAGGTAAGTATCGTGAATTACGTAAAAGTCTTATCAATACTGAAATTCAATTACCAACAATTGAGCATGACTTTGAAAATATTTCTAGCGATGAAAGTGATGTTGAAGTCTATCGTAAACAAATGCGTTTATCAGAATGTGATACTGATTAAAAATAAGTTTTTGTATTATGTTTTTTAGTTATATGAATTTTATGATTTTTTGACATTTAATAATGTCTATAAGCTAAGGACTATCGGCTAAAATCTGCCCCAAAATGTTTTGCATGTCAATATTAGTGCATCGTAAAAATTTCGTAAAACAGACAAAAAAAAAGCCATTTTTCTATGACGTCACACATACAAAATGGCGGCGCTCTAATGAGAAATTTTTTTTTTTCAGTAATTTGGATTACTGAATTGTTTTAAAATATGCAACTTTAGTAAAGAAAATCCCTAGGGTCAATGAAAAATAATAATTAATTTAGAAGTTGTATATAAATATAAATATTTCCGTTAAAACGATATAAATCCACTTAAGACATAAGGAAAACATGCAATTCGGATTAAAGAATTGCAAATAATTGCCAATGCATGAAAATAAACCTGCGAATTACTGAATTTTCGGATCACCGAGTAGTCGGATTATCGAGTTTCAACTGGTTAAATTTTCATGCTTTTTATGAATAATTAGCTCTACTTCTTTATTGTTACGGGTATTTAAATTCTCAAAACTTCTTTTTAACACTTTGACTGTGTGAATGAAAAAAGTCAAAGCCACTTAGAATTTTTAAGCTAATCATGCATTATTTATGAAAATAACTGTGTGCAAAATATATTTATTAAAATATGGTGCAGTTATTTAGTTCATACGGAATTTAAATTTGCAATGCATTCAATTGCACTGGGGATTAATCGAAACACCAGTTACTTCAGATTGTAGTGGAGTGCGCAAAATATTAAATGAAGACAATTTAAGCCGCCTACGCAAAATATGATTATTTGGTGGACTATTTATTTAGATATTTGACTGGTGTCTGCATTTAATAAATTGAGCAATGTGAATGGATAAATATGGAAATGTAATAATTTTTACATATGTAATTTTTATTAATTTATAATTTAATAATAATTATTATTTTATAATTAAACAATATTGTGCAATAAAAGAAACATGCGAAATTATTAGAAATTAATTACATATTAAATAATGCAAAAATACTCATAAAAAATGTCTTGCATAGTTGTGAATTCATTCATTACTTATTAAACATCAAAAATACACTCTAAAATAGACAAACTTTACACTAGGCATTAGTGCGAGCAGCATATGCGTAGCAAAGGAAAGAAACACAAACACAAAGAGCAGAAAATATTCATATATTCTCTGGCCACATTGAATTATGGAAAATTATAGCAGTTTGACTTCCAACACACGCTGCCCGCCGCTGCCTGATTTTGTCATTTCAATTTGACAAGCAGTTTGTATGAGATGCGCCGACTTAGTATACATATTCTCTGCTATAATGAGATTTCTGTAACATCTTGACGCCAGCTTCTATTTATTACACCGAAATTTTTGGTAATGTTTTTTGCATGGAATATCAAGGAAACGGTTATATTACTTACAGTGTGTCACTTAAGTATTTTGCCTATTGGTTTTCATGCAAAAATTTGAATTTGTTGGCTTATAAAATAACAACAATGGGAAAAATAGAAAAAAAATGTTGCTCGTCTGCTAAAGGCATATTTTCACAACAAGTTAACCCAACTACGGATCATATTCGATGATCCGTTAGCTAGCTATTGAGGCGCAATCATTTTCTGCCGAAAATTTCGATCTCACAAAAGTATTTTGCCTCGCAACAAAGTACACGTGGTTTCCATATTTCCTATGAAATTTGCCTCAATTGCGTGGAAATTATGCATGCTGTACTTGCTACTAAGGCAATAAGTTAATGTTGTGTACAATTTCGATGTGATTCTGCTGCTTATGTAACCCAAAATGGCAAAACGCAAAGAATTAAATTATGAACAAAGAAAAATCATTTTATATCTGTATTATCAGGGTAAACTTATCCAATATGTTTCTGAAATGTTTGATCGAAGTCGCCAAACCAAAGAGAACACAATTAAATGATCGAAAGAACATGGTACTATGGTATGGTACTTCTATTTTTCCCATTGTTGTTATTTTATAAGCCAACAAATTCAAATTTTTGCATGAAAACCAATAGGCAAAATACTTAAGTGACACACTGTATATTGTTTTAGTTCGTGGTAATGAAACAATATTTTTCGGTTAAGTTTCTGGCACAAGTAAACGCTCACGGGTACACTTAAAAATGTTGCAACTAATTTTAGTTTTTCTCAGTAAATGTTGTTTTTGGACCGATCGTTCCTATGACAGCTATATGATATGGGAAGTTGATCTATATAATATTGAGATATGTAATTGGTCATTAAATCCAAAATTTGGTAAAGATATCTTGAAAAACAAAAGGGTTTTTGTTACTAAATGTAGGTTTTCACCCGATCGTTCCTATGACAGTTATATGTTATAGCACGAATATCGAAAAAAAAAATAAACTTGTTATGCCTATGGATTGGGAGAGTCTTCATGAAAAATTTGGTGGTTACATACATTTGCACAACTTTAATATACCCTTTACCATTTTTTGTTACAGGGTATAATTATACATCTTACAAAATACCTAACTATCAGCTTATCTGATTGTTACTAACATAGTATCAATCGGTTGGGTATTACGAAAAGCAAAACCAAAACAGAAAATGGCAACAAAAGAGTATATCACTTCTTAGACTTTGCGCTCGGATGCATTATAATCTAAACAAACAGGTTAGTGATTTGTTGTCCGATCTAGACTACAGTTGACCTCATACTTTCGATTACATTTCAATTAGCTGCTAAAATATATTATCGCCGAGTTATCACTTTAGCACGAGTCACGCTATAAACAAAATAATGTTTCGTCTACATACATAACCAGCCAGACAGATTCAATTTAGCTGACATGATTGATTGTGACCCACTCAAATAAAATGTTGTGAAAGGTAAGGCGACTGAGGTCAATAATTTTTTTTATTAGTATATTTGTCCCGGGACAAACTTTCAAATTCAGACGACCTTTAAACAAACTTTAAAATATCACGAATCGACTCAAAGACGCACACATGTATGCAAAGATCAATAAGTAAATATGTATAATCATATTTATGTATGTACATATACATAAAATATCTATCAAATGATTGTTTGTGAATTTATAAAAGTTACTCTAAACGAATCAGAACTAATACCTTAGTTTAAACAGTTGTTATCTGGCTTAGTTTCTGCATTCTTATTACGTGTTGGTTACCGATAGTTTTTATATTGTAAGTTATCTTATTTTTATTCAAGTCATGGCAAATATAGTATTTTGACTTCAAATCACCCAACATTTGTTGTTCATATTACAAAATACAACAGAAAACGTAAAAATCGCCACATTTGCTGACGACACTGCGTTACTAGCTGTAGGCAGAACGGAAGAAGAGTCCACACGAAATCTGCAAGCAGCAATCAACAAAATAGCCTTGTGGACCGCAACATGGAAAATTAAGTTAAATAACACTAAATCAATTCACATTGATTTTACAAATAAAAATATTCGTTACATTCCATTATACATTGATGGCATACAAATTCCACATGCTAATTCAGCCAAGTATTTAGGCATAACGTTAGATGCCAAGTTTCGTTGGAAAGAACATGTCACTAAAAAAATAAAAGAGCTGGATCTAAATTCAAATCGGCAGACTCTCTACGCTATCAATTACTAACAAGATAATGGTTTACAAACAAGTACTACGGCCAGTCTGGTTATATGGAGCTCAACTCTGGGGCTGTACGTCCAGCAGCAATGTTGATATAATTCAACGATTCCAGAACACAGTGCTGCGAAATGTTGTTGATGTTCCTTGGTATATACGCAACAGCGACCTTCATAGAGATCTTGGGATCAATATGGTGGCTGAAGAAATTAAAATAGTGGCAAAGGCACACAATTATAGACTCGCAGTACACGTGAACACTGAAGCTTCGAGACTGATCCATACAGAAGGGTTAATACGTCGCCTAATGCGAACTAAACCATGTGACTTAGTCAATTAAATCTCCTATTCATACGAAAATTGTTTATTAGTGCAAGTCTACTAGGTACAATATGTAATGTTTTGTTTTATTTGGTTTCTATGTAAGTTAATGTTAATAAAGCAAAGAATTCAAAAAAAAAAAAAAAAAAAAAATTACAAAATACTACGAAATGTGACTAAGTAACATTTATAAAATATAAAAAAAAATTTTAAAATTAAAACCAAGAGCTTAAAATTAACTGTGTACCGAAGATAAAAATTTGATTTAATTAAATCTTACAAAGTATAAAATGTGTGTCATAACAACTGACGACAATTTTTTTCGTATCCGTGGGTAATGATTTAAAATCAACTGAATTTAATGTTCCTAATTTTATGATAATCTCATATGCGATCTATTGAGGGTTTAACAACTTTAGTGTACTTGTGCTACATTTTGTTTATTTAATTGAATAAAAATTTAAATTTTATTATATAAATAGGTAGACTATTGTTTTTTCCTTTCCATTTTTGTCTAAGGCAATTCACTTAAATTTCAATTGAATGGAAGGTATAAATTTAATTTTTATGTTTAAAGAAATTGATTTTCAATTATTTTTGATAGCGAGAAGGTTTCAAAACAAGTAATATATTATTTATGTTTGCAACATTTGAAAATATAAATTTTGTGTAACTTTCAGAAGTAAATCTATAAATAATAATATTTTCCTACTTCAAATGATTGTATTCGTTTATTGATAAATAAAATAAATACCAAATTAAGATCTACAATGAAATGTAATTAACCCTATTTTACTGTGATTCCAAAAATAAAACTTGAATATATAAACGCGCACTCAGCTGACTCATTTAGTTAATTCATTAAATTTACATACGTATGTACAGTGCCGCACAGCTTATTTCGTAAACACTTAAAAAAACGTTTAAATAGTTATATCCTCTAAACTAGGAAACATTTTCATGAAATTTAAACATAGATTAGAAGAACAATCTTCTACTTCTTGATTGGCAAAACAACACCTAGAAGTTTAGTTCTACCTCTCATTCTGTAAATTAATTGCCAGCCGGAGTCTGAAACTCGCCGTTTTTAGTGTAATAATGAATAAAAATATGTACCTTATGCAACTTCCGACTTTAGCAACTTCCTTTCTATTTTTTTTTTCGTGTGATGCCAGCATCCAAAGGTTTATAGCTTTTGCTGCGCTCGCTTTGTTTACTTGAATTCCTTGTCTCTACATATAATTTAGGAAACTACTCCGAATTCCGAGCATAGAAATCTCTGCGACTATTCATATGTGTGGCTATGAAAAGGACCTCCTGCTTAATATCGACTCCGAACGACTGATTTTTAAGGAGATATTTTCCATAACTTGAGAATACTTCTCCCTGTGCCACGGCAGCGAGAAATCACATTATATATGTTATATCATGCAGATCAATTCAATAGGTTTTTTTTATATTGAGTATTTGAACAAGTTCGGTTACAAATTGTCAGTAGACGGTTCTAAAATGTAATATCGCTGCTAATATTAATTGTATCTGGCAATTCTATAGCTTGTTTAAAAGGTGGTATTTGCAGCTTCATTTGACAAGACATTAAAACGGCATTATTCTGTGAAAAGTTATCTACTTTTAAAAATGACTGAAAATTCGGAAAATTATCGTCATATTTTGCTTTCTATTTTAGAAAGGTAAAAATACGTCGCAGGCTGCTGAACAAATTTGTAAAGACGATGCTGTAACTAAAAAAACAACAGCGAAGTGGGTTATTTGTGTTTGATCTGATAATTTTGAAGTTAAGGATGAAGGTTTTTGTTCATTACGAGCTTCTACAGGCTAATTAAACGATTGATTTTGATATCTACTGTTAACAATTAAGGAGATTGAAATATAATTGAAAAGGTGCAGTGTTTCATGATGACAACGCCAGACCACACACATTTTTAAGCCTCGGAACAAATTGACGGAACTTGGTTGGAAAGTTTCGATGTATCCACCATATAGCCCGGACCTTGCACCTTCAGATTATCATTTATTTCGATCGCTGCAGAACTCTCTTAATGGAGTAAATTTAAATTTAGTAGAGGCCTGTAAAACGCACTTAGATCAGTTTTTCGCTCAGAAAACCTAGTTCTACATAGATGGAAAAATGGTTTTACTTCAAAAATGGCAAAAGGTTACCGATCAAAACGGTATATATTTGGTTTAATAAAGCTCGTTTCAAATATAGGAATAAAGTGTTTAATTTTTGGTCAAATTTGTAACCGAACTTTTTCGAATACCTAATATATTCAAACTAGTCGTTAAGTATTTATTTATGAATCATGTGTGCGATACGTGATTCTCTTAATGAGTACGCAACTGTCCGCTTGAACTGGTCGTTACCACAATTGAAAATTTTCCAACATCAGCAAAGTTAAAATACTTTCAAGGTTAAATGTTGGATTTAGTATTATATCATTATAATACAATGTTTACAATATATTAAAAAAAAAGTGAAAACTAGGGCAGCAAGCAATACCAGTTTTTGAGCAAAGAAATTCTACAATTTGGTTTCCTTTTTGGCACTAATATGTTTTTTTAGCCTTTTATATGACCATCATAATATTACAAATGGTTTAAATAAACAATATTTAAACTCTATCTACACAATTGAAAAATTTATATAATATAAAATTTTTTTTAGGTTCAGAGAGACTATCTTTTCGCTTGAGCATACTTCAGAACTTCAGAAGCAAGCACAATAAAAAAAAAATACTTTTTTACATATAAGCTTCTACATTTTACCCTTTGCTTTCACATACATATTTATGTATGTAGTGTCAGTGTAAACCGCATGCATAGTTTTCACACGAGCGCACCATTCATAAAAAAATGTATCGATTTTTACTATTCTTACTGAGTGGGTCATCTAGAGGTCACTCACTTAGGTACATATATACATACATATGTATAACTGACCAAATGTCGTATTGAACATAAATATAACGAATACATATTACTAAACTATGGTGTAAGAAATTATTGTATCATGATTCCAAACCATTTTTTCTTTTTTTTAACTTGTATGTTTTTTAAATACTTACATACATAAATGAACAGTTTTTTTAACATATTTGAAATTAAACTGGAAAAGTGTAGTAAATACATTTCTAGTGAAAGGATCAAAATTAATGTTTATGAAAAGATATGTACATACTATGTATGTTGGAAAATTATATTGTTTAGATTTCTATATTTGTGTATATGTATTTATATATGTATGCATGTGTAACTAATTGAACTCGAGTGTAGTGATTCTGCGACAAATTCAACTTTTATTTATTTCTCTTTTTTACACTAATAAATATTCTACACTTCAAAATCCTTGGTAATTTTCCATATACGAGTAACAACTTACTTTGCTTAGTTTTTTTGAATAGAGGCGATCCAAGCCAGAAACAGAACCAACAACATCGGTATCTCCCGTTCCCCAAAGACCCAGGCGATCCTTAGGAGCATAACTATTAACTGAATTTGGGCGGCTCATGTTTCCACTTTCGCTATAAATATTCCTGCCGCTGTAATGTTGAGTCTGACCGCTTGGAGTTGGTTGTTTAGTTGCTCCTTGCAATTTATATATATTCTGATTCGGTAATATCCAGTCTAACACTGACAGAAGCGATGGTAATTTATTTATGTTAAGTGATATCAAAATGTTTCGTGCTGTAGACGTTGCTAACATCGGATCTGTTTTTGACTCGACGATGTTTCGGACCGTACTGAATTAATTTTATAGCTTTGCAAAATTGGAAAGCTCGTAATCAATTGTTGTTGTCATTGTAGTCGTATGATTTTTATTCAATAGACTACTGCGCAATACTACTACGTTTGTAAGCTCGATGAGCTCCGCCGTGGGCGTATATTTCACTCGTCATTGTTATTTAGCACTTTATATGAGAAAACAGCAGGTGTTTTTTGCATCTGCGAATGTAAGACCGGATCAGCTGATTTTTGTGTATTTATAGGAATTGATGATTTATTAATTTCAAATTGTTCGTTTTGATCGAATGGTTTTATTTGTCAGTTGATTGGACTAGGAGTATTACTTGATATTGAGTAAAAATGACGCACTGTAAATGTAAATTAAAAACTATACGAAAGACTGAAGCAAAAATAATGAATTTTTATATTTGGTTTTCAAAATAGTGTTGTGTAGTTCACTACACTAACCGTTGTGTAATAAATACAATGCCATGGTGTAATGATTAGAAGGTGACGCCAATTTGTGTCCCTGATCGGACCACTCTCATTAGAAGGCCGCCATCTTATATTTGTGACGTCACATCAATTTAGGGTATTTTGAGCTGATTTCAACATTTTTACGCCGCTTAACACTATCATATGTTTGGACTGATTTGTAATTTGTAAACAAAGAATTATGTGAATATTTTGCAAAAATTACGGCATGTTTGAGTGAATATTTGGTTGTTAAAAACGATTTCCGCGCATTTAATTGATGAAATATGTGCAGCTTTTCTGTTAACATTTATTTGGCATAAAATAATTCAACTGGTGTTATGTATGTGAACTAAATTATTATTTATATTTATATAGGTAATAAGCCATCAATTATTACCTATATAAATATGCAATAACTTTAATGTTTTACTGCCTAAAAATTCCATAAGCCAAAGAAAAGTTGCTGTTTTGTTTGTCAACTTATAATTTTATTCATTTTCTTCGATATGCGGCTTTGGTTGTTCGCCATTCACGAAAATGATATACGCATACTCGCCAATAATTACTTAGCGGATCGGTTTTGTTGCAAAACCTTAGCCATTGATCCCGCAGTTTTTTGCCACTTGGAAACGTAAAAAAACTTATGCTTCTATCATTATTGGCAGTCGTTTTATTACTGCAACTTTCCACTGCACACTGCATTTTTAATTTGAATTTTTGAATATTAACCAACCAATCCAATTGACAATACTAGTTTTGCTATTTGCACTACATTCCTTCTTAATGTTCAACACTAATTTCAGCTAAAAAATACCCTAAATTTGTCCTATGACGTCACAAATATATATCTAATCATTGCACCATGTACAATGCGACGCCAATCGGGCCTATTTCTCTCTCGAAATCGGAACACTCCCACTAGAGAGAGAATTTCATAGCCAGATGACGTCATCTAAAATTAGTATATTTTTAGAGGTGAATTCAAAATTTGTACCGCGCACAACACTACCATATGCTTAGATATTGAAGTTAAATTTGTAAATAAACAAATATGTTAACTTACGGCAGAGAATATGTATACGAAGAAGGCGCATCTCATACAAACTGCTTGTCAAATTGAAATGACAATATCAGGCACCGGCGGGCAGCGTGTGAGTCAAACTGCTATAATGCCCTCTGTCGGAAAATATTTTCTGCTCTATGTGTTTATGTTTCTTTCCTTTGCTATGCATGTGCTGCTCGCACTGATGCTTTGATAAAAATTGCTAGTCTTTATTTTGATTTCGGTTTTAATTTTTTTGTTTATGCGCTTTTGATGAGATTTCAAATGATATTGTTTCCCTTCTCTGCCTATTCATATGCTGCTCGCAGTAATACTTTAGGGAAGATTTTTTATATTTGATAATTGATGAATTAATGGTTAAATATCAAAGACACTTTTTATGCACATTTTTGCATTATTTAATATATAATTAATTTCTAACAATTGCGCATATTTCTATTATTGCACAATATTGTTTAACTATAAATTAATAATTATTATTCAATTATAAATTAATACAAATTATGTAAAAATTGTTACATTTCCATATTTATCCATTCATATTGCTCAATTTATTAAATGCAGACACCTGTCAAATATCGAAATAAATAGTCCATCAAATAATCATATTTTGCGTAGACGGCTTAAATTGTCTTCATTCAATATTTTGGGCACTCCTGTACAATCTGAACGAACTGGTGTTTCGATTGATCGCCAGTTCAATTGAATGCATTCCAAATTTTTGTTTTATATGAACTGAATAGTATAACCATATAATAACCAATAAATGTATTTTGCACGCAATAATTTTTACCAATAATGCGTAATTAGTGCAAAATATTCTAATTGGCATTAACTTTTTTGATGCACGCAGCCAAAGCGTGAAGAAACAGCTTTGAGAATTTATACAGTGAGTCACTTAAGTATTTTGCCTATTGGTTTTCATGCAAAAATTTGATTTTGTTGGCTTATAAAATAACAACAATGGGAAAAATAGAAAAAAAATGTTGCTCTTATGTTAAAGGCATATTTTCACAACAAGTTAACCCAACTACGGATCATATACGATGATCCGTTAGCTAACTATTGAGGCGCAATCATTTTCCGTCGAAAATTTCGATCTCACAAAAGTATTTTGCCTCGCAACAAAGTACACGTGGTTTCCATATTTCCTATGAAATTTGCCTCAATTGCGTGGAAATTATGCAGGCTGTACTTGCTGCTAAGTCAATAAGTTAATGTTGTGTACAATTTCGATGTGATTCTGCTGCTTATGTAACTCAAAATGGCAAAACGCAAAGAATTAAATTATGAACAAAGAAAAATCATTTTATATTTGTATTATCAGGGTAAACTTATCCAATATATTTCTGAAATGTTTGATCGAAGTCGCCAAACAATAGAAAACACAATTGCATGATCGAAAGAACATGGTACCATAGAGAATACAACCTCTTCTGGCTGCCCTTAAATGCTGACAACACGAATTGATAGGGAAACCCGTAAGGAAAACCGGGAAAACCCACATTTGTCAGCACCAAAAATCATCGACAAATAGTTGACACTCATGCCTACACTTCTGTGCGATGAAAAAGTCCTTAGAGTTCCCAGGGCCAAAAATATCCATAGTCGTGTAGCAAGGCAAAAATCACACGTGCATTTTAGACGGTACCGTCGAATAGCGACTTTTCGTAGCAGGCGCTCATAAAATATAGCAAACAAAAGATTTGTCTGCAGCAAGAAATTTGAGCACACACCAAATTCAACAACAACAACATTCTTGGATTGCCAAAAAAATGGCAATCGCCACACACATGACAACTAGAAAAGAAATTAGCAACAAAAAATATGCGCAATCGGCTAGCCCAACAACTACAATCAAAAAAAATGCCTTGTATATGAAGAAAATCATCACGCACACATGCAACTACCACCGAAAAAGAAACAAGCGCAACAACAAATGTAAGCATTCGGCTTGCCCAACAACTACAAAAAAAAAAAAAAAGAAGCCATCTTACGGTAGAGTCCTAGCCCCACGCCATCTTACGGTAGGGTCCTGGGCCCACGACCCACGTACAAATATTTTCAACGCTGTCATGCGTCTTCTTATTATACATATTCTCTGACCATGGTTTGGTAGCCTGCAGACGACTGAGCCCACTACGCATCTATACACAGTGTTGTTATTTATTGAGAGCATAAATACACTAGATTGACGAAAAAAAGCTGCATTTTGAAGAAAATAAGCTGACAAAAAAGCTTATTTATTTTTAATAAATTGATTTTGACATTTAATTTGGTTTCGTGGCCTTGCAAAGGAGGCCCGCGTTCATTTCTACATTGAACAATTGGTTAACGATATTTCTTAATACCTTTTTAACAGAGAGTTGTAAGTACAACCTGTAGCGCAATTTGCGGTAACGACATATCTCCAAAACTCGCTCCGTCCTTATTAAACGACATAATTCCGTCAGAAAAAAAGCGACATAACTCCGCTGGTAAAATGTACTGGGCAGAGATATGTCGTAGGATTTCCGTCGCTATGTCGGTTTGTACTAAATATGGGTTCCTATGGCAGCTATATGTTATTGGTCGAATATCGAAAAAAAAATCATAAACTCGTTGTGCCTATGGATTGGCAGAGTCTTCGAGCCAAATTTGGTGAGTATAGGTCTTACCGTTTCCGAAATACGTGCGTTCATACGGGCAGACGGAAATGGCTATATCGACTCGACTTTCGATGCTGATCAAGAATATATATATTTAATGGGGTCTGCCATTCCTCCTTCTGCCTGTTACATACATTTTCCCAACTCTAATATACCCTTTACCATGTTTTGGTACAAGGAATAAAATTAAAAAACTAAACAATTATCGTTATTGTTGTCAAAGCCCTACCCTTGCTTTAGATAGACCAGATGAGTGTACGATATGCGCCCACATTAATTTTGAAACTCAAAATTTGAAAACTACCAATTTTCAATATTGAGTGATACAATAATGTCAAAGAATATTATACTAAGCGCATCTCATACAAACGGCATGCCAAATTGAAATGGCAAAATCAGGCAGTGGCGGGCAGCGTGTGTTGGAAGGCAAACTGCTATACTACCATCTGTCGGAAAATATTTTCTGCTCTTTGTCTTTGTGTTTCTTTCCCTTGCTATGCATGTGCTGCTCGCACTGATGCTTTGATGATAATTGCTTGTTTTTATTTTGATCTTAGTTTTAATTTTTTTATGTTTGCGTTTTTGATGTAATTTCAAATGATATTGTTTCCCTTCTCTGCCTATTCATATGCTGCTCGCACTAATAATGTGAGATTTGTCTATTTAAGGGTAGATTTTTGATATTTGAATGAATGAATGGTTAAATATCAAAGACATTTTTTATGCGCATTTTTGCATTATTCAATATGTCATTAATTTCTAATAATTGCGCATGTTTCTATTATTACACTATATTATTTAATTGTAAATTAATAATTATTATTCAATTATAAATTAATACAAATTATGTTAAAATTATTACATTTTCATATTTATCCATTCATATTGATCAATTTATTAAATGCAGACACCTGTCAAAAATCAAAATAAATAGTCTACCAATATTCATATTTGGCGTAGGCGGCTTAAATTGTCTTCATTTAATATTTTGCGCACTATACTACAATCTGAACGAACTGGTGTTTCGATCGATCGCTAGTTCAATTGAATGCATGTCAAATTTTTGTTCCGAATGAACAAATATATATTTACATATATATTTTCAGCAGCTTTGAGAATTTAAATGCATGTAACAATGAAGAAGAAGAGCTAATATTTCATAAAAAGCGAGAAAAATGAACTACAGTCGAAATTCGATAATCCGACTACTCGCTGATCCGAAAATACAGCAAATTTTCATGCATTGGCTACTCTGTAATTCAAATAAATTGCAATTCTTTAATCCGAATTGCATGTTCTCCTTATGTCTTCAGTAGATTTATATCGTTTTAACGGAAATATTTATATGTTTATATACAACTTATAAATTAATTATTATTTTTTCATTGACCCTTGTGATTTTCTTTAATAAAGTTGCATATATTAAAACAATTCAGAAATCCTAAATATTGGATAGTCCGAATTGGGCCTGCAATCATTCTTCGGATTGTCGAGTTTCGACCGTAGCTTCACAAATGAAACTTCTTAAAAATGTCAATCGCCACAAAAAATGCTTTTATATGAAGACAATCACCATACACATACCCAAACATGACAACTACCGAAAAAGAAACAAGCGCAACAACAAATATGTGAAGACCATCATCACATACACATGCAACTACCACCGAAAAAAATATATGCCATCTTACGGTAGAGTCCAGACCCCACACCATCTTACGGTAGGGTCTTGGGCCCAGGACCCACGTACAAATTTTTTCAACGGGGTCATGCGTCTTCTTATTATATATATTCTCTGGTAATGTCTTAGTTCTCGGAAAAACATTTCTGTTAATTCAATGTGATCAACAGAGTGATTAACAGAGTGATCAACAGCTACATAACAGCTACACAACAACTCGCTCTGTGGTTGTTGGTTGCAACAGCCGGACTTTACAGCGGCACAACAGTTTTTGTCTATTTGCTAATGACAGCTTTGATTTTATAAATGTTATTAGCCATGCTTTTGTTGTGCACAATACGTTTCGTTGTTCGCTGAACAAACAGCCGAAGAATATTCATCTCTGGTCGCACTTATTGTTGTTGTCGTTGCTATTTCTCTAAAGAAGCACATAAACATGTTTTCAAAAGTGTGTGTTCTCTGCAATGCAACAGCAATTTAAAGCAAAGTGCTGTGTGCAGAAATAGAAAAAATTTTTCTATACAACAACTAATATTGTGTACAGGACAGCCTCGATAGTAGAATACATTAAAAAAATACCATTTTCACATATATGTGACAGGCTTTACTGTTCATTTCACTAAAATTCAAATCTTTGATCAATGACGAAGACTCATATCACCCATACATAGTTACTATGTATAATGTATATGAAGTCGGAAAGAAATAAAACAATTCACTATTGCACTCTATTGTCACCGGTGCACAGTAGTACAACATCGGCAATAAAAACTAGAAAGGCAGGGCTATAGTCGGGCGTAACCGACTATAGAAAACCCTGTACCCAATCCAAAACTGAATATTTTTTTGTTGCTTCAATGTTTTGTATTCATTATGTAAGGATATCTCAAGAAAAAACAATTTTTTTTTTAGCGAAAACCCTTTTTCGGCTGATCGTTCCTATGGCAGCTATATGTTATAGTGAACCGATATTAATCATATTCAGGAATATGATTGGATATTACTTAGAATTATTAAAACCAAAATTTGGTAACGATATCTTTATAAACAAAAAAGTTTTTTTCAGTAAATGTTGTTTTTCGGCCGATCGTTCCTATGACAGCTATATGATATAGTAAGCCGATATACATAATTTTTAGATATGTGATTGGGCATTAGGTAAAACTGTTAAATCCAAAATTTGGTAACGATATCTTGAAAACAAAGCGGTTTTTGTTACTAAATATGGGTTTTCACTCGATCGTTCCTTTTAATAGTCATATCTCTTTATTATTATTATTATTATTGTTTTCAGCACTTAGTTTGTGCTGAGACACCTGGTGTAAAAGAGTTTTACATTCACCAGTTTTGTGTTGCAAAAGGGTTTCTTTAGTTTAGACTTCGTTAACATGCTAAGCAAAGCAGCGATCTATTACACAGCCATAAAAATTTTATTGAGAGCACACGCAAGCAAAAGAGCGCAAGCGAATTTTATTTTTGTGAGTACCAACCCAAGAAATTCGGAAAATAATCTTTTCTACTCGCACTTATGTTATTGTTGCTATTTCTATAACTTCGTTGCATTGTCTCTTTTTTTTTAACTAAAATTACTATTTAAAATATTGATATATTGCTATTTTTAATAAATAAGATAGCCACCTTCAGTGTCTACCACGCATTGCAGCCTAGTTTTCATCGAATGAGTTAATTTCTTCATGTCGTAATGGCTCGATATGTTCTGCCACTCCTCGAGTATTGCAGTTTTTAGAGCTGTGCAGTTGTTTGGGTGTCTGTTAGCCAATATTTTCTTCAAATAAACCCATAAA
>JBAMBQ010002437.1:0-22836 GCA_037044495.1 Stegana nigrithorax
CATAATACAAATTTACAAAACGGCTGATTTGCCCTGTGATGAATTTTAGGCTCAAAAGCGACAACGAAAATTTAGTTTTTATGTGGAAATATTTGATCTTTTTGATATAGTACAACAGAAAAGTGAAAGATGCGCACAAAGACGAGCAGACGCAGGACATGGACAAGGATGGATCGTGCATGGTATATTTGAAAAGCAGTTGGAGCAGCAAATGGAGTGCGTTTGGTCATTGTTGACCAGGAGTAAACATTTTTTTGGGCTTTGAAACATTTATTAATGTTTTTTTTGATTTAAGTCACTTCTTTTCGTTTTTTTACATACATATGTATATATAATTTTGTTTATTTTGTTACATTTCATTTCGATGGCAAGCAACATTGCATACTTTTGTACAATTCCGACTTGGCTTTGATTATTTGTTGCTATGTTTCCACTACTGTTGTTTTGCTGCTCTTGTTGTTGTTGTCGCTGGCTCTTTTTTTTCGTTTTATTTCGTCTTTATAAATTCATCCTAGGGGAGCAATACTTGAGAGCCATGCCAAAACAAATAAAACATAAAAGACGGCAAAAAATAAGAAGAAAAAAAACTTAATGAACGTCCGTGGTCGCGTGCGGGGTGCAGGGCGCGGGATGCGGCGCGGTTCATTGTAAGTTGCTCGCACTTCCGTTGTATCAGCGAAGGAACACCAAATGGCACCCGGCAGCATTGCGTGCCACGACACACGTCTTAGGAGTCTGCCATATTGTTGTTGTTGCTGTTATTTTCGCCAGTGCCGCCTGAAAGTATGTAACATAGAAAACAAAAAAGCATGTTTGCGTTTTTTTTCTTGTTTGAGATTTTCTTGCTTACTTTTCTTATTGGACTTTTGTCGGCCACGAAATGGGCTTGGACATGGGCATCGATGCATGTAATACAGATATGGAACTGCCGTTCTGACGAGCGTTGTTGAATGTGTCGTTATATTTCTACTGCTATTATTGCTGCTTTGGAGAAATTACGCAAAGTAAATGGAGTCACATATTTGTTTTTGTATTTGAGGTGGCAATACTAAAAATGCAAATTTTCCCAACTGGAATAGTTTCAGAATATTCTTCAGTACATTTGCGCTAGGTGTGAAATTCGTATTCTCAGTTGATGGAACATCGTATCGACCGCCCCATAATATAACATATCTCTCTTTTCTCTGATCCCATCCCTAGGATGTGACTAGTGGGGATTTCCCAACAACAACTGGCTGCGTTGCAGAAGGCACTGCAAAGTGATTTTTTACTCAATTAGAAATACACATACACAATCGTACACGCACACACATATACATACAGTCACACACCGACTGTGAGTTGTTGCAGTGGCTGTGGCACACGGCATGTTGAGTTAAATTGAGTGGTACAACTCCCTATTGGCAGGAATTTAAGTTCAAAGTTTATTTGACCTGCGGCAGCTAAATGTCGAATACGTCAGCAAAACAACAACAACACGAAAGAAAACGTCAAAAAATTTCTAAACAGTGCAAGTCCATGGTCCATACAACGTTTTTCTCTTTTTTTATGCCTGTGGGACTCACGAAAAGAAGTATAACGAATAAAAAAACAGGAAACAAAATTAAAAAATAAAGTACAAAAAAAATTTGAACAGTTTTTTTACGTTGGCGTTTGATAATTGTTTTTGTGCAAAAAAAACAACATAAGCAAGAAGTTCGTAAAAGTTTTTTATTGATTTGTGTTTTTTTTCTTAAACTCTTACTTTTTTTATATAACATTTTCTCATATGCAATTGGTTTTTCTTTCCGTTTGTTACAGGTAAGTTGTGTGCTCTAAACAAAATTCTACTTCCGGTGGCAAATAAAAATTAAGCGCGGCTTTAAGGCCCCTTGTATTTTCGATATATAAATATGTATAAGTAAATATATATTTTTTTATTTAGAAAATTTTTTAATTTTAAGGATTTTAAATTTTGCGTTAACTCTAAGATAAAATTTTCGTAGTTTTCTTTTTTACAGCAGCTGGCAATATAACAAATTAAAATAGACTGCCTGTCTTAAAAACAAACTAGAAAGGCAGGGCTATAGTCGGGTGCGCCCGACTATAGAATACTCTGTACCCAATTCAAAATTGCAAAAAATTTTTTTTTGTTTTAATATTTTGTAAACCAATATTTATCATATGCATGTATATCGACTTGCATTTCGATGCTGATTAAGAATACAGTAGTTATTCGGTTCTGTGAACATCCAGTAGAGTGAACAAAAAAATGACCAACCAATTTTTATACAGCAGATTCTAAAGATTGGACAAGGCATGTCTCGATTATGTGAACAATACTAAAATTTTACTCTGTTTTTTTTTTTAAATGCATTTTCGTTTTGTTGTTAAAAAAAAGCAAAAATTGGCCGATCGTTACTATGGCAGCTATATGTTATAGATCGAAGATATTAAAAAAATGGGAATCGGTTAATAAATGAGGGTGTAATCACTGCTTACTGCGCTCTCAGTAAGTTTTTATTGCTGTATAAAAGTTTTTATTGCTTATAGGCTGCGTTGCTAAGCTGCTGCTAATAAGGTTGGAAACATTAAAAAACTCAGAGAGAGATTTTATGTGAATGTGGCTTTTGTTGAACACATAGTGACAGGACACCATTAAAATGTTTATTAGAAATGATTTCTATAATTTTTATCGCTGGTGTTGAACTGTACACCGGTGACAATAGAGTGCATTGTTAATTGCTTTGTCATTGCCTTCCTGCCACGTACATGCATTCCATCAATGTAGGTAATATAAATTTAATTATTATTTTTGTACATTTAATGAACTTAATTAATTTTAAGTACTCATATTATCTTAATAAAAAACTGAATTGAATTCATCTATTTATTTATTGATTCTGATGCTGTACGAAGTTCGCCGGGTCTACCATGTAACTATTATAATAAAAATGAAGCGGTATTTTAGATTGCATCATCACGTGATAAAAGGGCAGTACAAAGTCTGCCGGGTCAGCTAGTTTGATTATAAAATGTAATTATATAATGTAATGTAATATACTTATATGTATGTATGTATATATATTTGATCGATAATGATCGTAGGCTAGTCGGATAAAGAGGGATTGTAAGGAATAAAAAATGCAAGAAGAAAGTGTGGGCTGGATCTGGAGGGAGTGAAAAGCAAAGGGCAAGAGAGTTCGAGTAGGTTTGGTTTTGTCTTGTTGATTTTACTGCGTTGAAGTGTTGGCAACGACATAAAGCCAACAACTCCCCTCGTCATTGGTCTGCGTTTAAGAAACCGACTACCATTCAACAAATATGCCAAAAAAGGCATATAAATCAAAGTTAATACGACGCGATTATTAATTAAAATAATTTATGTGCCTGCAAGTCTACACATAAGTGCCCCGGCACAGTGACTACTTATTGGCATTAGTGGCAAAGTAATGAAGCCGCACTCTCGCAGCCGTGGTCGCATTGGGCATCGATTTAAAATCGCTTTGGCTTAATGCCTTGACTAAGTTGTATCTAACAGTGCAGGAGTGCACTGCCCATCTGTGCCTCCGCAGTGCCTTCTGCATGCAAGGGGTGCTTAGTTAATTGCGCAAAATGATAAAAGTCGTTGCTTTGTGTTGTTGGAAAAGTGAAAAATGTGTTGCATACGCTTAGGCGACATTTATATCCGCTGTTCGCCATGGCCACAGAGTCATACTGTCACTACTGGCACTAGTTGGCTGTGGCATTACCCGCACTCACCTTGTAAATTGAATTTAATTGCATTTTGAGAGGGGTACGCCGGGGTAAGGAGGAAAAAACTAACCGGCTAAGCTGTGTGTGCATAAATAGTTATCAAAATTGCATGCGATAAATATTTCAATAATGGCTATGGCATGATGTATGTACGTATGCAAGTGTAGTGGGCATCAGTTCATTCCAAAAACGTTTGACTGCCTACGGAGCATAGGAGCGTCTGCGTGTACGTGTATGTGTGTTTGTTTGCTGCAATAATTGTCACCACATCCTTAGGGCCTTATTAATGTCTTTTTGTTGTGTTCCTATGCATTATACATGTCACTGTTATTGTTGTTGTTGCCATTGCCTTTGCCGCTACCAATTTAATTGTTGTCGTCGTATTTATTTATGCGCGTTGGCCTTGGCATGATTTCGGGTGGTTAGGGTGGTTCGCTGCTCCACTTGCTGCTGCAACTGCTTAGTTGATTTTTATATATATTTTTCTTTTCCTTCTTCTTCTCTTTTGCTGCTATGTTGTGTAGCACAGTAAAAACAATTAATTTCAGCTATAATACAATTTATGTATTTGCCGTCGCTTCGTGTGCGATTTCGGTTTTTGTGGTATGTATGTGTGTATGTGTGGTTGGCGGCTTAAGTTAACATTGCTGTGGTATAACACTCGGCAGCTGTAGTGTTGTTGTTATTATTGTTATTGTACTGCTGCTACTTCGTCTTTTTGTCGTTATACATTTAAGCATCATTTGATTAATTAAATCACAATTAGCGGTAGGCATCTGAGGCAGGTATAGGCGCAGACATATCCGCGCACGCATACATACATACTTGCATATAAATGTATAAATATATACGACAAATAAACAGTTGTTGGTCTCTGCATAAACGGTCTGCTATGATGACCCGACTATGGTAAATTTTACACACATTTGTATATATTATTGACTTGGTGCTGGGCAGAATTTTAATTAAAATATTGCAAATATTGTAGCTGCCCGCTATCCGTTGAAAGGCTTTTACGCACTGACATTAAAGTCGCATGTGAAATAACTCGAAAACAAGAGAAGATCATTGTTGCTAATAGCAATAGGAATAGCAGCCCTAGCAACAATAATGACAAAAACGACAATTTTCCAAGAGCAACCGGGTCTACGTCCTCAAAACACCCGATCAAATCGGCCAAGTAGTACGCTTTGCGTACTGTATTGGCATAAAGTACATAAAAAGTAGTTAAACAAAGCAACCGTAATAAACACGACTTAAAAGTAGCAGAAAAAGCACAAAAAAATCACTAAATACCACCAGCAGCAACAACAACAACAACAACACTACGAAGAACCACAACTGGCATATGTAACGTTGCGAACAGCTCACTCACTTGTTCTATTCGTGTTTGCATATGCTCCTTTACTCTCCCATAGTTCGCAGCATGCACGCGTAGAGTTCGAGATATTAGAAATAAAAAGAACGCCAGTTGATTTGGTACGCAAATCTCAATTGAACTGGGAGTTCAATCAGAATCGCACCCATGCAGTTAATGAATACTCTTATTATTATTGCCGCCTTAGAACACAATTTCACCAACACGGTTACCAACTCCGCTATCTCATAGATGGTGTAAT
The DNA here is from genome assembly GCA_037044495.1 of Stegana nigrithorax. Taxonomy (NCBI): domain Eukaryota; kingdom Metazoa; phylum Arthropoda; class Insecta; order Diptera; family Drosophilidae; genus Stegana; species Stegana nigrithorax. The sequence continues at coordinate 5,355 of JBAMBQ010002437.1, forward strand.
CAAACAAAAACCTAGGTTGTCAGCATATCAAACACAAATGCTTCGCCATCGATAGTATGGTAAAAAAAAGCTAAGATACGCCACATTTGAAAGCAGGTTTTTGCATTGTTCAGTACTGCTTTAGTAGTGTTGAAAGTGAATAGAATTTGCAGAGCACGAAATCATTCTATCTCACTCTTACGCATGTATTAATTAAGAAACCGACTCTTTATTGACCAGCATCGCATAATTTACAATGCTGTGTGCTTTGATCTCGCTGCGCCTTGACCAATAGATTTTATTGACCGAATCGTTTCGGCTTTTTTTCCACCCACGCATGCCCACGCAAAACGAAGATTTTGATTCTCTTTATGATTGCGATCTACTACACATACATATTAACAAAGCACAAAAACAACAATGACGACGACGTATTCGGTGACGTCTCAACCGTGACTGTGCTCAGCTATTGAATGTGCTCTCAGTGCGGCGGGGCTCCCTTACTCCCTTACATGCGTGCCTTGGTGGATTTGTTATTGTTTGTTGGTCAATGGTTTGATTGTTTTTATTTCTGGTTCTCTCATATTACTCGCTGCAGCTGTCCGATTGAACAATAAATGCCCAGAACACATATTCTATACACTATCGTATGCTACTTATCTTTAATGGACAATGCTTTACATTTTGACATACAATATGCAATGCAATCGTGCCTACTCACACTCTCACGCAAACATTTTGTTTTTACCCTGTTGTATGTCTTTAAGCATGACAGTTACGGAATCAATTTTTTATAGATTATTTTTCTCGTAATCGTTTATGATAAATGAGACGCAAATCAGCAGTCGATCGTTGATCAGCATTCGCGATCCATGATCCAACGTTTTTTTCCGAAAAGGAACAAACTAACATCTTTTTTTTTTTGTCTTAGGGGCAGATTTAAAATCCAACCCATGTACATGTAGTAAAACAAAAAACTCATTTGATAATTCGTGACGCTGCTTCTATCTGCGAGGATTGTTCATGCATAAATGTTCATGCAGTGGGCGCTCTTCATTATACTTGTATGTGATCTTTGATCGCAGCGATAAATGCGTCATACGACATTTACATAGCATTTAATTATTCGCACAGTTATGCGCTTTGTGTTCTATGTGCAACTAAGAGCATGCTGTAATTACAATAGACCAAATGCTCGCACGCGATAAAATTAAAAATATTATATTATATATTAAAAATAACCATATGTGAAATTCTCTCGTGTTTAAATTTATAAGCAGTGTTGCCAGAATTTTTAAATGAAATATAGCTACATTAAATTTTAAGAAAGCTGAAAAAAGCCAAAAATTTTGCAGAAAAAAAAATAGTTGGAAAAATAGCAGTAATAAATTAAAGCCAAAATCAAGGGAAACTTGATCGACTTTAATTACGTCAGCGCTGTTGTAAGAATCATGTGTTCTTATTAAACATAGGTATTTTGTTAAATGGATTAATTGGAGTATATATTGACGGTACATTTCCCTTTAAGTATGCTTTTTACTTTGTGCTTTTCTTGGAATTTTTCAATAAGTTGCTTGTGAATTATGATTTTGTGTGAACCATAGTCATTTAGTTTGATTTAAATATTCCAGGACAGAGATTATCGTTGGATGTGGTTCAGTTGGTATACTGTACCATTCATTGTTGAATAGGTCCAATAAAGAATGAAAACAAAGTAATGCCAACACGTTTGTGACTGTCAAAAAATTGAGTTTTTTTTCGTTATTTTTTTTGCTTGTTATGCATTGAAATTGCTCTTTTTTTAACAATTAGTTTTTAAATACTGTAAATAAATATAATCAATAAAAAACATATGTTCTGGACTAAAAAAAATGATTGTTTTTGGGTATAAAGTAGAAAAATTGAATTTTTTTCGAACTGAAAGCTCATTTGTTGCAGACTATATACCTCAAAAAAATTACTGATGGTATTGAGGTATGGCGAGCAACAAATAGGCAAACATATACTTTTTGTTCGGATGTTCGCATTTGCAGCTTAATAAAGTTGAGTTTATTTACTTTATCTTCGGCACCAACACCGCTTTGATGTTTTTTCTAATGGTAAGAAATTTTAGCTAATAAATTGTGTTTGCAATAGCTACAAAATATGCGCGATGATTGAGTTACATCTTTGCGTAGCGTACTATTTTGCTAAAAAATTTCTTTTGGCATCGTGGAAATTTGAAATAGCGGGTTTTAATGTTGTAGAGATTGTCAATTAACGAGAATGAAAAATCATGGGTGCATTTCTTACCGATAATCGATCAACGCTATCGAATAATATACTCCGAGATGCCAATTGAAGTAAAGCTAAAAAAAAGCCAAATCAAATTCCAAAACGGTTAGATTTCTCGCTGTCCGCTGTTTTCAAATTTTTCTCGCTAACAGTGAAAAAAGTTAAATCTAACGGGAAAAAAGTTGAACTGGCAACACTGTTTATAGGGTGGCAATGTCGACAGATAATTTTCATATTAAAACGATTCTCTCATTCGGGCAAGAGAGCACGACTGCGGTAATTTCCCTGCACGTACTATTTATGTTATTTTGAGTCAGCGTGTACTCAATTGCTCTCTTTTTGATTATTCGCTGCCACCGGCTCTGTCGCTGCGCAAGTTTCGACTGACTTGTATTGAGTCCGGTTGGGTTGTTGAGCTTCGCATTTCGCTCAGTTCATTTTTGGCGTGCGCCTGTTGTGTTACGTTTCGCTTAACGACGCGTCGAGGTAAAAAAAAGTTTTCATTTTGCGAGATTGCAACAAAAACAATAGCGCAACGAACAAAACGTAAAGAAAACACGTTTGTTGGAGTTTTATTGTTTTTTTTTTTTTTTTTTTTTTTTTTTACCAGTGTGTGTTTGTTGTTTTTTCGAGAAAATTGTTTAAAAAAAATTTTTTTGTGTAGTTACAAAGAAAAATTGAACTTAATGAACGCAAAAGCAAAAAAAAAGCTATTAAAATAAATGAAAAATTAAATTTAAAATTGGCTGATTTAACACATTTGTTTGTTTGACAGGTGCTGTTGCTGTTTTTGTGTTATTTATTTTAATTTGTCATGTGTTTTGCAATGTTTATTATTGGTATTGTTTGTTTGTTTGTTTGTTTTTGTTTTTTTTTTTTGTGTTAGTATGTTTGTGTAATTTTGCAACAATAATAAAGACAACAACAGGTTACTAGAACTTAACATACGCAGAAGTGCACAACACGAACATTCATATAATAATTATAATAACAAATAAAAAGTTACCTAAAAAGTATAAGATATGTTCATACATACAAGTGATTAGGTTGGTGTCAAAGTTTTTCAAAAAACGGACAAAAACATGAAATTATCATAAAAAATGGTTTAATTGTTTTTTTAAATATTCATTATCTAGATCAATATTAGTTTTGCATGCGTTCGAAACTGTTCTTGGAACACTTTTTCCGCTTCAATTGAGGTACCTCCAAAGTATGCATTTCGAATGCATTAAACTGTTATTTATTTTTCGTAAAAGCTATCCTGCAGTATATTTTTAATTTGTGGGAATAATAAGATGTCATTGAGTGCCAAGACAGGGATGTCCCAAGGCTTTTGCCAAAAGTTCAATTGCATTCAGAATTGATTATTTCATGAGTTTTCAAAGAAGCTATCAATTGTTTTTAGAACGATTAGCAAATTATATAATTTCCAATGAGAAGAAACTTTTTCGATAAGCATAGGTTTCCTAAATTTCACGTTATGTTAAATTGTAATCTTACATTATCAGTTCAAACACAGCATCGATATTGTCTGATTGAATTACCGATTTACGACGATCTTCAAAAAATTGTTTATGGAGTGAAGAACGTCTATGACTGAGTTCAGCAAACCAGTGCTAGTTGGCCACATTTGGTGCATCAGCAAACGCAAGCGCGTAATACCTAGATTATACCAAATTTTAGGTTGGTGCCGTCAGACTTAGCGTTGCTGATCTGATTTTTGCCAGTTCGTGAAACTTAAACAGCAGCCCTCGTATAAGAACTACAACTTATGATAATTTTGTGTAAAGAATTCGAATATTTATATATTTAACTAAATTAAAATTTAATTTAGTCTTGTTATTTTTTTCTTCATGTGCCATACGAATTCAGCGCATATGAAAAAGGGCAACAGTTACGCAGTTAGCAACGCAATACGCGTGTGGTATGCAATGACTTACAAAAAACAAAACAAAAATAAAAACACACAACAACCAAGACAGACGCGTACGACCCACAACCACCACAGCAGCAACAACAACAGTAACTTGTTTAAAAATAAAATACGATTACAAAAAAAAATAAATGAATGAAGAAGAAGCAAGCTACAAAATGAAAATAAAACCGCTGCGCCTACTTCAAGAAAAATAAAGCTAATAGCAGGCAATGCTTTGAAATATGTGTAGAAAACCAACAACAACAACAATAGCAGAAGCAGTAGCAAGAGTAATAGCAACAGTGAAGGAGACAACAAGAGAACACATGGCGTATATATGTAAATAGTAGTTGTTGTTGTTAGCATCGACACACAGTCAACGTCAACGTCGACGTCATTGCTGTCATTCTCGTTGTTGTTGGTGGTGCTGCTGCATTCGCATTTGATTATTTGTTTGTTTGTTTTATTTTATTTTATTTTATTTTATTTTTCTCTTATGAAGTTAATGAAACACACACGCCAAAGCATAGGAAACAAAAACAAAAAATCAAAAAAACACTTGTAACTGTCTCTTATTTTTATGGTTGTTGTTGATGTTTTGGTTTCGCAAACAGCATCCGTATTTCGTTTGTATTTGTTGCTGTTGTTTTTATTATTATGACTACAAGAGACGTCCCTGTGGGGCAACAGTAAATAAAATAAGCAAACAACTTCTTAAAAAAAGTGGTTTTTCTCTGCGCACAGTTTAACTCAACTTAAGTCAGTTAAATTTCCCGTGCTTCTTTTTTTTCATTTTCGTTGCGGATTTTTTGTTGCGTTGCAAAATGTCGAAATTTGCTCGGGTAAAGCACAAGTGTAAAAGGCATGAAATTTATTTAATTATATATAATTTGAGTTGCTCCATTTTAAAAGTAGATTTTTCATATTTATTTTTTCACACTAATAATCAAAAAATTTTATTGCAGAGTTAAAAATAATAAAAGAAATGAAATAAAATCATTTAAAATAATATTGTGCTACTTTGGTCATAAATCATACGCACTGTTTGTCAATAACAAATACGAAGCAATACAACAACAGCAAACATTATTATTATTGTTATTACCAACACTCCAACAAAAAGCGAAGTGGTTATTACTAAAGCAACAAAATGCGCGCTTGGTTTGCTTTCCATGTCACTGCATTTAGTTTGATTTTTGTGTGTAATCATGTTCATACAAACATACATATGTTTTGGCTCGTTTTGATGCTTTTGTTGGTTTTTTTCTTACCAACTTTGTAGCATTTTTTGTTGTTTTAGTTTTTCTTGCTTCTTTTTTGCGCTTTGTTTAGCGCATTTTGCAAAAATTTGTAAATTCGTTTTGCTATTTGATGTCATTAAGTTCATTTTTTTTTTCTTTCTTTAATTTCTTGCACATATGTATATTTTGAATTTTTTTTTTTGGGGTTTTTTTTAATTGCAGTGCTAATAGTTTATTTTCAGTTTCGCATTAATGTATTATGGTGTTTAAATTTTTAATTTACTTCCATTTAAAAAAAATTTAAATGATTTTTTACCTAGAGCTCGTTTAAAGTATTTTATTTCATTTTTACACTTGTTTCGTATGTGTTCAAATAAATTTTTTTTTTTTTTTTAATATTGCGTTTTTCATGTTGTTCCAATTGCTTTTAATTTAAATGCCATATGCGTTTGTTTTTGGTTTTCTCGTGTTTTGTTGCTCTTGGCATTTTGTTCATTGCATTGCGGTTGCAACATAACAAAAACTACAACAACAAAAGCAACAGAAATAAATTAAATAATATCGACAAAAATTTTTTATAGAAAATTAATTGAATGCAATTCAATGAACACTGCAAAAATAAATAAATAAGAAAAAACAACAAATGCAATGAAATAAAAAAAAAAGCAAACAAAACGAAATGAATTTATATGCATGTGTAGCCAGCGAATATGTTTTTTCTTTCATATTAAAGATTCAACAGGAATAAAAATGCGTAATTTTAATTAAACTGTATTTTATATATATTATTTAATTTTTTTTATTTTGCGCAATGAGGTTGTCGCTGTGTGCGCATACAAATATGCCGAAAAATTAATTATTATACGTTTAAACAAAAATCGTAATAATTATGAAAATAAAAATACTGCAGCTAATTAAAGTTGAAAAACATGAAACTGCTGAAAATGCAGAAAAAAATTAAACTAACGACGACGCAGCAGTCAATTATAATTTGAACACATCGACAACGGAGGACGACATCACCTTTACCGGCAAAAGCTGCGAGCAAGTGAAAAAAAAAAACGATTGACAAAGCAGACGTGCAAAACAAACAAAGAAATTAAATAAATTACAATAAATTTAATAAAAAATACCAAAAAACAAAACGTAAGCACAAATTTATTTACAATTTCCATTTATAAAAGAGAATAAAGTTTTTTCTTAACGAATTCTTAAAAACGTCACCGGCGTATTTATGCTACCAGAACAGTTAACATATTTTATATTCATGTTACACGAATATAAACTCAAAAACGTATTTACATATCCATGCAATAGCAAGAACTTAAAGCTGAGGGGTGTAACGCCAAGGGGCAGCTGCCACGATGGTGTGCAGCCCTTTGCATCCAGGGCCCATATAAGCGCACTTCAGCACACCTTGGAGCATAATAATGCTGCGTGTCTGACTTGCCGCAATTTCTGACTAGGCTATATAATTACAGACATCTGTACAATATTGCATTGTGCATACCTATGTGTACATACATATGTCTATATAGGCCGATTGCACGGCATGCAATTTGTTGCGTCTTGATGGTGTGACCAGAATACTTTCGTTGATAAGCGGCATGGAACATACACACACAGACACACACATGCGTTGCCATGACGAGTGTTGCCGATGCAACAACAACAATAGCAACAGCAACTTTAACATATGCTGTCACCCCAAAGGTGATACCATCACTAACGTCATCGCCGCCGCAGTGTGGCAACGATTTGTAATTCGTGAGCTCTTTATTTGCGTTTGGCGTCAGTGCGGTTATTTGCTTTCGATAGCCAAAAGTGCAGTCTTATCAGCACGGCAAACAGAAACCGACACAGACACGCAGTGTGATAAGCGGCAGCCGCCCATGTGCGCTTCCGCACACCACTTTCACTTTTGCCGCATACGAGTGTTTGTGTGCGTGTGTGTCTCGCTGTGTCAAATACAAGAGAAGATAAGCGACTAACGACAAACTTCGCTATTCACCTGGTCGCCTGTTATCACAACTTGCTGCGCTTAGCATGTCGCAAACATTGTATATATATATATATAAATATATATATATGTGTGTGTGTGTGTGTGTGTGTGATGTGTGATGTGTGTTATGGTAGAGTGTGGTATTGTGTATAGCGACAGGCAGCTGACAGCAGCAGGCCAAGTGATTCTGTATTGTGCGAGGCGCTACAAATGGGAAGAATTCTGTATTGATTAGTCAAGGGATTAGATGGCGCTTTGCAGCAGGGATGATGAAGTCTAAAAGCAAAGCTTTTTTATGCCTAAACATGATCTCATGTCTGCATGCATTAAGTGATGGAGTGCATGCAGCCACTTGACTTGACGCAGAACACACAAAACCCTAAGCCAGTCAAAGCCACAACGCCACATAGCCAAGCCATGCCAAGGCAGCGGCAGTGCCAATTGAGATCAACGTCATGATGTTGTGTTGTGATGTTTGGTTTATGAGCCAACGCTTCTTCGCCATTGCGCCGCTGCGCTGTTATAATGTAATGTTGACGCGATGCTGTGCGCGCGTATCTTCTCATCTGCAAAGTCGCAGATGAAGTCGCGAAAGTCGGTGCCGCGCCATGCCATGCACTGAATGATTAAACACATGAGCAACACGATAATGTATGCATGTAACAAACATAGCATGCGGAGTTTGAGGAAGAGAAGTTACTGGCTGTTATATTGATATCAGATATACACACACATTCGCACACTGGCAAACAAATGCCAGCTCAATGGCAAACAGTCTTGGCAACTGTTAGATACATTTGTGTATTGTGTGTATGCGCAAGCGTGGTTCATGTATCTTTTACGCTGCCAATGCCATGCCACGCTACAAGTCAGTCAGGCGGATGGTTAATCAAACAGTCGCCGCTGTTTGATTAGCCACAGCAGTGTGAAGCAGTCAAGCAAATAACCGAGCAGAGCATGGCAGAACTATGCTACGCGGCATACAAAATGCTTTTCGGCGAAACTTATTTGCTTTAATTCTTTTTTGTTTTTTGTTTTATTTTTTGATTTAAATTTGAGCGTTTTTCTTTTTTATGTTTTTGGTTTCGTTGCTTATTTCTTGTTTGGCAAATAGCGGAAGTGTTGCTACACGCAACACGCCCACGTCAACCGCCCCCTGCCACGCCATGGCATGCCTGTTCATGCCATGCATGGCTCGAGAGAATGTGATTTTTACAAAAGCATTCCCTAAGATTTTTTTCAACTGATTTATTGTTGTAGAGTATCAGCAGCAGCAGTAGCAAAGACAGTGGCAGAGCCGCAGCAGCATTCACACAACAACACACAGCAATGATGAAGACAATAACAGCAACATTGAAAACAACAGCATACCTGCATAAAGTTGTTAACTCGGCCGCCGCGCGACTTTTTTGATATGTAACTGGCCACGCGTAAACGCCTACACCAAATCAATAGATACACGCAGCCGACTCGGCCAACTTGGCCAGCTTGCTCAGTTGCTTAGGGCAAGTCGTTGGCCTCGACGCACCTGACCATATACATATACCGGCCAATTGCCTGCCTGCTTGCCTGCCAGTCTGCCCACATGCGAGGCAACCCACGCGCTGAGCGCATCACTGGCCAGCTTCTAATGGCTTGTGACTTGTGGCTTGTGGCTTGTGTGTGTGGGCTACCAACTAAGGCAAACGTTGCGCTGTTGTTTGGGCCAAATACAAGATCGCCTCGATCGAGTGACTGCAAGAGTAACATGTTAACCGGTACCGGTGTAACACATGAACACGCACGTCTTGGCCGCCAGTAAACGAAGACAAATCTTTTTTTACTTAAAAGTGGGAACGAAACCCCGTAGACATGCCATGTAGCACGTTGGGAGAACGCATTGAATGGGCGACAACTTTTTTCAGCTTTTCCAAATATGTAACGAAATATTGTGGGTTTTATTCGTTTTTATGCATTTTCCCCCACAATTCAGCACGCATAATAAAACACATTAAGTGGCTGTCTGAGTACAGCATAAAGGATAATTTGACAATTGCTGCTAACTGCATATATGTACTATATTTGGGGTGGGGGGAGAGGAAAGGCTGGTGCTTTGCGGAAATCGTAAAAGCAATGTGCCATGTCAATATTATTTTTTGTTTCTAACATTATTATTAATATGCTGCTGGGAAAAGGTTGGCAAGCTCCGACTTTGCGTAGCTTAAATGAATTGCTAATGCAAGATGTAGGCAAGTCACATGGCACAGCGACGACATGGATTCGATGGGACTCTTGTCTGTCTATGTTCAACTTCGTTTAATTTTATTGCCCAATTTTCAACTTTGATTGCCACATGCCAGGCTAAAATCGCCCACCCTTGCCCACAGGCTGGCTGCCACATGCTCGCGTGTTCTCTCCCTCTCTCTCTCTCTCTCTGGAGGCTTGTTGACATTTCATGCTTGAGCTTGTTTGCTCGTTGTTGTGGTGTCCTTACGGCTTCGGTCTTCCGCCTGTGTCTGCCTGCTAACTTGTGATAATCAATTTTTATTTTGAATTTTTTGAATAGATTTTCATGGGTTCCGTTTTGCTTTTATTATCGTGAGGCGTTCGGTACACGATCTCACAGAACAGAAAAAAAAGAGAAAACAAAACAAAACGAAAACAACAACAACAGCAACCACCACCGCCTGCACAAGTCATTTGCAGCGAGTTCATCAGGTTCTCAGTTGTTTTTGCAACACACAAACCGGAAAATTTGTTTTGCTCCATAAAGTTTTTTAAATTCTTTGGTGTAATTGTTTTTCATTTTATTTTTTGTTTTTTTTTTCCACATTTTTCGACATCGGCAAATTTATCTTCGTTTTGTGGATTTTGGGCAATAGTTTCACTGTTTACTATTTTCAGTGAATGGCAACACATTTGTCATTGTCGTTTTTGTTTTTTTTTTTTTCTTTTTAATATTGTTGTTGTGTTCTAATGATTTTCCACAACATTGTGCGCCAACCCACCTCCTTAAGCAGTTGTAACAAAAATAAACAAATGAACATTTTGACCTCATTACGTTTGTTGAAAGGCGAGAAAGCGGCCAAGCGGTCAGGCGGGCATTTAGTATAGGCTGTGCATTTAAAAAAAAAAAAACAAAACAATAACGAAAAAACGCCAATAAGAAAAGCATTAAAATAAAGTAAATAAAAACTTTAACAAGAAGTCGCCAGAACGCGCCATAATAAGCGCACTGCATAGCATAAATAGAAGAAGTAGCGACTTCGTCGCTGCAAGTCGTACACATATTTTTTTCGCGCCTGCAACTTACACTTGACTCCCGTCCTGTGCGGTCATGTAAGCACAATGCACACTGCATATATGCACACATACACAAGTGCGTGCACACATACGCATACCAATAAATACGAGCAAGTATGCATGTTCGTAAGCGTGTATATAAATAATGCATCGATTGCTTGAAATAGTTGAAAGAGCAAAAAAAAAAGTCGAGATCAGTAGTGCACATGATGAACCTTTTTGTTTTCAGCTTTTTTTTGTTTTTAGTTTTGTTTTTTATACGAAGGAATGAAATAGTTTTTAAGTAATATTGCTGTCTAGACATTTGTTGTTGGTGTGGCATTTTCTATTAGTGTGTAGTGTCGATTGTTAATTGGTTTTAAAGGCAAAAACAACAACAACAGCAATGACAACAACCACCTGAGCCACATGAGATTGCTTGCGTAATATAATAGAGTGAGAAAGACAGACATAACGAGAAGAAAAGCAATAGCATGCGACATATAAACTTTAAGATGGGGTAGGCAGAATGTTATTGTAATAGGTATTGAGCTGTTTATGGGTGAGTGAGTATGTATAAAATGTACAAATTTTAGTTTAATTCACACAAACAACTTATAAAGACTTTGAATCAATCTATGCTATTAAAATCACCCAAAATAAATATTATATATATATTATATATATAAATATTGTGGGAGTCTTTCTTTACTTAAGTCATTGATGAGTGAGTGATAAAATCAGAAAATAGGATTAAATATTACTTAAAGTACATATTGGGATAAATTTTTTCAATAGCGTATCAAGTGTCGTATGTACACATCTATGGGTGTTGAATTTTTCTGCAAACTTCAGCACTGTCATCGCATACGGAATATGTGACTATAGTATAGAAAGGTTTACGTTTAAATAAATGCAGTATTTGACTAGATCTTTAACATAGCTACACCCAAAGATAAAAAATAGAAAAAGAAAAGATATGTATTTGTTGCCATTTATCAAAACACATAATCAACAACAAAGTTGCATGTGGCAGGCAGTGCGCCTCAGTGGAAAAATTTAACGATGCATGCCGAAAGTGTGGCATCATCATCATCATAGTCGGCATTAGAAACAGCAGCAGCCATCGACAGTATCAGATATCGCTACAGCAATAATAACAACAACAAACAATGCGACGAAGCATGATCGAAAAACTTCATCATTCATAAAGATAAAAGATTCCCAAAAACAAAAACAAAATTGAACAAAAAAGTGTAATAATAAATAAATACCGACAACAAAATTAACAACAACAGCAAAGAACAGCAAATGCTCATTAAATTCATGCTCTCATTCAAAAACCGGCCACTATTCCCTACCTCCGTTGCCCGTGGCAACGACCAGCTTTAACAGTAACAAACAAATATTTTGTCCGAACAACAACAGCATTTCTACTGCTTTCGATCGAAAGAGAGACCAAGTGAGCCGCACAGAGCTGCCTATGGGAGATACGGCAAGCTTTTGTGCAAATGGGTGAGACGCTGTAATACAAAAAAACGTATAAAATAACTGTAATTGTTGTAGAGTCGTGTCTCGTATGCATCACGCCTCTTCTAACTGCTCTCTCCGCACTATGCTTTTTTTTTGTTTTGTTTGTTTGATGTGGCAATTCACTCCGCTACATTTGCTAAAATTCTCACTATGTTCAGGTTTCTGATGATACTGCTGCGTCTTTCTTTCTTCATCATGCAGCGGCAGCAACATTATTTTTGTCGTCTTTTCTTTCGTCGCCCAATTAGTTAACCCAACAACAGCTTTTAGGTTTTTTCTCTTCTTCTAACTTGTTGCAAGTCACTGGTCAGCTTCTGTTGCAGCTTTTGTAGCTGGTTCTGTTGTTTTCGTTTCTTTTAATTTAAAAACATTTTTTTTTGCCTTTCCGTTGCAATTTTTCTGCGCAAATCTGTCTGTAGATTTGTTGCTTTTTTTCTAAAATGATATTGGAATGGAGTTTATTATTGTTTTTGCTTTGTTATAGGATTTTGTCTTGGCTTTGTGTTTTTTTTTTTGTGTGTTTTTGTTCCTCTTATTTCCTGTGCAAGTGCAGTTAATGCGCTTGGCCCTTGTCAGCGCTTTTTTTGCTCTGGTTTTTATTTCTTTACAAGCTGCACCTGTGCTATGCCAGCTGCTATTCACCTGTATTCATTTTCATATTGGTTAGCTGTTGTTGTTTGGTTTCAGTGCTTACTTGTTGTTGTTAATTTTCTAAGGTTTTTTTGCTATGGCGGTGGTAGAATTTTCTGGTTCATTGTAGGCATTTAAACTGAAATCAGATACTAATCAGACTAGCAGCTCCAAAGGGCGAAAAAGTGCAGCGAACGTTAAAACGAGTACGAATGCGGATGCGACTGCGGGTGGTGGTTTTTTCCAATAGGAGGTAAAAAACGAAAAAATAAGAATATGCTGAAACCTAATTTTTAGCTGTAGATAAAACTTATTTTGGTTAGTAAAGAGTGCAGGTGAATGATAAAATCCGGTTGGCATTTTTCTGAATGTTGCGGCGTTCTTTACATAATGCCTGCTTACATTTTTGCTCTCTTCGTATTTAAGCACACCCACATTTCATTTGTGCAAAGTTCTTTGAGTCAAATTTCGTTCATTGTGGCAAGTATGAATTATAATGACTCGGCATCCGGCGTCTATCCGACATTATTTATTTTATCAAAAAGCAATAAATAAATTTAACACTTCTCTGTCGTCTGCTTAATTTGCATACTTGTGTGTGGCCGCGTAATGCCGACGCAAACGCTTGCTTATACAGTGGAGTCTGCGCCGATTGATTTAATTATTTGGTTAAACATTTTTTTCTTAGGAATAGGAACCTAATTTAACACATTTTATGTTCTACTGGTTTTTATTTCATACAAGCTGTGCCCGCTTGCTTCGCTAAGCGTTTTTTTTTTTGTTTTGAAGCAGACAGAATTTTAGAATTATAATAACTAAGCACATTCCTAGAAATATGAACAATTTTGTTTTTACCTTTTATATTGGGCGTGGCACTGCCTACTTTAATTGTTAATCTAATTTCCCCCGATGCCTTTTACAATTGTGTCAAATTTTATCAGTATGCATCAAATAGTTTCAGAAATATGACAAATTTTGATTTTTTCTTACATATGGTGGTGTGGCACCGCCCACTTTTAATTTGCATCTTAATTCTCCCGAAGCAATTTACATATGTGCCAAATTTCATACATCTATATAAAATACTTCAAGAGATATTCATTATTTTAATTTTCTGTTATATGGAGGGGCGTGACCACGCCCACTTTTCCATAGGAAATATCAAAAAAATCTTCCCAGGCATACACCAAACAATCCCCAAAAAGTTTCATCGCAATCAGCCCGGCGCGTTTTTATACCCTGTACCAAATAATGGTGAAGGGTATATTAAAGTTGTGCAAATGTATGTAACAGGCAGAAGGAGGCGTGGCAGACCCCATAAAGTATATATATTCTTGATCAGCATCGAAAGGCGAGTCGATCTAGCCATGTCCGTCTGTCTGTCCGTCTGTTTATCAGTCTGTATGAACAAACGGATCTCGGAAACGGTAAGACTTACAACCACCAAATTTGGCACGGAGACTCTCCCAATCCATAGGCATAACGAGTTTATTTTTTTTTTCGATATTCGACCTATAACATATAGCTGCCATAGGAACGATCGGGTGAAAACTCACATTTAGTAACAAAAACCCTTTTTTTTTCAAGATATCTCCACCAAATTTTGGATTCAACAGTTTTAGCTAATGCCCAATTACATATCTCAATATAATATATATCGGTTTACTATATCATATAGCTGTCATAGGAACGATCGGCCGAACAACAACATTTACTGCGAAAAACTTTTTTGTTTATTAAGATATCGTTACCAAATTTTGGATTTAATTATTTTAAGTAATATCCAATCATATTCCCGAATATAATAAATATCGGTTTACTATAACATATAACTGCCATAGGAACGATCAGCCGAAAATGGGTTTTTGCTAAAAAAAAAAATTTTTTTTCTTGAGATATCCTTTCATAATGAATACAAAATATTAATGCAACAAAAAATATAAATTCAGTTTTGGATTGGGTACAGGGTTTTCTATAGTCGGTTACGCCCGACTATAGCCCTGCCTTTCTAGTTCTTTGTGCAGTTAGTAATTCCTCCAAATATCCTAATTAGAATCTCATAAAACAATTTAGGTGGTTGTTTTGCGCATTGCGCTCTCAATTGTCTGGTTGCGCATTTGCCTTTTGTGTTTTTATTAAATATGTAAGCATTATTAACGAAATTTATAATAAGTGACTTCACCTGATTTTTTAACCGATTTTCAATTTCAATTTCAAATCTTCTCCAGGGAATTGCGAACACAACAAAAAAAATCAGCCAAATCGGTCAAACCGTTCTCAATTGATCGACGATTAAACACATTATGCCAACCATATTTATAAATATGTATAGATGAGAACAGTAATGTGATGGTGATGTGAATGCGATGGTAGTGGTGTTGTTACCACTTTCCTTGTAGTTCTTTTCCTTTCTGTCATAGAAAATCACTGAGGAATACTTTTAATAAAATTCAACCGCAAATTGTATACATACGATGATGATTTGCATAAAAGATTCAGTAGAAAAAAATGTGATAAAAACAAAAACATGTACGAATGCCAACAAAATCAATTAATTTGCATATAAGAAATTAACAATTAACAGACTTCAATCAGTCAAAAAAAGTAGTTCATGTTTGTATAATAGAACAGAGAAGAAACAGATTAATAAAGCCACATGCAAAACAACAACCAATATTGGATTCTCATAATACGCGAAAGCACAACTATTAGAGTAAAATTAATAAAAAACTAGTAAGGCAGAGTCTATAGTCGGACGCACCCGACTATAAAATACCCTGTACCCAATTCAAAATTTAGTACATTTTTTTTTTTACCCTGTACCAAAAAATGGTAAAGGGTATATTAAAGTTGTGCAAATGTATGTAACAGGCAGAAGGAGGCGTGGCAGACCCCACAAAGTATATATATTCTGATCAGCATCGAAAGGCGAGTCGATATAGCCATGTCCGTCTGTCCGTCTGTCCGTATGAACGCACGGATCTCGGAAACGGTAAGACCTACAACCTCCAAATTTGGCACGAAGACTCTGCCAATCCATAGGCATAACGAGTTTATTTTTTTTTCGATATTCGATCTATAACATATAGCTGCCATAGGAATGATCGGCCGAAAAGCCATATTTAGTAACAAAACCGCTTTATTTTTTAAGATATGTTTACCAAATTTGGGATTTAATTGTTTTACCTAATGCCCAATCACATATCTAAAAACTATGTATATCGGTTTACTATATCATATAGCTGCCATAGGAACGATCGGCCAAAAAACAACATTTACTGAGAAAAACTTTTTTGTATATTAAGCAATCGTTATCAAATTTTGGATTTACCAATTCTAAGTAATATCCAATAATATTCCCGAATATTATAAATATCCGTTTACTATAACATATAGCTGCCATAGGAAGGATCGGCCGAAAAACAACATTTACTGAGAAAAACTTTTTTGTTTATTAAGATATCGTTACCAAATTTTGGATTTATGGATTCTAAGTAAATTCAAATCATATTCCTAAATATGATAAATATCGGTGCACTATAACATATAGATGCCATAGGAACGATCGGCCGAAAAATGGCTTTTACAAAAAAAAAAATTTTTTTTCTTGAGATATCCTTACGTAATGAATACAAAATATTAAAGCAACAAAAAAATATATTAAGTTTTGGCTTCGGTACAGGGTTTTCTATAGTCGGTTACGCCCGACTATAGCCCTGCCTTTCTAGTTTATAATTGTATTTAAGTTATTTAACGATATTTCAAAAAACAAAACAGTTTTTTTTTTTTAGTAAGTCATTTTTCGGGCGATCGTTCTTATGGCAGCTATATGTTATAGAAAACAGATATTTATAATTTTCAGGTATATAATTAGATATTACCCAGAACTATTAAATTCGAAAATTGGTAACGATATCTTGAAAAACAAAACGGTTTTTGTTCGTAAATGTACTTTTCCGGCCGATCGTTCCTATGACAGCTTTATGTTATAGGTTGAATATCGAAAAAAAACAAAATAAATTCATTAAGCCTATGGACTAGGAGGGTCTTCGTGCCAAATTTGGCGCTTGTAGGTCTAGCCATTTCCGAGATACATTTGTTCATAGAGACGGAAAGACAGACAGGCGGACAGCTAGGTAGATTCGCCTTTCGATGCTGATCAAGAATATATCTTCTTTGTTGGGTCTGCCACACTTCTTTCTGCCTATTACATACATTTGCACAACTTTAATATAACCTTTACCATTTTTTGGTACAGGGTATAAAAACAAGAGTTACAGGCATTTACTATAAAAATACTTGTATTACAATATTTCATACTTAAAGTGGTTTTCATATTTGCTGGTTTTTTATCGTTTTCTTTGTTATTCTTAATTATTATTTTTTATTTTTTTGTTCGTTTCGTATTTTGCGTTGCGCTTAACTTGTTGAATCATCGCAAACAACGAAAACTATACACATACCTACAAATGTACGTGCCAACATCTGCGTCACATAAACCGAAAGAGAGCACAAGATCTCAAGATTGCGTGTGCCATCGTACGTGCAAGTGAGATAGTGCGAAGGTGAAGCTGCGGTTGCCGTTGCTGTTGTCAATGATGCCCCAAGCAATGCGACAATATCGACGATGGCAAAGTCTTCAATAAG
>JBAMBQ010002442.1:0-10459 GCA_037044495.1 Stegana nigrithorax
GCCAGCAGATACAATGACCGTTTGTTGAACCATAAGAACCGGCTGGCCAGACCCCTCGCCAACTCAGTCCCTATAAGGAGACTCAAACGACGTCACTTTGGACATCTATTCAAGAGTCTGGCTTCGGCCCTTGTTATTGTTATTTGTTATTCTGAATGTAATTATGTTTAAACCTAGAAACCCTTTTTGTAAACACGCTCAAAAACTGGCGATTTTCAACTACACCAGGTGTCTCATAGCACAATATGATATGCTGATTAACGCCTAATTAATAATAATACAAAAAAAAAAAAAAGAAAAAGAAATAATTATTTGGTTGGATGTAAATCAATTTAAATAAAATTAAATTAAATTAACTTATTATTTTAAATTAGTTCGAAAAAACATTAATTAAAAATTTGATTTGATTTTTATATTGTTAGTTATTTTTTTTTTTGATTGACAGAGTATAACAAAATTTAATTTCACTCAAGTAAGGTAAATTAATTTTATTGATTTCTTGACTTATATTGTTTGCGAGAGACTTGTAGTAACTTACTGTTGTCGTCTTTGCCGTCGATCTGCTACCGCTTTTACTGCCGCTCTGCTGCCGCTTTTGCTGTCCCTTCTTATGAGATGCTTCGAATTAACTTCTCCTTCTCTCGCACTGCCTTGTGACTTTTTTGTTGTTTTACATTTGTTGGCAATAATAATATAACTTTATTTTAAACGCTATGCAATTCTTTATGTTGCAAGTTTTATAAGTGCTATGCACAGCTTGCTGGTTTATTATAATTTCTGTCTTTCTCATGCAAGAGTCACTTATGAATTAAATAGCTCAGAATTCTAACTTTACTTAGCCTAACGCCTTCAATAAAGCTCCTCGAACATTCGACAGCAATGTCCCGTTATATGGCGTGATATTTATAGTAGAATCCACAATTGTGCATTCTCTGACTCGAGCGAGGACCGCTTGAGAAGTTCGGGGTATTAACTTTTACCATCCCAACTATATTAAATAACACAACGTATAATTTGTGTGTAATATTTTCATTGAACTTAAATATCGTACCAGGCGCTCACAGTTGTAAAAGAGCAGAATGAGTAAGCATCGAAAATCATCAGCATAATTGCGGGGAACAATAGTATTTTGGAGAGGGGCTGTTCCTCATATTGCGGAGTAGAAGTAACAAACACAAGAAAAGTGCACACAAAAAAAAACAAAAAAAACCACATTAACAAACGATTGTCTCATAAAACATTAGTGCAAGTAGTACTCTGTGACGTGCGAGGGGAAGATACAAATGAAATGCAATCGCATTAGGGCAAGGGGGACAAAAGTATGCGGGGAAAGAGGTGTCAATTGCTGAGGAATAAGACTCTGACCGAAATAAAAGACTGCCGTAGTCAGTATTAGCGTAAGAAGCAAATTTGAATGAGGAAAAGGGACAGAAACGGAAGAAGCAAAGCGAAGTCAGACAAGACGCCCAGTTTTCGCTTCGTCTTTACCCTTCCCGGTCACACCTAATTCGAAAACTGGACAGTGGTCATAACATTCCTTTGGTGCGTTATCTATATATATATATAATGCGCTAAGTGTTTCAAAAAAAACAAATCCAGTCGTTGCTCTGTAACCAAAGTTTTATTTTATTTAGTCTTAAAATTAAATACATTCACTATCTTCTCCTGTAACCAAAGAAACGACAATCAAAGATGTTTCCTCGTTTCTTAGCACTTATAATTATCTTATCTGTTTAATTTAAATAACTTTTCCGCACAATGATAATTCTAATTTTACACATTCTTCTTTAGCTCTTCCTCTTACTCTTTACTTCTCTCAGCTTTGTAGCCGATATCGATAGATCGATAATATTATTACATATATATGTATATACAGTGCCTTCCCCATCATCTGAGTCATTAACACAAACAACTTACTCGGTAACCACATCGAATTTAACATCAAAATATACAACAACCACGTCATCAGAAACAAAAACAGCAGTAGTATAGAACTGGGTACATGGTAACTCTGAAAGGGATGGGAGGAGGAAGTCACAAAACCAATGAAAGGGGGGAATCTCGATGGTGATGCCGATTGTTATGGGTGTGAGGTGCTGAATCTTTTGTTTATTTATATTTTGCATATTTCAAGTGCCGCGCCACCGCAGACTGCCAGACGGGCATGTACAAATGACGCTCAACTGCATGCGACAGACTGCCAGATGGACATCGGTAGCGAAAAGTATTTTCGTTTTGTTTATGCTATAGCAATCGAAGAATCGTTTTTCGTTATTTTGCTTAGTACGTTAAGTACATTTGTGTGCTGCGACATCGGCAAGCGTAAATCATTTTTTGCTTATTTACTTTGGTAAATGGTTTAAATATTATTGTTGTGATGATTGATATACATTTTGTTGATCAGCGGTAGTGCGTATGTTTTGTATGTCAAGATCAGCAATTTAAGTCACGAAATTCGCTGTACCCAATTCAAAATTCTCTCTCTTTCTACTCTTTTTTTTTTTTTTTAATATTTTGCATTCATTATGTAAGGATATCTCAAGAAACACAAAATTTTTTTTTAGTAAAAGACATTTTTCGGCCGATCGTTCATATGGCAACTATATATTATAGTAAACCGATATTTATTATATTCTGATATATGATTGGATATTGTCGAAAACAAATAAATCCAAAATTTGGTTACGATATCTTTATGAACAAAAAAGTTTTCCTCAGTAAATATTGTTTTTCGGCCGATCGTTCCTATAGCACCTATATGATAAAGTAAACAAATAAATAAAATATTGAGATATGCGATTCGAAATCGTATAGAACTATTAAACCCAACCGTTGTTAGCCAAATCTTGAATAACATAAAAGTTTTTCTTAGTTAATGTGGTTTTTCGGCCGATCGTTCCTATGGCAGCTATATACGTATTATAGGTTGAATATCGAGAAAGTGAAATAATTTCTTTATGCCTATGGATCGGAAAGTCTTCGTGCAAAGTTTAGTGGTTGAGGGTCTTACCGATTCCGAGATCCGTTTCTTCATACGGACGGACAGACAGACGGGCATGGCTAGATCGACTCGTATTTCGTATACTTTATGGGGTCTGCCACGCCTCCTTCTGCCTGTTACATATATTTTCACAACTTTAATATACCCATTACCACTTTTTGCTACAGTGTATAAAAATGTATTTTAAAATAAGTATATAGTTTATATTTATAATAGTAAAATTTTTAATGATTGTGATCGTACTAAATTTTCCTTTTGATCTCTCCAGTCAATGGGGTATATTCAATAATACGATCGTGAATAAGAATACAGTAAGCTGATGTTCCTGCAACAACATTTTTACTTGTTCTAAATTCGATGCGAATATCAAGTGGTCCAGTTTTAACTTGTTCATTTTGATGTGACACATCGATTACAATAATTGGGAGTATTTTGTAGTCCTCACGTTTGAGTAATGGTTGAGCTTCACGCATATAATAGCTTTGTTGAAACTTTAAATACATTTCATAAAGTATGGCATAACGATCACGCTCAAAGTGAATATTAAGGTCATCATATGGATATGATTCAGAATTCAAATGAACCTTGACATCACTTATATCGCAATGCTGAAGAGCCGCATTTCGTTCAAATGCTAGCAGTACAAAGCGTGGCCGTTCATGTTGTGGCGCCAGTTTGACATTCCAGAAATGGTTTGTTCCATTTGACAGAAGTGGATTGAAATAGCAGTCCCAACTGCGAAATGTTAATGGAAGGGACTGAGCACTTTTAATTATTTTAAAAACTTCTAATTTTGTTGCATCAGACAATTGTATATGTGGCACCTTCCATGCTATTTGCGTTATCCGCACTTTCAGCTCTTTGTTCTCTTTATCATCAGTTGAGTAGGCAACGTTTGTGTCTGATTTAGAGCGTAACAATATCAATTCATGTTTAGCATTGAGCAACACTTTATTATAATCTTCGGCGAAACCCATTAGCATCTTTAGGGGAACGCAAAAATTAAAATATGAATTTGTAGTTGTAATTGAATTTGCTAGTGACCATCCTGCGTTTCTAAGCATATCACTTTCATTTGGATTCAATGATACTAGATTTTTGGCTGTTGTTGTCATACCTAAATGACGAGTACGTTCGATTTCCACTCCGTTTAGTTCATATCGAATTTCATCGAATAAGTATGCCATACAATTGTTTTTGAAACGAATATTGTTTGAAATTTTATCGTCATGTAAAAGTACATTTCCCTCGATGTAAATTAAACTCTCACTAGGCAAAACGTATAGATCCTGATTTTGAATCGTAATGCGAATTTCATCATTATTATTAAAAGAGTGTAAATATGGTATATAGCTGTGATATTCTTTTCTAGTTATACTCTCATCGTACACAGGTTTCTGCAACACATTGATAATGTCACTCATGATGAATTATATAAAATTATTTAGTTTTTTAATTTTAATCCTAATTTTTTTAGATATTCCTTATTTTGTGTTGTTAGAGTTTTAATGATTTCTCCTTGATTATGTGTTCGATGACGATTAATCATACGTCTATGCTGATTGGCTGCTGATAAAATACTGATACTAGAAGATCCTTTTAAAGGATATTTATTATTATATATTATCATTTTCTTGTTTTATTCTTCCTCAGGCTTAAGGTGTAATCTGAGTGTAATTGTTTCACCCCGAAAATTAATTAATTGGTTATTCTGATTAACAATTCTGATCGTAATTGAACTTATTTCTCTCGTATTAAGTGGAAGATAGATAAGATTTTTCGGAATTTCATCTATTTTATAGCCAGGTTCAACATTAATTGAAAACTGATGAAGTGAGTGGGCTGCAGTATCGTTTATATAAGAACCGCTAACTATGTTACACTCTATACAAATAACATTATTGTTTGTGATCGTCAAACTCTGATTAGAAGTATATTGATTTCCAGCTTTTAAAATTGATTTTTTAAAACCCAATAATGAACCGATACTTCGTTCATTCGTAAAATTGATGTCATCTAACTCAGAGAATATATAGGTTTGCATTGTATTATTGTTGGCTTCGAAATGAAGTTTCTTAAATTCTCCACTCTTTCTTTCATACTCATTTATAATATAGTCAGAGATATCATCAAATTCATAGGAACCAACTGGTAGTTCAATCTCATGATGTCCAATATGAAACAAATTATTATCTTCATCCACATTAGGTATTGAGTGATATGTATGAAAATCTATAAGAGCACATTGATAGTTTTTCTGCAACTGTATTGGTGGAAAATAATTTGCAGTTAAAATTGAGGAGTTTCCACTCAAATTTAATGTTATTGACATCTTGAATGCTTATTTCAAACTAAAATTAAAAACACATTACTGCTTTAATAAGTATGTTTTTATTAAAATATTATTTGTTCTTGTTTTTGTTAAACAATTATAATACATCATTTTTATTTATCCAAGAGTTATGTTGATTTGAGAAGCCTAACCACTTTACAAGAACTTTATTGCCTCTTAATTTAAGAACTCTTTCCACCAAATATGTATTAGGAAAACGAGTTTTTAATAATTCTTGCTCATAGAAACCGCCTTTAATGACATTTCCCTCATAATCTTTTAATATATAGGTTGTTGGGTTTGTGTTTTGTATTTTATGAATTTTAAATATTTCAGTTGTCCAATTTGGTGTGTAACCTTTCTCAAACACATGTTTATATTTACTTATACGTACATTATCATTTATATTAAATTTTGGTTTATTGAAAATTTTCAATCTGTTATAAGCGGTATTTAATATCTCTTTTTCATTAGATGCATTTACTTCAATCGGTGCTATCTTAATAGTTCTATGTACTTTATTATTATAAGCATCAAACAAATCTTGATAGTTTTCAATCCATTTATATGTACCATGATAACTAAACTCCTTCCACATCATACCCTTTAAAGTTCTATTGAAGCGTTCAACAATTGATGCCTTCATTATACTAAAAGTTGAATAATGATTAATTTTATATTTTTTCATCAGGTTGTGAAATTCTTTATTGAAAAACTCTTTTCCGTCATCAGTTTGAAGGTTTCGAGGAACACGTCCTTGTTTAAATACACTTTCCATCCCCTTTGACACATCAAGAGCATTTTTTGATTTTAAAGGTATTCCCCATGCAAATTTAGAGAACGTATCTATTATTGTCATCAAAAAGCGGTATCCTTTGTTAAATGTTGAATAAGTCCCCATTTCCACAAGATCGGCTTGCCAAAGATCATCAATACCCTTCATTATAACTTTTCGTCGTTGAAAATTTCTTCGAGCATCTCTATGTAACTCTTTGACAAGACTTCGTTTCCTTGCACTTTTTCTCATTATTGATGTTGACGTTGTTGCGTTCATTGCTGTTTCTTTTCTGCTTTATGTTCAATTAATTGTTGATACAAATAGTCTTCAAATCCCTTTAAACGGTTTTCAACATATTTCATATAGTTATCAATGTCATCGACAAGCACTTTCTCAACATTTTTAAATTGTTCTTGCAGCTGTTTCATATCCGTATTTATAACTTTAATTTGTTGTTTCACTTGCTCTATCTCTTCATTAAGGACTCTAATGAGGTCAACAACAAAATCTTTTATTGTAACATCATTACCATCAACTGGTGACGCAACATTTGTAATACGTTTAGAATTCATATTCATATTTCGTTCATTATCAAGTGTAAATCCGAATGCGTTCACTAATGATTTTTTGTTTTTTCTAAAGTTGTGTGAATAGCGTCCAAATTTATCAACACCCATGACTATATATATATTTATAATATTATGTTTGCTTCCCTTAATTCTTCGATTATTGAAACGATTTCGTTGTTATGATTATTGTGACCAGCTGATTGTGATGAAATTAAAAGTCTTAGGCGATCAACCAGTTCATTAGGATTATCCCAATATTTATAATTCGAATTAGTTAAATTTAATTTAATTAAACTTGATCCAATATGTGTGGACTCGGCTGCTGATGTTGCTACTTGCTTATTGAATAACTTTTTTATAATGTGAGTGTATTTATATCCTTTATTTCCTTTTATTTGTTCATTTGCGTTAAATTTTCGTTTATGTGCATTTGTATTGATTAAAATGCTTTTATAAATACTCAATTCACTTACATCATAGCCTTCAGGTTTCTTATGAAATAGCAAACTGAATAAACCTGGAGTAAGAAACCATTTTTTATTATCGATTTTAATTTCATCACCTTCCACTTGAAATGATGAGTTACCAAATCGCCAATTACCAAACGAATCCTTATTGGCTCCATAAACAGTATCTAATTTTTTTGACTTATTTAAAACCGATAAATCTGTTTGTAAGTATGAAGTATTGCTCTCAACAGTGTTGTTAGAAGAAATATGTTCCTTATCATCCTTGTTAATACTTTTTTCATATGAATTTAATTTAGATACTTTAAATGGTGTGCTTGAGTCTAATTGAAGAGATTTAAAGCTCTCATCATTATCATCATCATCATCATCAGCTTTTGTTAAATGCTTCGACTTTAACTGCTCATCATCATCATCATCATCATCAGATTCTGTTGCATGCTTAGACTTTAACTGCTTCATATTCTTCGTTTCATTCGTATTTTTAAATTCTTCCTTAGATTTCTTAGTTGTTGCAACTAATTCTTTTAATGGAATTGTTATAGGAGAGAATGTTTTTTCAAAATTATTGAGTGCTTGCAATTCTCCAGTCTTTATAGAACGGAATTTTCTTTTTAGCAAGTTTCTAGTGTTTATAAGTTTTTGCATCATTTTTACATCCATCTTTGTTAATTTATTAATCTCTTAACTTTATAATACTATAGAACAGCTGTTATACCAGAACAGCTATTAGAACAGTTATCAGAACAGCTTTTATATCAGAACAGCTATCAGAACATCTATTAGAACAGCTACCAGATCAGTTTGAAGTTAGAAACTATACTGATTGAAATATTTAAATTCTTTTCCATTTAAATATGGATAAACATGTTAAAACCTTTTCGATATCTGCCGCTCTCAATGTTATCATCTTTACTAATAACTAGAAATCCATATTTATCTTTCCAACACTCAGCGCACATCTCCATAAATTTCTGGAAACTCATATCCGTTCCAACATGATCATTATATATATGTTTAATATTCATTTCATCTTGTTTAAACATTATAATCATATTGG
Source organism: Stegana nigrithorax (assembly GCA_037044495.1). Lineage (NCBI taxonomy): Eukaryota > Metazoa > Arthropoda > Insecta > Diptera > Drosophilidae > Stegana > Stegana nigrithorax. The sequence continues at coordinate 8,208 of JBAMBQ010002442.1, forward strand.
CATTGTCTCGTATTAAATGCTTGGGTATCCGTGTATACGTTTGGCACAAATAAAAGCTATCAATATTTTTGTGACGGCCCATACAAAAGTATGAACGTATGTTATTCTGTTTCTCACAAGCGACATCATCAAAAATTATTATTGAATTACTTTTTGCATCTTGTGGTGGTAAAACTTCATCATTCTCGGAAAATGGAAAAAACCCCATTCCCTTTATCGGCTTCATCAATTTACTCAAATATTGATATTTTGGTTGATTCAATGACTTCGAATATAAATAAATGTTTTTAAATTTTAATCCATTTGGACTTTCTATCAAACTAAGCATTATATTAGTCTTCCCACAATTTGACGGACCCACAATTAATGCTCTGATTGTGTTCGGTAATAAAGCACTATGTCTTTTGTGGTTTGAATGAGTTGTTACTTCTCCATCAAAATTTCTGATTAGAATATTTTTATGTTGTTTTGTGAACCGCATCTTCATAAGGACTAAAATAGTATATATAATATGACATGCTTTTATATCACTTAGTCATCTTCTGATTATTAGTTTGACCAGACATAATATAAATTAATATGAAAATTAAATAGCATATAATGTTGTTAACACAATCAAAACCATTTAGTAGTAAACAAAGTCGCAAGGGATCTGGACTGCTTAATAAAGTTATTAACAACTTACCGATAGAACTGCATATACCAGGCTATCAGTTTTGTGGACCGGGAACAAAATTAGAAAAACGCTTACAACGAGGTGATCAAGGAATTAATCCGCTTGATAGTGCATGCAGAGAACACGATATTGCTTACTCGAAATCAAAAGATCTAGAGCAACGTCATATTGCTGATAAATTACACTTGACCTCCAACTGAATTGGCTATTAAGAAATTTTTATTTAATACTGGATTTCGTGTAAGAGTTCCTTTTACGTAATTCTTATTCGATCCAGTATACAAAAGAAATTTTAACTCATAACTATTTTTCATCCGAAATGCAAATAATGGTAATGAGGAGCAGTTTAATTAAAAAACATTAACATCCTCGAGATAAAGAGTTTCATCCTCGTTGTCAGCTTCATTGGTAATTTGCTACACCTGTTGTTCTTCATTGTCGATTCAGTTTAAACTTTGTCATATTGGAATTGTTCAGTTGTGTAAATCCTTTGCTGCCTATTAACTTGTGTAACTTTTTGCGAATGGGGTCGTTTTTCTGTTTGAGCTCCTTGTCCGGGAAATCCATTACTATGCGTCTCACGTTGATAACGTTGTTGTTGATTCGTATTTACCATGACGTTCCTATTACTTAATTGTCTCGAATGCAAAAATCTGTCTATGTTCATAGGTGTTGGTGTGTCATCTTTTATCTGTGACTTAAATCGTGGCGATTACTGTAAAACGTTGAAAGCTGGTCTCTGCATATGCATATTAGAGTAAGTATGCTGTTGTGAGAACCTAGGTGTATGTGTTTGTTGATAACCACCTGAGTTAGTTGGAAAATGCACTAATTCTGGGTAAAAACTTTTGTTTCGAGCTGAAGAATTCCTTTGTTGTGTGCTTTGATAATATTTGTTTGGAGTACTTCGCGAAAAACTGTTGCTATGTTGCGTTCGGAGATCCATATTTGTCCACATCTGACATATTTGTAGAGCTTCTGGAAGACTAGTCGGTTCTCTAACACTCAAGAAGCGTGATAAATCATCGTTTAGTCCCCTTATAAAAGTGTCCAGAGCCACATCTCTAAAGCTTCCCGCTAATACTATCATCCCTTCTTCTCCTACTTCGAGTGAATCTATTTTATTCAAAATGAGAGAAAGGTGTGGGTATACCCTTTGGAAAAATTCTTCGACGGGTATACAACCTTGCCTAAGTGTAGTAATTTCGTATTCAAGAATACCAATATCTCTTTTATCTGAGTAGTGCAGGGTAAGGCATTTTTTTATTTTAGGCCAATTGAGTGGAGTACGCTATGACTCTAATGCTGTGTCTGCATCACCTATTATTTTATGCCTAATGGTATGAAAGATAGCATAGTACTTTGGCGTATACATTTGCAAAATTTTATCTACAGACTTACGCCATGAGCTAAGCTCCCCTGGAATTTCTGAAAAATTTCTCAAGTACTTTACCATATCTGGTAATTTTTCAGCTTCTCCTATATTCTGCCCAAAGTCTAACTGTAACTCCTGTTCAACGATTTGTGTTGGTGGTTTCAAAGCTGCTGCTACTGCATCAGCTATCGTTTGTGTTAG
>JBAMBQ010002443.1:0-11956 GCA_037044495.1 Stegana nigrithorax
AGAACCACTCAAGCAGGAAGAAGCAAAAGGGAAGCAATTGCAAATTTGTTAACAAATTAAATTCATTTGTAGTATTTTGTTGAACATATATATAATAATATAACTGAAAAATAAATGAAAACATGATTTCAACAATAATAAAATAAATAATAATTCATTCAATAATTTTAAAATTGATTTTAAAATTATTGAATGAATTGTTATTTATTTTATTATTGTTGAAATCATGTTTTCATTTATTTTCCAGTTATATTATTATATATATGTTCAACAAAATACTACAAATGAAGTTAAGTTGTTAACAAATTTGCAAATGCTTCCCTTTTGCTTCTTCCTGCTTGAGTGGTTCTAGTGTTCTCCGAATACTCTATTCCTAAATTCCACATTTCATCTGGCGAGTTGTCTTCGTCACCATACACGTATTCATCCTTCAAAAATTTCGCAATATTATGCAAAACAAAGCAACTTCCTATTACTAATGGCACTAATTCGATTGCTATACGTATTTTGTATTGTAGCACTGGAAAACGCTGTTTGAGTTGCCCAAGACAGCGCTCGATTATGCATCTTTCTCTAGTAAATATTTTGTTGAATTTTCTTTTCACTTCTGATGATGGTTTCCGAAATGGAGTCATCAGCCATGGTGATATGCCATAACCCTCATCGCCAAGAAGCAGTGCATCATTGATAGCATTTTCCATTGCGGTAAATATTTTACTATTGCGTAATACGCGAGAGTCATGAACTGATCCTGGCCAAGATATATCCACACTGGTAAAAAGCTCATTTGTGTTACAAGTTGCTTGTATGTACATTAATTGAGTGAAATCCCTTTCTACATATGTATTCATCGCTTTGTTTACTTGGTTTTTTTATTTTTACATGCGTGCAATCGATGACACCTACTGCAAATGGAAAAGAGTTATTTTCTTGCCATATGTCTTGCTCCTTCTTTATTTCTTCGGCTGTACTTGGGAATTTAATCCAATCATGTTGCTTTGCGCATACAACTTGGGCCATTTCGGAGATTGTCCGAAAGACTGTTGATTGGTGAACTCCGATATCTTCATCAATTTTGGTTTGAAATCTGGATCGGCACAGAATCGCAGAAACAAAAGCATTTTCTGATTGTTGGTAAGAGCACCGCCACGTGTTTCTGCTGTCTCCTCCAAAAAATACTTTGACATCCAATTTATACTCTCACTTTCGAATCGAAATAATTTTTTGTCAGTACACGATGAATTATTTCTTCGCGATTTGTAGCACTTGCTGGTTTTTTCTAATATAAAAAAATATTCTGCCATGTTCACTGTTGAAAAATATCAAATGCAATGAGACAACTGTGAATGCTAAAGCAAAAAACTCAAGAAAATACGAGCTTTATCCTACAAAAGCAAGAAATTGCACATATTACTCGTAATTGAGCAGCTGAAGGGCAGCCTCAACAAAATACGAGTAAAATCTCATGAAAACGAGTAATTACTTATTTTTATGCATACGAATTTGAGCTCGGACTCTCAAACATTTCACTATGCGAGATCAAACTTAGCTATTGAGTTCGAGCTAGCAACATGAGTCCGAGCTAGTGAGATCAAGAATTTTTATGCATGCCAAAGGCACCTTTTACTCAAAAACTCGAGTCTTAGCTCGAACTCACCTTTTATGCATAAGACCCAATATCTTGCACATTGCTAATTTCCATGTTTAAGTTTAGTGCGTTGTTTATTAGCCTTTGGAATTGCGGAACGTTTGTATTCACTGTCATATATATTGAGTAGCCTTGACGGGAGGCCAAAGAAAACTGCAAAGTCAATCAGATCTGGTATTTTTTGAGGGTCTGATGGCCAGTATGTTGGCCTGCCTGACGATAGGGTGTTGTAATTTTTGTCTAGGATGCATATATATAGGGCTCTGCCCTTGGGATTTGTTAGCCTTGATCCCCACCAGGGATGCTTGGCGTTGAAGTCGCCACCAACTAGGAACTTGGAGCCTTGACTTTGAAAAAACTCAGAAAAGTCTTGGTGTGACAAAGCGTACCGTGGAGGAAGGTATATTGCGGTGATAGTGATGTTTTCGTTGTTTAGCTTGGTCAAGATCGAAGCAGCTTGAATTGAAGGTGTTATAATAGGTTCAAGGATGTCATATTTGATTTTAGATTTTATTAGAATAGCTGCGCCAGCCCGGGGTCTGCCACTAGGATGGTTTGCCGTTATTAAATCGTAGCCCGAAATTTTAAAGTAAGAACGGTGGTTAAAATGTGTTTCGGAGCCCAAGAGGATGTCTATGAGATGAGTGGATAGAAAGTTTTCTACTTCTAGTTAATGATTACTGAGGCCATTGGCGTTCCAAATGGCCAAACGTGTACCTAGTTGCATAGTTTGTCCATTAGCTTGCCCATCATTGTGATGAGTGTTTGGATAAGTGATTCGAGACGCTCGATGGGAAGTTTCTCGTTTGTGGCATTGTGTGCGTGGGGTGGAGTATTGTCATTGTTCCTGGTCATGTCCGCGTAGGAGGCGCTGTGACTTGCATTGCCATAGTGATTACTATGGGTGTTGGTGTTATTGTAGAAGTTGTGGGTTGTTGGCCTGGAGGCGTAGTTCGGAGCTTGCGGAATCATTCTGGGCTTGCTACCGGTTTTCTTTTGAGCTAGCTCCTGGTATATACGACACCCTTTGTAATTTTCCGTGTGATTTTGTAAACAGTGCACGCACTTGGCAGGCGCAACGCGTGCTTTGGTGCAGTCGGCTGAGGGGTGGTCCATACCACACTTGACACATCTATAGGGATTCTTGCAGTATCGCTAAGTGTGGCCGAAGTTCTGACAACGATGACATTGGACGATATCGTCAAACCTTCTTGGTGGCTCGATTTTTACAATTCCTCCGTATAGTGTTTTTATTTCAAAGACTTGTTTGTTGTTCGCCTTAGGCTCAAGGTCAGCGAAGAAAATACTCATTGGCAGCCTTTCTCCTTGTTTGCTGCGCGCATTTGTGATATTTCTAACGGTATGCCCGTTATATATTGGCTGGTTATAATGGCTGGTTTTGTTGACAAATGTATTCCTTTGATGACTATCTTATATGGCTTATCTTCCTTCAATTGGTAGGTGTGGTATCTGCGGTTTTTAGAATTAAGATAGGCCACAACCTTGCGATAGGACTCGACGTCTTGGCACATTAAGCGAATTTGCCCGTCGTTGCCCGCCTTATACTTGAAATTGTCATTGCTGATGATATTGGAAAGGCAAGTTAGCATTTGCGTTATATTCCCTACAGCCGGGATAAAGATTGGTGGCGGCTTCGAAGGCGGTTTTGTTGTCGGTACAGGGGTCGGTTCAGCCACGGAATTCATGTGATCGTCTGAAATATCTGTGTCGTCATCGCTTAGTAAAGAGAAACGGTTTCCGCTTTCATTGTTTTTCATGGTTGAGGTGGAGGGGAAATTTTTGCTGCAGGGTGTAAAAACCCAAAAGAGGTCATCATAATGAAAACTTTTTCGTCAATATTGCATGAAGAAAGTGACGAACATATACCTAATTTGCATTCTAACATTTGTAACTCACGCCTACATGCAGGCAAACGACAGATGACCAAGAAACATAAAAACCCATACTTAACAACAAGCGCATTGATTCTGTTTTGGAACGGCAGGTACCAACAGCCACGGCGATGTGCTCCCTGAATGTGATCCTTCTATCGAGGACGAGTTCAAGGTATTTCGCCTCGTGGTCTTGTCGCATGGCAGCACCGCCTGGAAGGATGGCTGGCGGATTTTTGCGTCTTAGGGTGAAACAGACATTTTTGAATTTTTCGGCGTTGATCTGTATATTCCATCTGTTCGCCCAAGTTTCGAAAGCATGGAGATACTCCTGGAGTCCGTCAGCAGCCTCGTATTCGCAACTTGCGGAATAGAAGACGCTTACATTTTCAGTCTTCTTTTAGTTTGAATGTATAGTACTGTGTGTCATTGCATTCTGGCATTTTTATTGTTGCGGAGTATTGGTCGGGTTCATTAGTTTGTATTCTAACTTCATCGTTGGGTAAACATTTCAGCAAATAGTTTTTGGTGCCAACTGTTGCTGTTAGTGCTCTAATCAGAGTTTTGATTTCTTGAGCGCCTTGAACGTGTATTCGCGGAGGCTTATGGTTTTTTTTAGTAACTTAATGGTCCGCTTCAAGGGTATTACTGCTTCTTTTCTTATTATTTTTGTATTTATTTAGTTTGGTTTTGTTATTATTATTTTGTATGGAATTAATTGTATTTGTCCCATTGTAGTTTTTGTCATTGTCCTCCGTTTGTAAAATTTCAAATCTGTTTGTTGTATTTGGACCACTCAGCCAGCATTTCTTTATTGTTGTTTGTGTTGAATTTTGTATTTTGTTTTTTGGTTCTTTGTTATTGTCTGTGCTTTCTATTTGTTTGCTTGGAGACTGGTTGTCTCGATTTCGTTTAAGATTTAACTGTTCTGTGGTGTTATTCGTTTCTGCATTGGAATTTTTATTGTATAATGTTGGTGTTGACTGTGGATATGTTACTGCTGCTGTTGTTGTAGATGTTGATGTCGAGTTTAGTGTGGTTACCGAATAAGTTGTTTGTGCTGTTGACCCAGATAATAAGAAAGGTACTGCTACATTATGCATTATGGTTGTTGTTGCCGTTGCACCTAGCAGTTGTTGAGTAAACTGATGCTATTGTAAAAGCAGCTGTCGATGTTGTTGTCGCCGTTGGTGGTTTCGGAGTTATTGTAGTTGAGCAGAGTGCGCTCCAAGTTAACAAATTTGTTGTGGTAGGGCATGTCAAGGAAGGTGAGGAAGAACGCGCTCTCCCTTCGTTTGCAGAGAAGTATGAGCGTATGGTAAAGTAGCCAATGGTATTGCTATTGGACAGCCTTTGCTCATGCAGAGCGTTAGGCATTATTATGTTTATTACACTTTTCTATTTGATTATTTAAATCACTTGTATATTTAGCTACATGAATTTTTATTTGAATGCAATAATAAAGAGTCACTGTCTCATATGTTTTGCACTTTAGTTGGTTAATATGTATATAGATATACTTTATATCACAGAACGATTATTGGGAACGTCCGATCGCGTTCACAGCTTAACTAAGAATAAGAGAGCGCAAAGCCGGGAAAACAACATTTTGGCAGACCAACGACTGGACAATAGAGGAAATTTGTGATGCGTTACAAGTGTGACAATTTTGGTCACTTTGCATGTGTGTGGTGCATGAGCCTAAAGGCATATTCTATCAATCTGGTGAGCTCTTTACATTATATTTTTGATTCGGGTGCCGATTGTTCTTTGATGAATGAAAATTTCGGTAAAAAATTGGTTACGGTGTATTGATCGAGGCTGATGAATTTTAAATGAAATACGAGCTCACAGGTGGGTTTTTGTATCGAAAAATCCAAAGAAACAGTAATACTCACCGTTTACCTGTGATTCCGAGAAGGTTTTAGGTGGTCAATGAAAAATTTTGTACATCAGGCTATAATGAATTGTGGTTGGCACAAAATACTTGATAAAGTCTATGAACAATACTGGTTGGACAACATGTCCAAGTATGTTAGAAAATTCGTTGAGAATTGTATGACTTGTAAATTATCTAAGCCCCCTCAGGCAAGGCACAAATAGAGTTGCATTCCATATCCAAGATAGATATACCATGGCACACAATCCACGTTGACATAAGTGGCCAACTGAGAGGCAAGAATTATCTGAAGAAATATATCATAATACAGATTGACGCATTTACAAAGTTTGTTCACTTGTACCACACGTTAAATTTAGATGCTGAAAATTGCATTAAAGCTATAAAGTCTGATGTATCGTTCTTTGGAGTGCCTAACCGAATTATTGCGGATCAGGGTAGATGCCTCGCGAGCAATAAGTTCCGTGAATTTTGCGCAGCAAACAGAATTGATCTACACTTGATAGAATCTGGTGCTAGTCGAGCCAACGGGTAGGTAGAACGGGTCATGAGCACGATGAAAGGCATGTTAACGGGTGTAGAGACCAGCGAACGAACATGGAAGGATGCTTTGCAAGAGGTTCAGCTAGCCTTGAATTGTACGAATATTCGCGTAATGAGATTCAGTCCTCTAGAACTTTTGATTGGTAAAGAAGCAAGACCCTTAGGTATACTGCCTTTAGTTGATGAAAATGAATTTGGTTATAATGTAGTAAGGGCAAAGACAAAAGAAAATATCTATAAAAATGCTGAATATGAAAAGTACAGAATAGACAAAAATAACGCTCAGATTGTAGAGCATAAGCTTGGCGATCACGCCTTGCTGAGAAGGGAAGAACGGCATCAAACGAAATTGGACCCGAAGTATAAAGGACCATTTGTTGTAACTGAGTTATTAGATGGTGACCGATATCTGTTGAGATCTTTGGCTGGTAGGCGAACGTATAAAGTTTGAGAAGAATGCCAGATGGGCGGGTGACAGTAGATGAGCTTGACAAGGGTGAAAAAGACGTCGGTCAACTGATAACTTTGTCGACGGTGAAAAAGATGTCGGTCAAGGGACAATCACATCATTCACAGTGACTGGATTCAAGCAACAATTGTGACGACTGTACTGTGACATTGTGTGTGGCGTACGTGTCCAAGCAACAATGGTCACGACTGTACTGTGACATTGTGAGTGGCGTACGGGTCCGAGCAAGAATGGTCACGACTGTACTGTGACATTGAGTGTGACGGACGGTGAATCTAAGATTAGATCCTGGCACTGTGGTGCATAGCATCGCATGAGAGGCGGCAAGAGTCTGATAACTGTGGAATGAAAGGAGTGATTGCCAAATGTTCGAGTAGAAGCTACTGATTGACGCAGCCGTAAATCTGTGCGAATGTCATTTGAAGACACTGTGAGAAAACGTGTGTGTATGAGAATATGTGTGTGTGGTGTGTACAAAAGAGCTGAAAGAGTCAAAGATCATTTACTAAGTATAGAAGCAATGAAGATGCCTTGAGTGATGAGTTTAATTCATTTTCTAGTTGGACGCGATGCAATCTAATGTTCGATTTTCGCTGACGAGGACGTGTGATAAGTCAGGAAACCCGTGTCGGAGATTAAGCTAGGTCAACATGGGCAGCACCATTATCCTTAAGAGATTACTGTACCTTATGCAAACATAGAAATTGTAACACTTTGTAAATGCAGTGCTTTTTTCATGACATCTGGGGTTTCGTAGCAGTCTGGAATTATGAAGTCACGTGGTGACGTATGCTTACCAGCCTGCTTTCTGAACTTCACGTTCTGCTAAGAGCGAGGTTAGAGAGCGAGGAGTTGCGCTTTAACCGAGCATGGTCCGATGCAGAGGTAATGCAATAAGACAGAGTTACAGGGACAGGAACCAAGCCTGTTTATTGAAGCGAGATAGGAATATTGCTCGCTTCGGGGTTGCCAGGACTGCTAGGTAAAAGAATATAGAAATATCGAGAAACGCTAAGTCGGCAACCCTGGAAGGTTACCTGTCAGAAGACAGTAAAAAGAATAAAAATTCATTTAGTGAAGCGAAGATAGCTCAATAGCACCTGCACGGAACTTGCCGCGATTTATTAAAAACGGGAAAGTTAAATTATATGTCCGAGGGAACCAACCCTGGAGCTGCTTCGCCTTTTCCGACATATATATATGTATATATATCATCGGTTTTTCCGACTTCTATATATATTACCAAAAATCTTAATATATAGTTTTGTTGATATTTTTCAAGAAAAATTATGTACACAATTTTTATTTTTTATTTTTTGAGGCAGTCCTTTAATTCGCAGGTATGCAATTTTTGAATGCATTGTTTTGTTATTGAATAAGACATATATAATAATTATTATTGTTGCTCTCAATTACTCTGCTTTCCTATTTTCAATACAATATTGAGATGTTTATATACATATTTGTTTTGCTTTACGTGGGAGCTTCGATTGCTTAGAATTGCATGTTGTCACAAATTAAACCTTCTCTGCCAACTTTGGTATATAAGGAGTAATATTCGATTAAAATTTTTTAGCGTCATCGTCATACTTTGTAATACTTGTCTTAACAGCACGTCGTTTGATGCGATATTCTTGAAAAATTTCGCGGCTCAAAGGCGTACGCGACTACAACCATAGAAAGCAAACAAAAATACCATAATTATCAACAAATCAATTGATTCTGTGTGTAATTAAAAACCAAAAGTGTCTGTCAGTGCACCGCGCACAGCAACCAATTACTTGATTTTCATGTGTGCACACATAAAATTACAAGAACCTATGAAGGTGCTAACATAATATGTCAATGAGCAACTTACGCCAACACACAGGCAAACAACAGATGACCCAAATCGATTCGCCATTCGATGCTGATCAAGAATATATATACTTTATGGGGTCTGCTATGCCCCTTTCTACCCGCTATATACATTTGCACAACTATAATGCAATCCTTTACCATTTTTTGCTGGAGGGTGTAAAACCCCAAAAGGGGTCATCATAATGAAAACTTTTTCGTCAATATTGCATGAAGAAAGTGACGAACGTATACCTGATTTGCATTCCAACATTTGTAACTCACACCTACATGCAGGCAAACGACAGATGACCAAGAAACATAAAAACCCATAAATAACAACAAGCGCATTGATTCTGTTTGCAATGGGAAAAACCCAAAAAGCACATAATGTAATATCAACTATTTCCAAATATTTCTTTTAGAGTATGAAGTAAAAAATACTTCTTGAGTAACTGTGCAAGAAAATGTAAGCGATGTTAGCCGAATCGACGAATATTAGTTCTCAGGGCTAAAAATGACAAAAGATTCGATTAGATTAGATTCGAATTGTGCTTACGACGCACACGATAAAATTTAAACATAAAAATTTAAAGACATTTAAATTACAAAATTCTGCTATACAACTTTAGTGTCCTTTATTACAATAAATTTGAGACATTACTATGTTCGATGTAACTGCGTACAGTGCAGGTACTACCAGTAAACTAGTGGCTTCTTTCTTTTTTTGACTGACAGCTCGAACAAGACTGACTCGCGCTTCTTTTTATGATTTTTATTCCGTCTTACTTCGTTGTTTACATGTTTGCTTATATTTAGAAGTTTCTTCTACCAAATTTGGTAGAATTCTACCAAAACGGCAACACTGGAATATAGCCGGTAAAGTTGAACGGTCGTTGTGTATCTTGATGTAAGAAATAGAGGTGGCTTTATTTGGGAATTTTTCGATCTCGATAATGGACCACTCTCACGATATGACGACAGAAGTGATGTGAAGCTGACATCACAAATTTTAGTGTTGAGCATAGAGAGAAAATTGAATGATAATGACGAAATTAATGTTGCCCAATATTATAAAGTGAACAGGTTGCGCACTCAGCTGGTGGATTGAGCAATTGGAAAATCGGACAGAAATATATTTAAAGCCAAAATCAATGCTAAACATGTCAAGGACCTATTTGAGTTGTTCTCAATAAATTTAATGCAGAAATATTATTTGAGTAATTTAAATTCGATTTTTTTTTTATTTTATTTAGTTTTTTATTATTATTTATTAGGCGTTAATCAGCATCATATTGAGCTATGAAACCCTTGGTGTAGTTTTAAATCGCCAGTTTTTGAGCGTGTTTACCAAAAAGGGTTTCTAGGTTTAAACGTATTGCAATTGAATTGATGCTACCAAGGATTGTGGTCCTGCATGTAGAATTTTTCGATGAAAATGTGTAATAATGGCGAATGTTAAAGGATGTTTTCTTGATAGAACAATCGGGTGACGAGCTTCAAAGCTAAGTGCGGAGTTTTTAGGCAACCGCTTACACGAATGAGTCCTTCAGCGTCCAAAAAAGGAAATAATAATGCTAGGCTGCTTGACGAATCTATACAATTATTTGCCAATAAAGATTTATAATCCTGCAAAAGACTCGCCCTTTGGACTATACGAATTAGCAAATGAGTGCCACGTTGAATGTTTTCCGATGTAAGTGATGATGATTTCGCAGAAGTGATAAATTTGTGTACATACCCAAATATGCGCTGCATCATTGAAAATACATTAATATATTTAAATTCGAGTGATGAATCTGCACGAACCGACGAAGAGAGTAATATTTTTTGCCGAACTTCTGGCAAACTGTGCTTAGGGATGCCGTGCTTAGGCCAAATACTCCTTGATCCTTTCAAAAAGTCGGGGCCATTTGACCAAAGTGATGAATTGAATAATTCAGTTGGTGAAGCTCCTTTTAATAACATATCAGCTGGGTTAATTGCAGTAGGTATGTAATGCCACTGCATTCCACTAGTGAGTTGTTGAATATCGCAGACGCGATTTGTGACGAATACATTAAATTTTCAGGATTCTTCTTGCAGCCAGGATAAAACAACTGAGGAGTCAGACTAACAATGTAAGGGACAATCAAAAATTTTTCATTTGAAGACACACAGTTCTAATTTAGGTACTGTTAGAGATTTTAGTGGTGCGACGCATGACTTTGAACATAGTAGTTAAACATTAACCTTATCATTTTTGCAGGAGCGAGCGTAAATACAAGCACCATATGCTTCGATGCTTGCGTAGCAGAAAGCGTGTATTTCAAGTGCTGCATCTGTTTGTAATACAAAGCGGAATTTTTTTTTCCACATGCCTTGCAGGACAATTTTTGCTCTGGTTAGTGCTGGGCCGATGATTTCAAGTGGATTACAAAATCGGGCTATTGTTGCCAATACGGAACGCTTAGTATGCTTGCCAGTGTTGATCTGCGGAGTGAAAGAGAATAGCAACATATCCTTAATTGGATCCCAAACAAGACCAATTGCCTTTGTTATGTTGCTACCGTCGTCAAATTTGAGAAGAGATTCCCATTCAGTGTCTGGAAGGCCATTATGTATGTCAGAATTATTTGAGCAACATTTTCTTAATTTAAAATTTCCTAAGGCAAGAAGGTCGGTGGTTTGCTGCTGATGTCAAGAACTTCTGATAATGTGTTTCCTTCGGTTTTCATCGAAGCCAAACAAAGAGAAGCTAATCAAAGAGAACATGGCAGTAGCACATAATTGATCATTGCTCGCGCGCTCTATGCTCTTACGTTCCTAAAGCTTAACTACTGTTGTTTTGTGTCATCACTTTCTTTTTCTATCATTCGCTAAACATGAATTCTCCATCAATTTGTGCTATCATTTTTTGCTTAACATAAAGTCTCCAATGCTCAGTTATCACTCTTTCTATATACATTTTTTCAGTTATCACGGTTTCTACATCAATGTTACATATAGATATATATATATATTTGATCAGTTATCATTGTTTTCTTATTAACTTTATACATACACGTGAATTAGCTATATATATAATTAGCAAAGGTAATGTTCAGCGAATGCAGACGTATTCCACTGTAAAATAAATTGAAGAAATAAACTACTAAAATGAAATCAGTGATTTTATTACATAAATTGAATAAGTAAACTACTTAAATGAAGATTCAACAATCAGTGACTTTGTGCTAAAGGCCTCAGAGCTGCAACCGGCTCATCTCTGTCATCGACACAAACATCTACTGCTATCATATCATCGACGTAGAAATCACTTAAGATGGTTTGTGAAGAAGGAGTATCTTGGTCTTCATCAAACGCAAGTTGATGTATTGACCGTATACCCAGAAACGATGCTGGTTTGGTGCCATATGTTAGGGAATCAAGTTTATAGATTTTTATCTTATCCTTGGGTGAGTCTCGCCACAAGATGCATTGAAACATATTGTCAGGAGCAGTGATTCTGACACAGCGATACATTTTACAAGTGACTCCGGTTAAGGCAATTGAGTATGTGGGGAATCGAACAAGCGTACTATAAAATTTGTACTGTATTGGACCCCCATCATATATCATTCAATGATAAGCCAGAAGTGGTTTTTGCAGAGCCATTAAATACAACTCGAAGTTTTGTGGTCGTGCTA
>JBAMBQ010002445.1:0-13143 GCA_037044495.1 Stegana nigrithorax
ACTCGCCGCCTGATGAGACGAAGCAATGCCCTATAAAACTAAAGATAATTCCTGATGGAACATTAAAGCCGTTTCGCCATTGACCCACACGACTGTCAGCAGACGAACAGGAGGCAGTAAAAAAGCAAGTGGACGATTGGATGCAGCAAGGTATTGTACGCAAATCTGCTGCAAATGTGGCAAGCAGGGTGGTGGTTGTTAAAAAGAGAGACGGCTCCTTAAGAATCTGTGTTGACTATAGACAGTTAAATAGCATGGTCCAGTTGGAGTGTGTACCACTGATGGAGGAAATTATTGAAAAGCTACAGGCTGCAAAGTGGTTCACAGTAATGGACCTTGAAAATGGCTTCTTCCATGTGCCAATCGACGAGAAAAGTAAGCCGCTGACAACGAACGTAACGAAGGAGGGCATTTTCGAATTCAATAAAGCGCCATTCGGGTTTAGAAATTCCCCGGCAGCTTTTATAAGGATTCTCCACCATATTTTTCAAGATCTAATCAACGCAGATGTGATGCAGTTGTACATGGACGATATTATAATTTACGCCGAATCACCCGACATATGCATGGAAAAAACGAAATCAGTATTGGAAACCGCCGCACAATATGGCTTAAAAATTAAGTGGAAAAAATCTAGCTTCCTTCAGACAAGAATTGATTTCCTTGGCCATACTATTGAAAGAGGACAGATTTGGCCAGGTAAGGAAAAGACACCAGCAGTCAATCGATTTGCAGATCCGAAAAACATTAAGGGAGGAGGGAAAGAGAGGAAGGCTTCCTAGGTTTGGCTGGATTTTTTTAGAAAGTTCATCCCAAGATATGGACAAGTTACACGACCACTAACAGAGTTGCTTAAGAAAGATGTGGTATTTAACATAGGTCCTGCAGAACAACAGCCGATTCAGCAGCTACTCGCAAATGAGACAGTACTAAGAATTTACACAAGAGAAGCGAAGACTGAACTTCACACAGATACCTCGAAAGATGGGTTCGGAGCGGTTCTACTCCAGTGATTTCAAGATAGGCTCCATCCAGTCTGCTATTGGAGCCGGAAAACTTCAGATGCCGAGTCCAAACGACACAGCTATTATTTAGAAGTTAAAGCAGCATATTTAACCTTGAAGAAGTTCAGACACTATCTTTTGGGAATCAAATTTAAGTTGATTACGGACTGCGTCGCATTTAAACAGACAATGAGTAAACAGGATATACCAAGAGAAGTTGGCCCATGGATCTTATATATACAAGATTTCATCTTCGAAACTGAGCGCCGAGCAGGGGAAAGAATGAGGCATGTGAACTTCCTGAGTCGTTTTCCGCAAACGTGTATGATGATCACAAGTGAGTTGTCAGTACGTATAAAGAAGACGCAGATGAACAATGACTACCTAAATGCTATCGTTGAGATAGTCAAGCAGCGGTTGTATCAAGGTTTTAAGCTTAAAGGCGGTCTTCTTTTTAAAACTGTCGAGGGCAACGAATTGTTGGTAGTACCGCGTCTAATGAAGCTAGAAATCATACAGGGGTCACACGAGATTGGTAATTTTTCAGTACAGAAAACGATGCACATTATCCAACAGCAGTTTTGGATACCGCACCTAGAGAAAGAGGTAACTAAGCTGATATCCAACTGTATTAAGTGTATTATCCACAGCAAGAGGTTGGGTAAACAAGAAGGCTTTCTTAACTGCATAAGCAAAGGAGACGCGCCGCTACATACACTTCACATTGATCATCTGGGACCGATGGATGCGTCAACCAAACAATATAAGTATATCCTAGCAGCTGTAGACGCCTTTTCAAGTTCGTGTAACTTTTTCCCACAAAGTCTGTTGGCAAGGAAGGGGTGATCAAAAGAATAGCAGAGTGGTCTCATGTATTTGGTTTTCCTAAGCGAATAATCAGCGACAGAGGTTCGGCGTACACGTCTGAGGCATTCAAGAGTTTTTTAAACGAGAATCAAGTCGAACACGTTGTGACAACCACAGGCGTGGCTAGAGGCAATGGTCAAATAGAACGGGTAAACCGAACAATCCTGGCGGTCATAGCGAAACTGTCGACAGCCGAACCAACCAAATGGTACAAGTATGTACCCGAAGTGCAAAAAGCGATAAATTCGCACGTAAATTCAACAGTCAAAACGTCGCCATTCGAAGTACTGTTTGGCACAAAGATGAATAACCGAACCGAAGCACGCTTGCTAGAGCTGTTAACGAGGAGCTGGTTACTCAGTTCAATGATGAGCGACGAAAGATGCGCGATACTGTAAAACATCACATCGAACAAGCACAAGTGGCCTACAAACGCAATTTTGATAAGAAACGTAAAGCCGAATATGGACATAAGGTTGGGGACCTGATAGCCATAAAAAGAATGCAGTTTGTGGCTGGAAGGAAACTGGCTAGTGAATACCTCGGTCCCTATGAAGTCACCAAAGTCAAAGGTAACGGGCGTTACGATGTCCGTAAAGTAGCAAACGCTGAGGGTCCGAACATAACTAGTAGTAGCTGCGACAACATGAAGTTATGGCGATTTATAGTAGAAAACGAGGAACTGCTGTCATCTGGGACAGATGAATTTGATCAGGAGGGCCGAATGTAAGGCAGTTGCTACACAAAGCATTGCTGCCGCCCCGTCCTGAAACCACGAAACTACAAGAAGTGTCGCAGAACGGCTAGGCGACATACGACACAACGGAATGAAGAGAGAGTCGAAGTTCAGCTGCAGTCGAGTTCGGTCGCCGTGGTTATTTTGAATTTGTACTAATTAAGCTAACTATATTTTCCACTATATGTAATTCAGATTTACGATCATAATAAAACTAATATAACTTTACATACATGCAAAAAAAAATAAGAGCAGGTAGTAAAAACTAAAACAAGCTAAAAATATTCTTAACTTAAAAGAATTCCACAAGTGAAAGGTAGCAGTCATGGAACACAAAACATTAAATCATACTAAAGTCATTTACTCCAATGAACTTTGCAACATCGACGAAAAAATATTTCTGGATGAATTAAAAAGTCAGAAAGTCTGTAAAATTTACAAAAAAACAAAAAAAAAAGAAGACAACACATTGAAAGAATCTGGCCTGATTATTCTCACTTTTGAAACATTAAGTCTGCCTGACAGCATCATGATAAGATAGGAAAAGGTATTTATTTATATTATTTGCAAAAGCACAAAATCCTAAACCAACTGCTCACAAGAGGCTCATACGAGAAAAAATTAAACATGCTAAGAAAAATGCATAAACTGCAGAATCACCATTAATATAAATGCCAACTATATACCTCTGAGCAAAAAGTGTACAACATTCATAAGCAATCAAGAAATCATCCACTAACGAAAAAGTTGACCATAACGCCGCACTCAACATATACTATTCACGAAACAATCAACTTAACACATCATACGACAACGCACTTATCAACAACTCAAGCACTAAAACAACATATTTCCAGCACTTTCGCAACAAGTCAAAAGCAAACAGATAATAACCCTACTTTAACGGCCCAAACTCAACAATAAACTAACATTGAAACTCCAACAACATCCGTCGCAGCAAAGGCTTCTACCTCCAACGATTTAATCGCAATATTACAGTCATCAATGGAAGCTAAGAAAACCATGTATCGACAAATACCGCACGAATCACCCTCTCCACCCACCAATAGCTCACCACAACACATACGATCATTGATTATCTACGAAGATAACCCCCAAGACGTTGAAATGGACACTGTCGACATGCAATACAAATCGCAAGTAACTTCTAACCTAAAATTTAAGCTTTCCTTAAAAAAAATAAAAGAACACAAACTAGCATCACCACTAAAAAAAACCAAACATCTAGGCATTAAGAATTTAAAATCTGATACCATTTCATATAGTGATAGCGATATCTTATACATTTCAAACAAAGCTGCGGCACCGGCGGCTTCTAACCCCAATTTATTCGTTAAAACCACCAACGACACCGCACCACCACGCCATATCAATGCATAAAAAAAAATATCACAAACTCACTTTTACAATCGCAAATAAACATTAACATTATAATCTCCTTCACCTTTATCATTATGTCCCTTAAGTATTAAGTTTTAGAATTAGTTGAGGTCAGGCAGGGTAAAATACGAAGCGAAAACTGAGCGGCTTGTCTGACTTCGCTTTGCTTGCTCTTTTTTTGTCCCTTTTCCTCATTCAAATGTGCTGCTTACGCTCATACAGCTAATGATAGTCGTTTGTGTTTTCGGTCAGTTTCTTATTCGTCAGCAATTGCAATTTTTTCCCCGCATGTATGTGTCCCCCTTGCCAAAATACGATTGGAACCCAGGCACAATGCTGATGATTTTTAGTTCATTTCATTTGATTTTTCTCTCTCGCATATCATAATGTGCTACTTGCACTAATATGACATATAACCATCGCTTGTTTGTGTTTTTTCTCTTCCCGCATGTATTTGTCCCCCTTGTCCAAATGCGATGAGAGCCCAGGATTGCGCTATTGATTTTCGTTATTTGCTGATTCTGATAGCATAGAATGAAAATATTACACGCAAATTATGCGTTGAGTTATGAATTTTTTCATTCAATATATTTGGTATGGTAATTTACTGTTATTGTTTGAAAATTTGTCTTTTTCAGGACAATATAAGAAAGCAGAGCCATATTGCTCTTGCTATACTTGTGCACTGCCCAAAGTGTATGAATGCGCAATGCGTATAGTCGCTAAGCTAATGTGCGTTTCTAACTGCGATGCGAGGTTTTCAATTGCAGTTAAGATTTTTTTGTTTCATATGAACTTAATAATAGCACCATATTTTAATAAATATATTTAGCTCACAGTCATTTTCACTAATAATGCATGATTCATGCAAACTATTCTAATTGGCTTTGACTTTTTTCATGTACACAGCCAAAGCGGCAAGAAGTAGCTAAGGAAATTTAAATGCCCATGACAATGAAGAAGCAGAACAAATATTTTATAAAAAGGATAAAAAACTAAATAGCTAGACAATTAAAACTACTAAAATAATGACAAATCCGCTTATTAGTGTATACACATACTGCAGGTGTTACTGTCCTAATACATAGACAGATTCAATTCGACGCCTTTTTATACCAGCCATACATGCAAAGCAGAATAAAATGCCCATAATAATTGGGAAGAAGCAGAATATATATATATATATTAGCACTCTCCAAATAAACAAAGAAATAACAAATACTGAATTTTGCTTCGCTCTCCGCACAAGAACGCAACGCCCGGACTCAAAAGAATTTCTAACCCATCAATAAAGAACGCGTCAACTCCCGTAAAGCAAATAATTACACAGCTCTAAAATAATATCTTATATACTTTCGTAACTCAAAGCCCTTAAATTGACCTCATATAAGCCAATGTCATTAAATCTTATTATCGACTCCAGCAACACATAATTACTGATCAACTGATAATAGAATTTACTTCTATTGTTTCTCGTGGTTTCGCCCTAGGTCGACAAATGGATGTACGAGTAATCTACACTGACTTTAGTAAAACTTTTGACATTACTCCTAGGAAAGCTTTCCAAGTTTGGCCTTTCTCCCAGTCTTGTACTGTGAATTGAGAGCTATTTAAACTCTAGGACCCAAAAAGTTAAGTTTAATGGCTGTATCTCTAAAAATATTTTGTCCACTCTGGTGTCATTCAAGGTAGCCACTTAGGTCCTTTTAACATTTTTATAAATGTCCTTCCATCAATTATTAAGCACTCTCATGGGCTTATGTTCTCTGATGACATAAAACTATGTTATTCTCTTGATTCTCTTCATCATCAGAGTCTTTTTCAAGAAGACCTCGATCTGATTTCCAAATAGTATAAAGAAAATTTTCTTTACCTAAATTGTGAAAAATTAAAAGGAATGTCTCTTAATCGTAGCAAACCCTCGTTATAAACCTAATCTTTAAATGGTTCTTCTTTAACATAAGCTTACGAATTTAATGATTTAGGAGTTTTGATGAGCTCGAAACTTAACTTTAGTTCTCACATTCTCATGACTACTAATAAAGCCATTGCCGTTCTTGGTTTTATTAAAAGATGGATTAAAGAATTTAATAATCCTTACACCACCAAGCAGCTTTTTAATTCTTTGGATCATCCGATTATAAAATATGCTTCATTTATTTGGAATCCCCAACTTAATCATATTCTGACCGTATTGAATCTGTCCAAAAACAATTTTTGCTTTTTGCGTTACGGGGATTAAACTGGAATTCCGCAATTCGTCTCCCTTGATACCATTGCCGCCTTAAATTGATTAATCTTCCTACATTAGCTAGTCGGAGGTCCGTTTTGAGAATTCTTTTTCTTCATAACTTAATAAACGGTAAAATTCATTCTCTTTATCTCCTCGCGGATCAGACTAAACACTGCACGATCATCTTTCTTACTGCGTGATCCCTTTTATGTTGTGTTTAGCTTATAACTCGAACTATCGATCATTTTTCGACGTAGCCTCTTTTTCCGCTTTAAAATCATTTCTTA
Organism: Stegana nigrithorax; assembly: GCA_037044495.1. Classification (NCBI taxonomy): domain Eukaryota; kingdom Metazoa; phylum Arthropoda; class Insecta; order Diptera; family Drosophilidae; genus Stegana; species Stegana nigrithorax. The sequence goes on from JBAMBQ010002445.1 coordinate 6,529, forward strand.
CCCGTAGATTTAATGATATTAGTTAGAATTAGATACATATTTGACCAGTCTATTCAAAAGGTCCATATGATTTTTATTTAGTACTAACCTTTAAAAGAAAACTGTTAAAATTTCCCGATATTCCCTTCATAAGTTTGTAAGTTATTGTGCTAAGAGTGACACTATTTTTGTGATTTTCAAAACAATTGATCAAAAACAATTCGTGTTTTAATTTTACACTGCTTCTTGATGCGAAAAAATACAAAGCAAAGAAATAGCAAGAAAAGTATTATACCGGCTTCATTCCATTATAAAAAACTATATAACTTTGGTTGGCTAACTTCAAACATGGTCGTAGAGACACCGATGATGCAAAACGACGTTTACGTCCAAAAGAGGTAACACCAAAAACGTTAAGAAAATCCACAAAGCGGTATTGGATGAGGGTCAACCATCATCATCAGAAATACCCTGAGATATTTCGCAACTACGCCTGTATGCACCGAAAATTCCAGCTCGCCTACACTGATCTAGGGGAAATTGAACATGGCGCAATCTACAGCCCCCCAGCGTTCAAACGGTCCAATAACGACTTCGCCACGTTAATGGGTATCTTCAGCCGTAAATTCTTGGTTGGCGGCGACTGGAACGCCAGACATGGACTGTGGGGCGCTAGGAGACGCAACACAAGAGGATTGCATCTGGTCGGCCACATTCTCTTCTCCAACATCAACGTACTAGCCACCGGCGCACCCACTAGATACCCATTTTGCACCAACAACTTGCCCAGCTGCATCGACTTGGCTCTATATAAGGGTATCCCCCACGTAAAAATCAACATCCGGGAGTGTGCGGACCTAAGCTCGGACCACCTGCCCCTAGTCGTGGAGCATGACACGACCGCCGTGACTTTTTCAACAGTCCCGAGGTTAATCAGCCGTGATACTAATGTCGCCATCTTCCAACGAAGCCTCAACGACTCCATCCATCCGAACATGGAAATCACCTCAGGCCAAGATATCGATTTCGCCCTGGAATTATTTACTTGTAAAATCCATAGCGCAGCCGCGGAGGCCCGCTCAACCCATTCCAGACCAGATCGCCGCCCGGATTTGTGGAATCGCTGACACGTGGAATACTCTCCTGGATCACCAATTTGATTTCAGATCTGGTCAAGGCACTATAGAGCAGCTCCACCGAGTGGTTAACCATATCCTAGGCTATTTCGACTCTATTTCGAATACTGCAATGCGATCTTCATCGATGTCCAGCAAGCCTTTGACCGAGTTTGGCATATGAGCCTTTTGGCTAAGATCAAAGAAGTCCCCGGCTCCATACTTCCTGCTACTGCGCTCCAACCTAGATGGGCGTAAATTTTATGTCAAAGAGCGCGACTGCATATCCGCTACACAACCAGTTCAAGCCGGAGTGCCTCATGGCAGTGTACTGACCCATTCTATAAAATCTGTTCACACTCAACACCTGACGCCGAAGGGATGGGCATCGCTGCTGAAAAAATGCTGCTCGCATCTTACGCTGACGATGTAAGCGTCTTCTATTCCGCAAGTTGCGAATACGAGGCTGCTGACGGACTCCAGGAGTATCTTCATACTTTCGAAACTTGGGCGAACAGATGGATTATACAGCTCAACGCCGAAAAATGCAAAAATGTCTGTTTCACCCTAAGACGCAAAAATCCTAGACGGTGCTGCCATGCGACAAGACCACGAGGCGAAATACCTTGGACTCGTCCTCGATAGAAGGCTCACATTCAGGGAGCACATCGCCGCGGCTGTTGATACCTGCCGTTCCAAGCAGAAGCAAACTCCCACTTCGCAACAAATGGACAATCTAGCAACAGGTGGTTGCGGCTACTTGGCGGTACATTATCCAAATCTGGGGTATCGCAACAGTAACGAACCACAAACGGCTGCAGACCATGCAGAATAAAGCCATGCGCCTAATCACTGGCTTTGACTGGTTTGTTCGTGGCTCTATTCTGCATCGAGACCTTAATCTAGCTACCGTTGAGGACCAAGTCTGCTTTTTCTCCAGCAGATACAATGACCATTTGTTTTTTTTTTTTTTTTTTGTATATGTTTTTATTTGCAGTCAGTTCCTTAAGAACTATAATCAAAATTTTTTACTATTAGACTTAAACATAACATAACACTTAACCTTACTTACTTACTTACTTACATTAAACACTTAATTTATATATAACAATTGAATTTACAGAATGATTTTTACAATGAGTTGAAACATGAAAAGAAAAAAGGAAATGAACTAAAAAACGGACATTTAATTAGCAGAGTTTAATTATTGCGGAATGGCAGATCCAATGGGTGGAATCGTTTGAGCCATCGTACAGTGCACGAGTTGTCTGGGAGGTTGATAGCGAAGTTGTTATTGTGCTGATCAAGCCTATTAAGGTATTTTGAACTGAACGCAGAGACTTCCTAAGCTACAGTTGGTATTAGTAAATCTTTATGCATGTTTACGCTGCGTATGTACCACGGAGCGCAGATTATTTTTCTTAAAGTGCTGTTTTGGTATCGCTGTAGGATTTCGATGTTCGATTCAGCTGCTGAACCCCAGAGCTGGATGCCGTAAGTCCAAACCGGCTTGAGTATTGCCTTGTACAGTTTAACTTTGTAGTCTAGGCTAAGTCTGGAGTTCTTCCCACTCAGCCAGTTCATGCGACGAATTTTAGGCTAAGTTGTTTTCTCTTTGAGGAGATGTGTTTATTCCATGTTAACCTTTCATCAAGCCAGATACCGAGATAATTGACTGAGTTGGCTTTAGGTATTATGGTATTGTTGAAAAAGATCTGGCTATCGGAGTTACGGCACAGTGAGAACATCGTGTGCACTGATTTTTCAGTGTTGACGAGGATGTTCCACTTTTTCATCCAGTTTTGTATTAGTGTAAGATGATTTTGTACTAGCTGAGTTGCCGTGCTTGCGGTGGAGGCTGTAGCAAGTACTGCTGTATCATCGGCGTAGGTGGCAATTGTCACTTTATCATCAGTGCAATCGGGCAAGTCAGCAGTGAAGAGAGTGTAGAGGAGAGGACCCAGAACACTTCCTTGGGGGACCCCTGAATGAATTTTTTTGATGCTAGAGTGGGTGTCATCACATCGAACGTAGAAGCTCCTGCCATTAAGGTAAGAGTCTAGTAGTCGGTACTGAGCAGAGGTTAATGTCTTTTTTATTTTATATAGTAACCCTTTGTGCCACACGCGTACCTAACCTGTTCCGAGGTGCCGTGCTTGCGACGAAATCCGAATTGGTGGTCAGGAAGGATATTGTCCAAAAAAGGCAGTACTCTACTGAGAAATATTCTTTCGAATATTTTCGAGAGTATTGCCAATAAACTTATGGGGCGGTACGAAGTTAGTTGCCTTGTTTTGGGATTAGAATAATCTCGGCACATTTCCATTGCGCAGGAAAGTGACCAATTTTGAAGCAAACGTTGAAGACTTGAACTATGAATAGTAGACAACGAACTGCTTTAATTGTGTTGGCGTCAATTCCGTCGTAACCAGCTGATTTACCACCATGAAGATTTTTGATTTCATTTTGTAGTTCTGCGATGTTAACAGGTGTGATCGGAGGGCCTTGTCTACAATTGGAGTTGAAAAAATTATCAATAATCTCTTCATGCGAGATGCTGCTGGTAGAGAAAGGTGTGAATTGATGTTGAAGGTGCGAAGCAAATGCGTCGGCCATTTCTTTGCTGTTATGACACCAGATGCCGCTAGGTGTTTTTATAGGGATACGGCGCCGGGCGGGACGCTTGAGATACTTAGTAGCTCTCCATAGGTTATGTTCGGGACTGTCTGGTTCAATTTTTTCGAGGAAATCGCCAATTGCGTCATTTTTCAAATCATTTAATTGTCGTTTAATTTTTCTTTGTAGGTTGTTGAGAGCGGTTTTGTAAGGAGGATAGTGGGTTAGATGCCAGATGCGTCGCAGCCTTGATTTTTGGTGTATTAGGTCGCAAATCTCGGTTGAGTAAAGAGAGTAGTTGTGGTATGTTGGCGAGATTGTTGTGGGTTACTTAGGGGTTGCAATTTCCGCTGCTTCATGAATTTTTTTGTTGAGCCATTCCACTGCTTCGTTGATGTCTTGAGCAGAATTAAGTTCAATGTTTGGGTCCATTATGTCGTTTAACCAACAACGAAATAGCTCTAGATTAGTGCGCTTAGTTATTAACTTGTGTTTAACGGGAGTTTGGAGTACTGCAATGTTAATTTCGATGATGATGGCAGAGTGGTCAGAGCAAAGTTCATGGAAGTCAATAATTTTTAACCTTCTACTATCGAGACCGTGGCAAACGACTATGTCTAGTAGGTCTGGGATTTTGTGTTCCGTGGGCCAGTAAGTGGGGCTACCGGTCGAAAGCACGTAGTGGTTATTTGCGTCGATGCACCTCAGCAGTTGGGTTCCTTTAGGGTTGCTGGTTCTTGCACCCCACCACTGATGTTTGGCGTTGAAGTCGCCACCGATTATGAAGCGATTTCCCAGAGAGTCGAAAATGGTTTTGAACATAGTATGAGAGACCAGGTGTCGTGGTGGCAAGTAGGCAGCGGCAAGCCTAAGGGCGCCTGTAATTGTAGTCAGTTCAATGGTGCTGATTTGTGCCCAAGGTAGCGCAATGGGCGTGCAGGCAGCGAATTTGATGCTGTTTTTAATTAATATGGCACTTCCGCCTCGAGCTGTGCCAAGTGGATGGTTAGTCGCGACAAGTTCGTAGCCGTGAATTTTGAAGTGGGATCTTTCTGAGAAGAGTGTCTCAGACAGCAGGACAACGTCAACGTTGTGAGACTTTATGGTGTGTTCTATTTTTAGCATGCGTTGACATGCTCCGTTTGCATTCCACAGGACCACCTTAAGGCTTGGGTACATAGTTGGTGAGAAGCGACGTAATGAGATTTAGTATGGTCTCAATCTGCTTTGACTGTCTCTCCATTAGTTGTTCTAAACGGTTTAACCTGTCTTGCGTGTTGGCGACGCTGGGGTCGGTGAACTGTGGTACATTGATATTGGAATGTTCATGATTTACCTTGGGAATTGTTTGTCGGTTAAGTGTCCTACCCTTGGTGATGGAGGCGTAACTGTGTAATTGATTATGAGTCGGACTCACAGTTTGGGCTAAACCATTTTGAGACACGTCTTGTTGAGATGGAGGCTTTTGTCTAATATTGTTGTTTGATGGATAAGTCCTTTTAAGTGTCAGCTGGTAAACCTTGCAGCCTTTGTAAGAGGCGGTATATGATTCGCCGCAATTGTCTTTTTTACATTCGGCTGATGGATGGTTTCGTGCGCATTTTACGCAGCGGTATGGTTTTGAGCAATAACTTTTGGTGTGTCCGAATTCTTGGCATCTGTGACACTGCATGATATCGTTGAATTTAAGCGGCGGTTCGATTTTGACCAAAGCATTGCACAGCAGTGTGACTTCGTAAATTGACTTGTTGTTTGGTTTAGGCTCCAATTCAACAAAGAACATAGAAAGAGGTAGATGGTTGCGCCTGCTACGCGCGTTTGAAATCTGACGAACACAATGGTTTTTAAGTTCAAGTTCTTCTCTTATGTAGTTTTTTGAGGTGGTGTGGTGTAGATTTTTTATAACTACACGGAAGGCATGATTTTGTTTTGTCTGATAGGTGTGGTAACATGTATTGGTGTTATTGAGTAGTTTCGTTATTTTGCGGTAATTGGCACTGGTGTTGATCATGAGACGCAGTTGGCCATCGTGTATGAGTATGAGTTGCGTCCAGTGCAATTGTTGATATTGTTCAAAAGTTCGTTGATGTTATTTGTTGTTGGAATAAATAGTGGTGGAGGCTTGGCTTCTCCTTGCTCCGTCTGTTGCTGCTCTTTTTCGGTTTCCTCGTTGGCCGCGAGAATTTCAAACCTGTTTGAGCCCAGCGGATTTTTGTTGCTGGGTTCGTCTTCACTGTCACAACCACTTGAGGAGTTTGTAAATGATAGTTTCCTTTTTTTATTGGGTTTTTTCCCGGGAGATTTTAAATGCCTGCGTGTAGCCGCGTCATTTACAATGAATTCAACTTGCCATTGACTTGCGGATATGTTATTATTGTTTTTTTTTTTAATTATTACAGGTGGGACTTTGTCGGTATTTTTGTTACTTACAATATTTGAGTTTAACACCGTGAAACTATCATTAATGTCGTTATTGTTGTTAATGTTGGTAGCGCCGGTCGAAGGATTGTTGCGGTCTTTTGGCTTGCGCTTGCCCATTTTTTAATTAATTGAACTAGCACACTTGTTGGTGTTGTTTGCTTTGTTAAATTCTTAGTGGTTAGGTCGAGGATGTTTTTGCGCCAGCGGCTGGCATGAAAATGAATGTTACACAAATTGTGTTTTGCTACACACGTTGCACGAACACTCACGGACGATTTTGACAATAAATAATATTAATTAAACGAATTTAGAAAAATTGGTAGCACGATACACGACTTTGCACAAGGAGGGTTGCCAGACCGAGTGGACCGCTAAGTCCATTTGCTGGCCAGACCCCTCGCCACCTCAGTCCCTATAAGGAGACTCAAACGACGTCACTTTGGACATCTATTCTAGAGTCTGGCTTCGGCCCTTGTTATTGTTA
>JBAMBQ010002448.1:0-13121 GCA_037044495.1 Stegana nigrithorax
GGTGGAGCGTTAGACATTTTCGGTTGTTTGGTTATTTGCAGCGAATATTCAAATGAAAATGAATAAATTTCAGTATTGAAAAATGTGAGGGCATTTCCGTCTCACATTATTAATGTCATTTTGTGAAATGTGGTTTTGGTTTTTCGTGTAAATTTCATTACTTTTCACAATTTAATAAAAAAGTGAAAACGCCTAATGTTGAGAAACTGGGGAAATATATGTGCGTTTTTTCTGCGCGAAAAAAAAATTTGTACTGAACTGAGAGAAAAATCACAGCTATCTGAATTTGCGGCAGCGTTTTTATACCCTGTACCAAAAAATGGTATCACTTGTTGAGTAGTGAAGTTGGTTGTGCTGCTGTATTATCAGCTGACGTTAAATTTTAAGAATGGTCGCAACCCTAAGGACTGTATTGATTTGCTTAAAGCATTTGCCTGCCTATATTTTGCATGGCCGAGTTAACATTTGCTTAAGCAAATTGAAAAACTTTACTAGCTGACAATACTGACGTGCTTCGTTTTTTTTTTTTGAGTTCAAGAAAATCTTGTTAGAAAGTGATACTCATTTAGGCAAAGTGGGACGTTGGAAAATGCTGCCGATATAGTATGTTTGAAGGGATTAATAGCTCATTATTATTATTATATACGTTAATATACGTGTATCACGCTATTAACCCTTATTATTATTTTTTAGGGTATATTAAAGTTGTGCAAATGTATGTAAGAGGCAGAATGAGGCGTGGCAGACCCCACAAAGTATATATATTCTTGATCAGCATCGAAAGGCGAGTCGATATAGCCATGTCCGTCTGTCCGTATAAACGCACGGATCTCGGAAACGGTAAGACCTACAACCTATTAGAGACTTTGGCACGAAGACTCTGCCAATCCATAGGCATAACGAGTTTATTTTTTTTTTCGATATTCGATCTATAACATATAGCTGCCATAGGAATGATCGGCCGAAAAGCCATATTTAGTAACAGAAACCGCTTTATTTTTTCAGATACGTTTACCAAATTTGGGATTTAATTGTTTTACCTAATGCCCAATCACATATCTAAAAACTATGTATATCGGTTCACTATATCATATAGCTGCCATAGGAAGGATCGGCCGAAAAACAACATTTACTGAGAAAAACTTGCCAAAAAATGGCTTTTACAAAAAAAAAATTTGTTTTTCTTGAGATATCCTTACATAATGAATACAAAATATTAAAGCAACAAAAAAATATATTAAGTTTTGGCTTCGGTACAGGGTTTTCTATAGTCGGTTACGCCCGACTATAGCCCTGCCTTTCTAGTTTGAGCTGCTAACATGAAGCCGATATTTGTTTGTGCAAAGTCCGGCAACATTGACTTTAAGCTTGGATTCCATAATCCAAGCTGCTTACAACATAACAACTTGAATGAGAAAAAACTCATTGAATTCGACTGCCAAAACACATTGTTTTACGACGTCTTACAAAAGTTGACGCACCATGAATTTCATGTACGTAATCGCTGCGGATCCGCACGCAGAAAAACATGTATTTCCAGTATAACTGTTTATTCAAAACTAGCCATCTCCGCTTGCTGCTAGCCTTTTATTTTTTTTTTTCTTTGTCGAAGGACTCAGCACCCGCTAGATTGAAATAATAGATTTATAAATATTTTTATTCATATATTCGGAACCCAGCAGTCTATATATATTTATAAAAATGCTTGGCTTAATTTGTGTAAAAGTCGATCAATTGAGAACAGTTTCACCGATTTGGCTGATTTTTGACATAGTAATGTCTTAGCCCTCGGGAAAGAATTTCTGTTAATTCAATGTGATCAACAGAGTGACCAACAGCTACACAACAACTCGCTCTGTGGTTGTTGTTCACAACGGTCAGACTTAACAGCGGCACAACAGTCTTTGTGTATTTGCTGATGACAGCTTTATAAATGTTATTTGTCTTGTTGCTATTTCTCTAACTTCGTTGTTTTTGTCTGCTCGCTCTGTGGTTGTTGTTGTTTTTGTTGGTCTTGTATTATTTCATTTAGTTAGTTGTACTGGCCGGCATGAGCCACGCATAGACACTACATAGGTCCTTAGTTTGATCAGATGGAGCTCGTTCCTCATGGTCGAGTTGATTGGAATTCCAAAAGTAATCTCGTACTTCTCACAAATTTAAGTATAGCGTTTAGTGTGCGTCCTGCTACGTCCCTCAAGCTACCTGGATTTGGTAGTCCAAGGTGTTCAGTTCTTCGTCTATAAAGCGCAGGACAGACAATCTGCATTTCGTCTCTGTTTGTCAGACCAGGGCTCTTGGCATGTTCCGCCAAAAGGCTGTCCAGTCGTTTCGAGGGAGAGATAGAACGTATTCGGTGAAACTTGGTCTTCAAGACCTGCAGATCGTGTGAGCCATTCGCATCGTGGTTATGCTTTGCCATTTTCTCTCAATTCGTCTTTCTAGATCTTCGTCCAGTGCTTTGTAAAGAGATTGTAGCGGTATGTTTTTGCTTTCCGCATGGTTTATAGAGATGTTGTTTTTAGGTCTGGAGGGACCTCCATTCTAGCTATATGTGGGTGATCGCGGGTGGATTCGCTGGCGTCTGTGCAAAGTGGAAAGTGAGCATTCAGGAGTGCTTCTAGCGATTCTTTGCTGTTGCTTGTAACTGTTCCGTCCTGTCGTTGTATGAGACCTGGCATATTAGGCTGGGTTGATAGTAGCTTCCTAAGCCTTGCGACTCCGCTGCAGAAGTCTCTCCAGGAGCTTCTCTTGGCCTTCCGTACCGCGTATTTGTACATACTCAGTAGATCTCTGTATTCTTCCAAGCATTCCTCGCAGTCTGCCTGCCTTGCCTTGGTCCGACGTATTTGGCCTCTTCCCCCTTGTTGGCCAAGTCTAGATTCGATTGTATAATGAAACTAAAATGCGACACCTCTTTCGGTGATGTCTTTACTTCCCAATAGAGGGTGGTGAGCGTTGGCGTCTGTGCCAACTATTAGGCTTTGTGCCGCCTTGTTGGCCTCTACTACCAGAGTCTTGAGTTCCACAGGTGGTGCTTCCACATCATGTGCTACCAGCTGCGGTTCTTCTTTGTCGACCTCTACTATTGCTACAGCTGTAAGGTAGTCGGTGCTAAAGTTAGAAAGTAAACAGGATTGAATGTCTTTTCATATTTCATGTTATAAGAATTGTAGTTCTTACCCTATTAGAGACTTCCGCGTGGTAGAGTCGGACCTTAATCCAGATACCATGTTCCCTGCTGCTATTCACGGCTCCTGGATTAGGGCTATGTCATAGGAGCCCTCATCTAGATTATTTTGGAACTCCGCTGATGCTAGTTTGCTTTTATGCAGGTTTATCTGAATTACCTTCAGCATCGGTTGCTGTTGGCTCTCCAGCAGAGTCGGCTGCACTGGCCGGATCTTCTGTACCTTTGTCGTCTAATGTCAGGCTCCGGGTAGCCTCTAGCATGGTGTCGATGCCAAGATCTTTTTCTACCTCACCAGCTTCTAGGGTGTTCTGGTTGTTATCGGCTGGATGGCATTTCTTGAGTCGCAGGTATACGCTACACTGCATGTGCTGATGCCGCATGGAGAACTATCCAGTCATCCGTGTGGACGTCTGGGTTTTGCCACTGTAGCAGTCGCAGAGCTGCTAGCTTTCGCTTTCAAACTTCTTTGGACTTCCGTGGCACTTCCTTTTTGTGAGAACTGGTAGGTTTCAATACATTAAAATTTTCGGGTTCGAATTTATGGACAGTTTGAATTTCTAAATAAATTTATGCCTCACTCCATTTGCTGTCCGTTTTTACTTTTAATTTTAGTCATAAAATATGGTTCGATGTAAATGTATGCAGTGCAGCTACCTTTAGCCACCAGTTTACTGGTGAAAAGTGGGCAAGAAACAAAATTTTTACTAAGAAATATTGAGTATTCGAAAAAGTTTGGTTACAAATTGTAGGTAGATGGTTCTAAAATGAAATAGCCCTGGTAATATGAATTGCATCTGGCAATACTATAGCTTGTTTGAAAGTTAATATTTGAAGCTTCATTTTGTTAGAAGACATTATTAAAATCGCATTGTTCTGTGAAAAGTTATCTACATTTAAATATGAATGGAAATTCGGAACATTGTCGTCATATTTAACGATGCTGGAGGCGATGCTGTAACTAGAAAAACAGCAGCGAAGTGATTTGTTCGATTTCGTTCTGATAATTTTGAGGTTATGGTTGAAGAGATTTGTTCATTATAATAAGCTTCTATAACCTGGTCAAACTATTAATTCTGATCTTTATTGTCAATAATTAACTAGATTAGAGCAGAATTGATCAAAGAATGGGTTTTGTGTTCCATCATGACAACGCCAGACCACACATATCTAAGATGACCCGGAAGAAACTGAGAGAGCTTGCCTGGGAAGTTTTGATGCATCCTCCATATAGCCTGGGCCTTGTACCTTCAGATTATCATTTATTTCGATCCCTGCAGAACTCTCTTAATAGAGTAAATTTAAATTCAGTAGAGGCCTGTAAAACACACTTAGATCAGGTTTTTGCTCTGATAACCCAGAAGTTCTACACAGATGGATTAATAGTTTTACTCCAAAAATGGCAAAAGGTTATCGATCGGCACATATTTGGTTTAATATAGCTCGTTTCAAATATAAGAAAAAAGTGTCAATTTTGGTCAAATTTGTAACCGAACTTTTTGAATACCTAATATAAACTTTTTTCAATGACGTACATATGAATGAATAGTTTTGCGACTTACTGTTCACATATAGATAGATAGATAACATTTGTTGTAAAAAATTATTAATTTTATTTTTAGGAGTTGGCAAACAAAGCAATGACGCTGCTTCAGTGCGTACTGCTTATCCAATACCTCCTGCGTGTGGACTTTACTATTTTGAGGTCAAGATTATATCCAAGGGCAAAAATGGTTACATGGGTATTGGCCTCACAGCTCAAACGTTTCGCATGAATAGATTGCCTGGCTGGGATAAGCAATCGTATGGATATCATGGTGATGATGGTAATTCGTTCTCATCATCCGGTAATGGTCAGTCATATGGACCTACGTTCACCACAGGTGATGTAATTGGATGTTGTGTCAACTTTGTTAACAACACTTGTTTCTACACAAAGAATGGTATAGATTTGGGCATAGCTTTTAGGGATTTACCGGTAAAATTATAATATAAGTGTGATTATACTGAGTCTATTAAAAAAAAAATAATTTTTGTTTTTCGCAGTCAAAATTGTACCCTACAGTAGGCCTTCAAACACCCGGAGAGGAAGTGGACGCAAATTTTGGTCAAGAACCATTTCAATTTGACCAAATTGAGGATATGATGAAGCAGATGCGTGAAGAAATGAAGGCTTCTATATATGATTTTCCAATTATGCCAAATCTCGGCGATCCGACCATATTGCTGCACAAGTATTTTATTAAATTGTATAAAAATACCTTAGTTACTAAAATGCATTTAAAATCGTTTCTAGAATGGTATCTTCATATTTAGTGCATAATGGATATAGCCAGACAGCTGAGGCATTTGCCAAATCGACCGGTCAAACTTGTTCTGAAGAAATGTCGTCGATACGTAATCGCCAAAGTAATTTACAAATTAACAATTGAATACAATTATTTAATGACAAATTTTCATACAGAAATAATTAAACTCGCCATGTCCGGTAAAATGGGTTATGCTATCGAGCAAACTTTACGTTCATATCCTGGGTTGTTAGAAAGTAATAAAAATCTTTGGTTTATGTTGAAATGTCGACAATTCATCGAAATGATTAACGGTTCCGATATTGAACAATACTGCCCAAGTAATACTAACAGCAAAACAAATTTAATAACAACAACTACCACGAGTCAGACACAAACAATGCCAGCACCACAAAATCAAACATCGGTCATACAATCGACTAAATCTTATCAAAATGGCAAATTGACCATTTCAAATTCGATAGCTGTGATAAATAGCGATAATAATTTGCCTGGGCAGCAAGAACAACAGCAAAGTCAACAGGATCTAAACAATGCAATGTAAGAATGCTTATTTTTTATTTCTATGCCTGTAAGAACAATAATGACAACACTTTTTTAACATACTGAAAAAAAAAAAAAGCATAACGGGTGGTAACGATGCTAATGATTCTAACACCAACGAAGCCGTCGACAGCTTTCACATAAGCAATAAGAATAACACAAGTGGGGCAACCAGTTGTTCAAGAGGTAAGTGTATTGAAGCAATAAATTAGACCTTAAAACAATCTTAAATGTCATGAAAAGTAAGTAAATGTTTAGGAGTGGATGTCTAATAAATTTAAATGTAATTTTTTGTTTTTTCAATCAATTTGTGGCATGGGTTTATATCTTATGAAAATATTGAAAATGCATTTCTTTACTTACTTTTAAATTAAATTGAGTATTTTTTCAAAAATCCAAAAAACTACTTTCATATAAAATGAAATCTAACCGAAATATCTATAATATAAATTTGTTTATGTCATTTCATGCATAGGCAATTGTGTTTTGTTCATCGGCGCCTCACACTCATATGTTTTTAGTGTTGAACATAACGTGAAAATTCATTGAAAATTAAAAAATTTGTGTTGGACCACAATTTAAAGTCAACTGGTTATGCACTCAGTTGGTGAATTGAGCAATTCAAAAATCGAACAGAAATTTATTTAAAGCAGAAACCAACATCAAACATGTCACTTGTAACTTTATGAACCATTTTGAATTGTTTTCAATTTGATTTAGAACTTGACTACAAATTTAGTACAGTAGAATCTCGATGTCTAAAATAAGGATTGCAAGCCCAATTCGGATTATTGAATTGAATTTCGTACTGGATGGTTGTAATATATGTAATTTTATTAAAGGAAAATATAAGTTTCAATGAAAAATTAAAATTTAACTCTGAAGTTATATATTAAAATTGAAAAACTTAAATTAGCTACTCTTTAACTGGCAATTAATAACAAAAAAATGACAAAATGTACACACTCAGTTTTTGACAAAAAAGCATGTTGTTTTTTGCTGTTGCTATATGTACAGTAAAGACATTATATCAATGTTATATTTCCGTTACATTGAAAAATTCTACGCAAAACATAAAGAAGGCATGCAAATAATTCGGATTACAGAGTAGCCAAAGCACAAAAATAACCATTCGGATTACTGGATTTGTGCATGTCGACAATAAAATCTAATCGAAATGTTTGTAATATAAATTTATTATTTTAAAACCTCAATCGATGCCATTTTCTCGCGGTTTTTAGATACACTTTAATCGAATCTTTGTATCTTATTTTAGTTTTCATAAACCATTCGTAGCATACATAAAAGAAACTATAAATGAAAACTCATTTTAATTGGTTCTTTGTTTTTGTCTCGAGTCCTATAAATATAAGCAGATAAAGCAGTTATTGAACAATATCGGTTGTATTTGCCAAAGAGCCTCTAAGCATGTTTCTCATCAACCCATGCGTGTGCTTAGCCACACACATATTTTTTTTTATATTTATAAACGACTTCTTAACATAAATTTCTTTTTGCATGTGCAGCTCATTACCAAAATGATATCGAAATGGAGAATAATGGTCACACTGCAAACGGTACTTTGGATTAAAATATAAGATGATGGTTTTCTTATAATTAATAACTATTTATTATTCCGCAGGTGGTGCATGTAAAAATGGCGACGCTAGTAATTTTGCTAGTTTACTGGATATAGATGAGGAGATGGGTAAGTCTTAAGTTTTTTAAAAGGATTATATTTTTAGTGACAGTATATATGTGGTCAGCAGATGTCGATACGTTACCTTCCGCCCGAAAATACAGTGACGCCATTGAAAGAATCCTAGAATTTGGTAAAGAGCTATCTCAGATGGGCCAGCAATTAGAAAAAGACAACAAGATGACCGAAGAAGAACGCCAAATGTTGGAGGTAAGAGAACTCATTTGCGCTTGTGTAGAACCTTTGGGAAAATATATTATCTTTGAACCACTTTTAGGATGCATTTAGCTTAATAGCATACTCGAATCCATGGTCAAGTCCGCTCGGCTGGCAACTCTGTCCGACCCGACGTGAAAATGTCTGCACAGCGCTCAACTCGGCAATTTTAGGTAAGAAAAGTGTTCTGTTTTATCTGGTGTTTTAAATTTGTATTCATTTTTAGAATCGCTTAACTATTCTCGTCGCCCGCCGCTTAACATTTGTGTGGCACACGCTGCTGAATTGCTTAAAGTTATGGCACAAGCCTCACTCGGCGCCTCTGCGTTTGTAAATATTGAGGATGTCTTTCCACAAAATTGACCCACATCCCCCACGTTGTTGCGAAAGTTTGAAAACACGTTGATCATGCCGCCACCAATAACAACAAAGTTGAAGCCTCGAAATTGTCGATTTCAACCTTTTACGCTGACTACTACAATGCCAACAGGTTCTGAAATGGAAATTAAATTTGATCACTTGCCTTCAGCCCTTCCATGCCGTAATAAATTATCCACAACGCCAATTAATATGCCTAATGCACCAACGCCACCAACAGCGAACTTTGAACTCAATGGTCCCACAGCAGCTTTCGTTTTATCCCGAGCAGCAGCTTCACAGGAAAACTACTTCTATAAAAATTGTCACGGTGCTTCGGGTGACTACCCCCTTGTGTTTATGGCGATGCTTTACTAATCCCTCTAGATTTTTATATTATCACAGTCTATATCTTTACATCAATAACTTGGCATTCTAGTTACAAGAAGGTGTGTCTTCAATATTTGTTAATTTTTTAAATTATATTAAACATCGCTCCTACTCTTTATTTGGTTGAAGTAAAATCATTATTTGAAATTAATATTTATGTACTTGGCTTTCTTTACATCACCCAAAATCTTTAAATGTGTATATTTCTTTAAAACAACAAAACATATTATGAACTCCTCGTGCACATATTACACCAAAACTAAAAGCAATTCATCAACAATAAAAAATTGCCTATTTACGATAGTCAGAGAATTGGCCGGAGAAACTGAATTCATTTAATTACTTTAATCGGCTGCTTTAAAAGTTGAATTGAAATGGTAATGGAGATTCTTCAAATGAATGCAAGGCAAAACAACTAAATCAAATTAATACTCAGCTTTAAGTTGTTAACAAAAACATTTATTGGAAATATTTATAATTTAAATCAAATACCGGATTCAATAATAGCAGTGTATTTCAATTAGATTAATCAAGTGCATATTAAATTAAGCTAACTAATATCCGTTAGTCATTTGATCCATTAGAAAAAAAATGGAAACAAATTTATGATTTTAGTTAAGAAATGACCTCAAAGAATCAAAATATGTTTATAAATTACAGATTTGATGATTTGTCCAAATACTGATAAAAATCAATCGAACTATTTAGTAGAAAACTAAAGAAAGCAGGAAATAGCCACAAAGGAAACCAATAATTTCACACTCCTCATCTTTTCTGGAAATCTTATACACGGCAATTCACGCATTATTTCAAAGATATAAATTGTCTTAAATAACATCAATCCTTTAAAAAATCTTATTTATATATAATTAGTATTAGTGTTACTTACATATATACAAAAAATTAAAACATAAATTCTGAAATATTTTTTTTGGCAAAAACTATTCTATTCAGTGTCAGTTTGATTATAAAAATGATTAAAAGTATAAAAGTATGTTTTAATTAGTAATTAAACTTAATTATTTATCTATACACGAAAAATTAAAACGCAAATTAGTGTTTGATACCCTTGCATACACGTGTAACTCAATCATAATAATATTTAAAATTTCAAATAAATGATTTTAATTCATTTTAAAATTAAGAACTGTTTAATGTGTAGATATACATCTCTTCTCTTCTTTTCAACCAAATTAGATGGGTTGTTTTTTTTTAAATTTAGATAATTACGGTACGAGTATTATGGACCAAATAAAATTTAAAAAAACGACAGTTCGTATGATTGAAAATAACCTAAATTTCCAATTGGTCAGTCATATTACACTGCAATATTATGCAACGTCATTCACATTGCCGAGATGATGTAGAGAATGGTAGCGGGGACCGTTCGGCGAGTGTTCGATCCATGATGGAGACGGGAGTAAGAGAAAGGTTTTTTAATTTAGATTATTTGAGCTATTCTGAACATATTGCTATTTTATAAATTTCTTTAGGAATATAAAAAACACATGAAGCGAAAAAAAGACGTTTGAAAAGTATTAAAAAAGAAAAAAAGAATTCAGTTTGATGTAAAAGTGGGTGGTGTGAATAAAAATCTAGTTCTAGCTAATGCTATCAAATTTTAAGGTTCAGCTAGGTTTGAGGTGAATAAAAGTTTTAGCTAAAGCAAAAGAAGTTATTGCAGTCTAGCAATCACAAGGTTTTTCTGCTCGAAATTTGTGTGAATAAAGGGAAATATAAAAAATACTGCTGGTTATTTAAAAAAAAAAAAAAAACAAAAAAAACAATATTTTATTTCTTATTTAGTACAGATTTTTTCTAGTAGAGGCTAAAATCAAGTTTGTTGGACCTCGTATTGCCGGACTTGAGCTTTCTGTTGCTGGACTAGTGCATGCCCGAGAACGCAAAGCATTTTTCCAATATGATAGACACTGAAACACACAATTTTTTTTATTTAAATGAGAAAATACAACAATAATTTAATTACTTACTTATTTCCACTTCTATTATTGTTATGATTTATTTTGCCTAGAAAAAAGATAAAAATCACTAATAAATCCTGTAAATTACAAATAACGTTCAAATACTTACATTTGCGCTTTTTTTCTTTCATATTTGTGTAGTCAAGAAGAAGCATTTGTCTCTCAATTTAAAGGTTACACACAAAAGACCTTTTTTTAACACCCTGACTTTCATGCTATGGCTGCTTGAATGAGCGTTCCGCTCGTTTGGTATAAGCGGAGAATATATATACTAAGAAGGCGCATCTCATACAAACGGCATGCCAAATTGAAATGACAAAATCAGGCAGCGGCGAGCAGCGTGTGTTGGAAGGCAAACTGCTATAATTTTTCCACAATTCACAGTGACCAGAGAATATATGAATATTTTCTGCAGTTTGTGTTTGTGTTTCTTTCCTTTGCTGCTGCTGCTATGCATGTGCTGCTCGCACTCATGCTTTAATGACAATTGTTTGTCTTTATTTTGATTTCGGTTTTTATTTTTTTGTGTATGCGCTTTTGATGAGATTTTAATTGATATTGTTTCCCTTTCTGGCATAATTTTACTGTTTTTCGTGATTTGAAAATACTCGTAGCTTGTATTGTGCTTCTAAAACTGTGAGAAATACTGCATATACCACTGCAAAAGTTGTTGTTTACCTGAGTTTTTTACGTTTTAAGGTCTAGTTTTTTAAATGAGATTATAAATAATTGGTCATATAGTAAAAAAATTGTTTTAGCGTATTACACGCTTTGTTTTATTTATAAATTTTTTATAAGTAATTATGCAATAACAATACAGTTGTGAATAATTGTGAAATCCAACCGAGCACAGTTCAGCACTGTAATTTAACAGATTCCGCAGTGATTTTTCTCTAGAATGTGTGAATGTTAGTTAACAGATTCTGCATACAGATTGTCTAGGAATTTTTTTGATATTCTTGGAATCAGAATAACAGACGATGACATGCTGTTAAGTTTGACAGTTATATTTCCTGGGCTACAGACTTATTAAAATTGAATAATGAATTGAATAATCGCAGCAGCAAATTTTGATTTTCATCCATGGCGTTTGCGTTTCAATTGGTGGTGGTGATGCAGTCGCAATATTTTTTTTTATTCAGATGCTGCTCGCACTAATGCCTAGTGTAAAATTTGTATATTTTAGGGTAAATTTTTGATGTTTAATAAGCAATGAATTAATGGTTAAATATCAAAGGCATTTTTGCATTTGCAGACGTTGTACAGCCCTCTTTTTCACATTATTATACAATCAGAAATATCGTTTCAGTTTTATTAGTATTTAGAAGATATAGTAGACCTGGCGAGCTTCGTTCCGCCTCAGAATAAATAAATGGTACATAAATTCAATTCAGTTTCTTATTAAGATAATATTACTCAAAATAAATAAATTTATTATATGTAAATTAAACAAGTTTTTAAAAAATACAATTTATTTTGCAGTTGCTTATGTGCAAGCTGCTTTTAATTCAAAGGTTTCCGTATGACCGCCGCGAGCGCATCGATACACAAATTATGAGTTCCAAACGAAGACTGAAAATTACTTAAATATCTAGCTTACTTCAAACCTAGCCTTGCACATGCCGCGTCGGTGTTGTGGCGGCCACGTGCTGACCTAGCAGTTCCTTGCGGTACTTTCCTTCATTTGTTCACATGCATTTTTCGGCGCATATGGCGATCATATTACAACTCAAGTGCATTGCCTTTGTCTGTCAATGCTACAAGAGTTTGTTGCCGGCGTCGGTCAAAGCATCTTTTACGCTGACCGATTCGCATTCTGTGAGCTCATGATAACTCCTCCCTCACTTAAGTGAAGACCGTCCTCGGGCTTCGTTAAACTCTATATTGCCCTCTGCAGAATGTCGGCTTCTTGTTTCCGTTTAAAGTGTCGTCTTACAAGCATGATGCAATAGACTGTCAGTGTCACTATAAGACACTCGCAGCCTGCTATTATTGGCCGCACAATCGTTGCAGTCCTTATGTCGCCTATGTGTCGTAGATTTTCTTCATTCAAGTGTTGCAGGAAAGGCAAGCTTAACTTCTCCTGATGCCCAGTGATGTTCAAGAGGGCAGAAGTTGCTAGTCCAGGCGTTCTCTTCTGGACGCTGCTTGGGTTCGGGTTGCCAGCTATCACCTTCAAGGCTGTGCCCAGGAAGTCTATACTTCTCGCAAGCCTGTGGTGAATTTTTATCGCTGACGGCCAAGTGTTCAGGTGTCCAATGTCTATGTCCAGTATTTTCCCGCTTATGTGATTGCGGAAAGTGGTCGGTCATTGTGGCCGTCTCGTTCACAAGTTTTGAGTACAGTGTTAGGTCTGAGGTATGTCTGAGATAGTCGTAATTGTCCCAAATATGTAGTCCGAGTGAGTGTAGTCTGTCAGTCTTGCAGTCATTATT
>JBAMBQ010002451.1:0-11594 GCA_037044495.1 Stegana nigrithorax
AAAAAGTAGCCCAAATGAAGGAGGTAGGGAGAGCACCGAAGAATGATGCTTCAGTGTCGAAGTGCAAACGGTTCACTCTCAAGAAAAGGACTTAGGATACAACTTATCCATCCTCGAAACAGTAGTCAACACAAATCATCCTCATAAGAGAAAAGCAAGAATCGATAGAAACAATTTTCGGAAACAGGAGAATTTTTATAAAAAAAAACGATGTAATCAACGGCCAAACACTTGATATTCTCCGTAGAGAATTGAGAAAAGGTAAAGTCGGTATATATTCTTACCTTAGCGACCATGACTACTATCAACTCTACAAGCTGATAAAAAGGGAATATATGTCAAACCATCATATCAAGTTTGTAAAATGTACGAAATTGGCTGAAGACATACTACTTGAAAAAGAAATTAAAACGCAAATCTCCCTTTTTCATAAGAAAGAAAGCGGCCACTTCGGTATAATAGCTAATTATCAAAAACACAAATCAGTAATATATAATCCGAATCCTAAATCAGAGATCCATAAAATTATTAATAATTGAGACATATGCAGCAAAAGCAAATACGACCGCAACCCAATCAAAAATAAATTTAGTAGAGCAGAAACCTAAAAAACAACAAACGAAATAGTTCATATAGACACATATCAAAAGCAAACACTCATTTGTAGTCTTTATAGATAAATTTTCTAAACATGCAAATTACTTAGCACTACCAGGCAGAAACACTAGAAGAATAGCTAATAAGATCCAAGAATTCTTTGCACTTAAGGGGAAAAATTCGTTTTTGATAATAAATTTAACATCATAACCATAAGGGAATTACTAGAGCGACTGGGTATAGAATACCACTCAACAAAACTCAACAGCATTACGGGTAACAGCTATATAGAAAGATTCAACAATACACTAACAGAAAAAATCAGAACACTTAACCTAGAGGAAAACTACCCATAACAACACAAATTAATAAAGCACTTACGTTCTACAATGATACTCTCCACACCACTATCCAAAGCTTCAACGTAGATCACAAAATTATCTACGAAAGGCTAAAACATATAAAAACTAGAAAGGCCGAGCTATAGTCTGGCGTAACCGACTATTGGAAACCCTGTACCCAATCCAAAACTGAATGTATTTTTTTGTTGCTTTAATATTTTGTATTCATAATGTAAGAATATCTCTAGACAAAAATAAAAATTTTTTTTCTTATTTTTTCGCCGATCGTTCCTATGGCAGCTATATGTTATAGTAAACCGATATCTATCATAATTACAAGGTGAGTTCCAAAGTAAACAGGACTTTTTGAATCTAGTGCCCTCTAGTGGCGCCATCTATATGTCAACTGGTGCGTTAGAATCTGCTATCGTTTATCGACTTCCAGTAAAAATTTCATGACATTTCATCTATTGGAAGTGAGGTTATTGCGTTTTAAGTGTCAGTATGTTTTTGTCATCGGTGCGAGAAGATGGAAGTTGGCGTTTGTTGCACGATAATGCGCCGTCTCATCGATCGACGCTTGTGTCCGACTACTTGACCAAAAATCACATTTTAACCATCAACCACTCCCCGTATTCACCTGATATGGCACCGTGCGACTTCTACCTTTTCGGAAAAATGCATTTGCCGATGAAAGGAAAGCGTTATGCAGACGTAGAGGCCATTCAAAAGGCTTGCACCGATGACAAAAACATACTGACACTTAAAACGCAATAACCTCACTTCCAATAGATGAAATGTCATGAAATTTTTACTGGAAGTCGATAAACGATAGCAGATTCTAACGCACCAGTTGACATATAGATGGCGCCACTAGAGGGCGCTATATTCAAAAGGTCCTGTTTACTTTGGAACTCACCTTGTATGAATATGATTGCATATTACTTAAAATCACTAAATCTAAAATTTGGTAACGATATCTCAATAAACAAAAAAGTTTTTCCCAGTGAATTTTGTTTTTCGGCCGATCGTTCCAATGACAACTATATGATATAGTAGACTGATAAATATAATATTCAGACATCTAATTGGAAATTAGCTAGAACTAATAAATTCAAAATTTGGTAAAGATATCTTAAAGAACAATAGGGTTTTTGTTAGTATATGTATGTTTGCGGCCGATCATTTCTATGGCAGCTTTATGTTATACATAGGTCTAATATCGAACTGACAGTTAGACGGACATAGCTAGATCGACTCGCCTTTCGATGCTGATCATGAATATAAATATTTTGTACCATTTTTTGGTAAAGGGTATAAAAAGGTGGGATGAAAAGTTCATAAGCTGGCACATAGGTGGCGCTACTAGTATCAAATCCATATGACTTTTAGTTAATCCTAACCTTCAGAAGAAAGCTGTTAAATTTTATTATATTCCACTCAGAAGTTTGTGAGTTATTGTGCAAAGAGTCACACTAATATTGTGATTTTCAAAACAATGGATCAAAACCAATTTCGTACTTTACACTGCTTTTTGATGGGAAAAAATACCGTTCAAGCGAAGCAATGGCTTGAAAAGTGTTATAAGGACTCCGTTCAATCATAAAAAACAATATATCGTTGGTTGGCTGACTTCATACATGGTCGTAGAGACACCGATGATGTAGAACGCAGTGGACGTCCAAATAAGGCGGTAATACCAACAACGATTAAGGAAATCCACAAAATGGTAACGTATGATCGCCGACTGAAGGGTAAAAAGTGCTATACATCGTATATTGACCGAAAATTTGGAGATGAAAAAGCTGTGTGCAAGATGGTTGCCGCGTTTGCTCACTCTTGGCGTGTCACAATTCAATAAAAACAATAGCAAAACTATAGAGGGATTTTTTAAGAGTTAAGTTCTTAAGGATGGCAACACGGCTTAGAAATGGCGTCCAAACGTCATTTGTCAAAGTGAAGAGTTTTCAGTATACTCTGCCATTTAATCATAAAAAGGCTTATAAACGAGCAATGATTGCAAATTATTGAAATTTATTATTAAAATTCGTGCTCTGCGAAAAATGTGCACCGTTTGTTACGACCATACTATAGTCGTCATAATCGACCTGGTGAATCAACAATTCGTGCTGTTATCAGCCAATTTCACACCAAATTTACTTTGTTGGACATTAGGCCATCGACTCGCATGCGTACAGTGCGTACCGAAGAGAATATTGTAGTCGTAGCGTCCAGTGTTAATGAGGATCATGAAATGTCAATTCGTCGCCGTTCTCAGCAATTGGGCATGTGTTATTCAACCACATGGAAAATTTCACGTGTCGATTTAGGTTTGAAAGCCTATAAAATTCAACTTCTGCAAGAATTGAATCCGAATGACCTACCACAACATTTTATTTTTGGTGAATGGGCCTTACAACAGCTCCATGGAAATCCGCAGTTTTATCGAAAAATTGTGTTCAGCGATGAGGCTCATTTCTGGCTCAACGGATACGTAAATAAGCGAAACTGTCGCATCTAGAGTGATGAACAGCCACATGCCAAACAAGAACTACCGATGCATCCCGAAAAAATGACAGTTTGGTGTGGTTTATGGGCTGGTGGCAACATCGGTCCATTTTTCTTCAAAGTCGACAGTGGAAGAAACGTTACCGTCAACAGCGAACGATATCGAGCATGATACGCGATTTTTTTTGCCCCAGTAGTTGGCTGAGTTGAACTTGGGTTCATCATGTGGCTTCATCAAGACGGTGCCACATGCCACACAGCTCGTGAAACAATGGAAATGTTGAAGGATGAATTTGGTGAGCAGCATATCTCTCGAAATGGCCCTGTGAGTTGACCGCCAAGATTATGAGATTTAACGCCTCTTGATTATTTCTTATGGGGTTATGTAAAGTTGTTAGTCTATGTGGACAACACAAACACGATTGAAGCCTAACAGGATAACTAACACGCGTAATTCGTAGAATACAGGCCGAAATGCTCGAAAAAGTGACGCAAAATTAGACCTTACGAATGGACCATTTGAAACGGAGCCGCGGACATCATTTACAACGTAAATGGCAAAGACCTATTTATCAATACAATAAAAATGTTGGATATTTTAAGCAAATTTGATTTGATTTAAAAAAAAAAACTACGCATAAAATACACCCTTTACATGAATTGATTACCCACCGTATTCGCCAGATTTGGGTCCCAGCGACTACTGGCTGTTCGCAGCCCACAAAAAAAAGCTTACCGGTAAAAAATTTCCTTCGAATGAAGAGGTTATCGCTAAAACTGAGGCCTTTTTTTAGGCAAAAGATAATTCGTTTTACAACCAGTGGTATCGAAAATTTGAAATATCGCTATAATCGTTGTATCGCCCTCGAAGGGAACTATACTGAACAATTAAACCCAACTGATTGAAAAAAAAATTTTTTTTATGCTAGCTTACGAACTTTTCAACCCACCTGTTAACCTTTACTATTTTTTGGTAAAAATTAAAAATAGAAAAAAGACCAATAACACAAAAAAAATTCTAATAATATTCGAAAATTATACAATAGAAATAAGAAAAAAATCACACATTTGTAAGTAACAAAAATGTATACATTGACCAAAAAATTATTAAGGAATGAAACAAGAAACAATCAAAGTAAAAATTAAAGGCGGAACACAGGAGAATTCCATGACAAGAGGGGGAGGAGCTACGTACCCTAACCCTGCTCCGGTCGATTATGCCGACAAAGACGAGATCGGCGTAATTGTCAGGAAGTATAAGAAAGACGATATAAACATTTGAGTTTACTAACTCTGGTGCTGACGAACCTTTTTCAGAAAATTAATAACTTTAGTACCTATACCTAAAATATGAAATAGGAATAAACCCTAAGATAAGTACAAAAAGATCGGCGTCAACGTCTCCCCTCATAACAGGCAAACGATGTGACAAATAGAAGTCATTTCGATTTAGTTGTTAGTTTTAAAACGGATATCAAAGGACAAAGTTCGGAAATAAAGCGAATGTTAATCTTAAATCAATTATTTCGTTTTTTAAAATTCGCGCGGCAAAGGACGAAAGTCCCGAACGATTTTTGATAAACACAATTATCGTGGTGAGAAGCACGAGACGCAGGAGACCTTGCAATCATGACACTGGATTGTGATGAAGATTGTGGCGAAGAAACAGGAGCGATGACTTATATCGGCGAAAAGTGGGTAAAGTGTATGATGCCTTAAATGGCAAGTTCGACAAGAAAAGGACGAATTACACTCAAGCGATCGATAACCAACTTTCAGACAATTTAAGCAGAAACTTATTTTCTCAATTTCATCCGAGTGAAACTTTGGCGATAGATTCAAATCGTTTAACAGTCCATTCAAAAAGTCCATAGGATGACATATAGATGGTGTTACTAAATTTTTCCATATGATTTTTTTTTAGTACTAACCTTCAAAAGAAAGCAGTTCAAATTTCATGATATTCTAATCATAAGTTTGTGAGTTATTGTGCTAAGAGTGACACCAATTTTGTTATTTTTTAATTTTTAACTGCTTCTTGATGGGACAAAATTCCGTTCAAGCTAGGCAATGGCTTGTAAAGTGCTATAAGGACTCCGCCCCATCAGAAACAACAATTAAACATTTGTTTGTTGACTGCAACGTGGTCATAGAGACACCGAAGATGCAGAAGGCAGTGGACGTCCAAATGAGGCGGTAACACCAGAAAACATAAAAAAAATCCACAAAATCGTTTTGAATAATCGAAAAGCGAAGTTGCGTGAGTAAGCTGACACTGTAAAGGTATCACAAGAACGTGTTGGCTTTATATTGCATGAGCATTTGACTATGAGAAAGCTCTGTTCAAAGTGGGTGCCGCATTGGCTCACTGTTGACGTGTCATAAGTCAATCAAAACAATGGCAAAACTTCATGTAGAAATGAATTGCTTCGAATTGCTCCCACAGCCACCGTATTCCCCAGATTAAGATTCTAGCGACAGACCTCAAAAAATACTCACCGAAAAGAAATTTCCCTGGACTCTTTATTCCAGTTATCGCTGAAACTGAAGCCTATTTTGAGGCAAAAGACAAATCCTTCTACAAAAGTGGTATTGAAATGTTAGAGCGGCGGTGGAATGATTGTGTGGCTCTTGATGGAGATTACGTTTATGAATAATGCCAATTTGGAGAAAAAAAAACCGCGTTGTCTTTGATAGGCTTGGGAATTTTCAGCCCACCTGTTATCTCTGTTTGATTCTAATTGGTTTTTTATTTATTCGTGTATATTGGACGTTATATATACTTCAATACCTTTTTTGGTTAGTATTCTTATTAGTTTTTCCCTAGTTTCGAAAAAGAAACTGTCTGCTGCCGCCTTATGGCTGACTATTAGCCCATCATAGTTTGCATTTAATGTAGCCCTTATTGCTTCAAGGCATCGAAACAGTTCGTTTATGTGGTTATATAGGGTTTCTGCACCTATTTGCCTGTCTATGTTAATACACTTATAGTGCCTGTCAAAATCTTCTTTTATTTGTCTGGCTTTAGACTATATTTTTGCCCTTAAGAGCAATTTGAACAATCAACCTAATTGTTTGGGGTCGGGAAAAAAAAACTTTTTTTTTCTCGTCCCTATATAATATTAGTGAAATAATCGAATGGGAATTTATTATTACAACCTGCTTTCATTGAAGATGAAAAAAAATTCAGTTTTCTACTAGAACATACTTCCCTTTTGGTTAACTATCATATACAATTTTTGCTTATTTGTTTTTTTTTTTTTTTTGTTGCTTTATTATTGTTAAATAAAAATTTTATCTTGGGTTTCTTTTTTCTTCTTCTTCAAAGCCTTATTGTTTAATTTTAAAATCAAACTAATTACTAACACGGCCGCAATGATCAATATTAGGATCCATATACTAAACAGATCTTTTTTTTATTGGATCAACGAATTCTATTCTTTTTATTACATTGGCTGCCGATTTTTCTACCTTGGATTCACTTGAATCCATTTTTATATTTTTCTTTTTTCTTGTACAGGTAGAATAATCGTGTCAATTTACAATTCATTTAGTCTCGACCGTATATTTTTATACTCTACTGTCTGATTACGTTACGTTAATTATATTTCTATTTTACAATTCTTTTTCTGCCTAATTTTTGTGAATAGCTTTGTAGGCTATACTCTACCTGAGCGGAGCCAAAAGCGCTCGACTCTTACAAATTCAATATTTTCTTTCTTAATTACTTGGCTGCTTCTGGTGGTTGGGCTGCTCTTTGTCGTCTTATTTAGCTGCATAGGAACGGTCAGCGTTGCCGATGCTGGTTATCGCACAAGCCGGTCTTCCAAATTTAGTGCATGTATATGCACATGTAGAGCTGAACAATGGTCCTTCGCAATCAGGTGGGATGCTCGGTGTCACCTTTGGAATTTCTTTCGTTGGCTGTTGGAATACTTTTTGTTTAATGACTTTTATCTGATTTATTGAAGTGTGAGTGGTTTCATTGTACTATGTTTTTTCAACTGCCGTGAGGTTATCCAACTTAGTGGTTAGCTTTACAGCAGTGTTCGAAGTGTGGTAGAGTGGTTTCTCGTTGTTGTATAAGAGCTGTTTTATTTCAGCTTTACGCGCTTGTATTCTTAGACGTATGCAACTTCTTGGGCTTTTTTACTTTTATTTCACTGGCCGTATCACTCTTGGCCTCTTTGTCGTACTTTTGTCCATACTCGTCTAGAGATATCCGTATCGATATTGAAAAATTTCACTTCACTTCAATTTAAGTCTAACATGCACGTATACAGCTACAAAGTGGAAGAGAGAAGGAACGATCGCAAGTGCAATTATATGTACAAAAGCGGCTCATATTACACGCGCTCGAACGTTTGTGTTCGCAGTGCATGCGCTCGCTTGTTGTGACAAATATTGCTGACCTAGCGCATTCCGTTAGTCGAACGGTCTCACGCTGGTCGCAATGTACATAATATGAATTTACTTTAATATTTACACTCGCAACAAAGTGTTACGAGTTATGCTAACTTGGATACGCTACACCTCCCTTTTTAGAGAAATAACGTAATATAGTGAAGTTATTTAATTGTAACAAATTGATAATTGTTTATTTGGGAAAAACAAAAATTACGTTATGTTTACTTATATATTTATATTTTGTATAATTTTTTTTTTTTGAATTTTAACTTATGTCTAGGATATTTGTAATTGTTTATATATCAAAAAAAAAATACAGTGGAGATTGTAATAAAATTCTTTAAACATTTATATTTTGTTTTTCGTTTTGTTTTTTTTTTTTTGAATTTTATGGCTGATCAGGCCTCTTATTTTTTTTGTTTGCGCTTAAAAAAAAATTTTTTTTTTTGTTTTTATTATTTTATTGAATGAAGAAAAGGTATATTATGAATAAAACAGCTTTAACCTGTTTTTATGAACTTTTTGTTCCTTTCCTTTATTGTCTCTTATCCTGATATTGTTCTTGTCTTCAATATTTACTACTATGTAAGGTCCTAGGAATTTTTCATCTAGCTTGTGACCTGTTTCATTTTTTAATAAAACCTTATCTCCTATGTTTAGTGTAAAATCTAGTATTGTCTTATCGTAATGTTTCTTATTCCTACGTTTGTGCTCATCTAGCATTATTCTTGCTCTTTTGTAAGCTTGTTCTAACCTAAATTTAGATTCCTTAGCATAATCATCTATATTGTATATAGGTTCTATTCTATCTACACTGTTGAAGTGTCTTGGTAAATTTGAAGTTTTACCGAACACTAACTCGTATGGACAATAGTTGTGTGCCATAGACGGAGTTGTGTTGAAACAATAAACAAAATATTGTAGCCATACGTCCCAATCAGTTTTATCGACTGATATGTACGAACGTATGTATTCATTCAGGGTTCTGTGACTTCGTTCAACAGTTCCCAATGTTTGATGGTGGTGTGCAGTAGACGTTATATTGTCTATTTTTAAATATTTGCACAAGTCATTTATTATAGAATTTTTGTATTCTGTTCCCATGTCCGTAATGAACGTCTTCATTGGACCGTATTTGAGAATAAAAAATTCAAATATTCCCTTTGCGATTGTATTCGCACTTTTATTTGGCACTGGGATTGCTACGAGATACTTGGTCAAGTCACAAATTAGTGTGATTGCGTATTCGTTGCCATTTTCTGATTTTGGTAATGGACCTATTGTGTCAACTATTACCCTGTCAAAAACTCTTGTAGGGGTTTCTGTTAGTGTTAGAGGTGTCTTAGTATTTTTTATTGCTTTAGATTTTTGGCATTTTTGACAATTACGTACGTACTTGGTTATTTCACGTGTCATACCTTTCCAGTAGTAATGTCTTTTAATTTTCGCTAGCGTTTTAGTAATGCCTGTATGACCACCTTGAATTGGATCATCATGGAATGTAGACAATATTGCTTCTTTTTCTTCATTATTTATTATTACGGTCACCGGCTTGAGTAGCGCTACTCTGATTTTCTTTAAATATTTATTGCCCATATTTTTAAAAGTATCTATTGAAACGTTTTCAAAGATCTTTTCGCTCGGTGCCACTTTGAGTTGGCTGATTCCAATTATACCGGCTTTTGATTCAAGCCTTTGGAAGAACTGACCTAAGTCAAGAGTTCCATTAGTATAAAGATCGCTAATCTCAAATCTTGCTATAACTTTCTTACCATGTTTTATTAAACATATCTCATTTGTTATTCGCAAGGTCACTATTTTTCGTATTTCGTCATTCTTGATGACTTCATATACGTTGGGCTTAGAAGCATTTTCAAGATTTTGCCTTGGCAAAATGTCTTGTTCAATATTTTTATTGGTATTTTTACCATTTCCTGCGCAGGAATTATTTTGTCTACTTTGTTGTCTTGTAGTGACTTTCAAGACTGTACTGTTAATGTTTTTTAAATCATTGATGGTTATTCGTGATAACGCATCCGCAACATGATTATCTTTACCCTTAAGATACTCTACTGTGAAATCATACTCTTCGAGATCTAGTCTCATTCTGGTTAGTTTTGAACTGGGGTTTATCATAGAAAATAAATGTGTAAGGGGTCTATGATCTGTTTTTACAGTGAAGTGTACGCCATATATATATGGTCGAAAATAAGTTATTGCCCAATGAATTGCTGCTAATTCTTGTTCAGTTGTACTTTTATTGCTTTCTCCTTTTGTGAATGAACGAGAAGCATATGCAACTGGTAGTTGCTTTTCACCATAAGTCTGAGTGAGGACTGCTCCGCATGCATGTTTACTTGCATCCGTTATTATGCAAAATTCTTTGCTAAAATCTGGATACTGCAGTAAGGTTGGCTTAATTAAAGCTTTTTTTAGGTATTCAAATGCGGTTTGACATTCTTTAGTCCACTCGAATTTGACTTTCTTTTTACATAATCTCGTTATGTGACGTGAATAGTCTGCGAAGTTTTTTATAAAACGTCGGTAGTAATTGCAGAATGCAACGAATCGTCTAGCGCTATCTGCGTCCGTAGGGACTGGGTATTTTTCAATGACATCATATTTTTTATCATCGGGTAAAATACCTCGGTCAGTACACTTATGACCTAGAAAAGTCACTTCATGTATGAAAAAGGTGCATTTGTCTGGGTGAAGTTTGAGGTTGTGCTTTCTACATAGATCAAAGACATTAGTAAGATTTTTGATCATATGATTTTCGGAACAACCGATGACTATTAGGTCATCCATATACAAGAATGCTTGTGAAGGTTCTAGACCAGAAAATGCGATTGTCATCATTCTTTGAAAAGAATTTGGCGCTATTTTTAAACCGTAAGGTAGTCTCGTGAAACGATAGGAGCCATTGCTCGTTGAAAATGACGTTATATTTCTAGAATTTTCATCTAGTTCAATCTGGTGAAAACCTGACATTAAGTCCAGGCATGAAAAGTACTTGGCTCGGCCTAGCTGGTCGAGAATGTCATCTATTCTTGGTAGTGGGAATTTATCAGATAATAGTTTTTTATTGACTTGGCGGTAATCTATTACTAGACGCCATCTCTTTTTATCTGATCCCGGCAATTCTTTCTTTGGTACAAGGAGTAACGGGCTATTGTATTCTGATACTGAAGGTTCCACTATTTTATCTTGGATTAGTTTATCGACTTGTTTGATTATCTCGTCTTTGTGAGTATGAGGTGTCCTATAGTTTTTTATATATACCGGTTCATTGTCTTTCAATCTCAATTTTTGTTTATAGAAATTATTAGTTGATATAGGTTCGGTTTCTAGTCCGAATATATCTATGTATTTGGTGCATAGTTTTTCTAGCTGTTTGCTGAACATTGGTGGGAAATTTTTAGCTAATTTAGACGTAATTGTGTTTTTTCTGCCTTCATAATGCTGTGTGACTACTTTACCGTGGTGAGTTCTACGAATGCTAACCCTTTTAAATTGACTGAACCATTGCCAATTCCCGTTATCTGGGGTATTATATTCTGATAATCGTTTTGAAATGCGTCAGAAGTTCCTTTACGCATAGAAATATCTGTATCAGTATCTATTAAAAAGGTAAGTTGTGTACCTGTGTTTTCATTTTTAATTTTTACAAATATCTTGTGATTGTGATTAATTGCATGAATTTTGGTATTTATTGGGTTATAGCTCTTAAGGGGGCTAGTT
>JBAMBQ010002452.1:0-25804 GCA_037044495.1 Stegana nigrithorax
CTATACAATTGTGTGCAAAAGGTTAATGTCTTTGTAGTCAAGTACTCAAAATTACCCAAAGACGATGAGAGAACTATTGCCTTCTTTAATTTATTCATAGATTTAAGAATTAATAATGACCAGACAAATTAAATGCATATTCATTAACGAAAACTCGTTTATATCGGAAAGTAAACGACATTATTTTAACTTATTTCTTATAACACATAAGCCAGATGTAGTCATGGTGGCTGAACATAGGTTTAGCCAAATACATAATATTAATTTTAAAAACTATAATTTCATAAGACGAAACTCTAATACTAATGTGCCTAACAATAAAGGTACATCTACTGCAATTTGTATCAAAGAAACTTTGAAATATAAAATTATTGACATTGGAGACACAGGTCAGTTAGAAAAAACAGCCATCAAAATTTATTTGGCTAATAATAATGAAGTATTCCTGATCTCTCTCTATAACCAAAGATTGCTTATCTGTAAGGCATCTAAATTTCATCCTTAATGAAAATATTAAAAATCGTACCGACTTAATTTCCAACTAGGACATGTGAAGCCAGCGAATCATTTCTTCACATATTTCTTGTTTCTCCAAAAATTCATATTTTATTTAATAATTTGGCTGGTTATCACAATCGTCTTAAAACACTTGACTTCGAATATGACCATAAAGCTGTAGAGTTATGTTTTGCTAGTAACTCGGAGATACTGAGATGTACACCAACTCAAATTTATAACTACAATAAAATGGTCATTAATCTTTTTAATAGAGTGATGTTTATGACGAACTACCAAATTATTTCTTAACAATAAACCGAAATGTGGCTATACTTGAAATTGACCAGACAATAAATAAAATGAACGAAGCTTTCAACATATCTCTCAACTGTGGGGCGATTGCGGTAGTAACGATTAAAAATCGGGGTCTCATTGACTTGCCAGAATTTGTTCTAAAATTAATTGAGGGAAAAAAGAAATTTAGAAGAATAATGCATAGATGTTTTGATCAATTGCGGAAAAACACTCTCAAAGCGATCATTAAAAATTTAACTACTATAATTTCACAAAAAATACGTTTTGGCTGAAAATTAATATTGGGAAAAATATTTCTCAAAATTAAAAATGAATAATAAAACATACGGCAAAGTTAAAAGTTTATGTGGACTATTAACTTAATTTGAATTTCCAGGCCTCTTGGTAGGAAATATAAATTTTTTTTTTAATTTTTATTTTTGGAATTCTTTTTTTTTTATTTACATTAACTTAAATACAAACAAACCAAATCATTTCACATTGCACCTAGTTGACTTGCACTAACAAACAATTTTCTTATTGACAAATATGATTGATTGAATTCATTTACAGGTTATAAATAAATTATTAATTTGATTTAAATGACTAAGAGGTAACTATGTCGCAATGCTTAGTTCGCTTTAAGCGACGTAAAATCCCTTCTGTGAGGTTTAGCTTCGGTGCCTCTAGATTTTCAAGCGCTGTATGACGAAAGATATGTGACTATGCCTATATTTTTAACTGTTCTGCTACTATGTTAATTCCACGATCTCGGTAAAGGTCGCTGTTTCGTAAATACCATGCGGAATCTACAATGTTTCGTAGAACATTATTTTGAAATTGTTGGATCAATTGGACATTGCTGCTGGACAAACAGCCCCAGATTTGGGCCCCATATGTCCAGAAAGGTTTGAGAATTTGTTTGTAGACTATAAGCTTGTTTGATGCTGATAACCTAGATCGCCGACCTAGGAGCCATTTCATAGTCTTGAATTTTAGGTTAAGCTCGTCTCTTTTATTTTTTAGAACATGCTCGTTCCATCGTAATTTGGCATCCAGTGTTATGCCCAAGTATTTGACGGTGTTAGCGTGTGATATCTGTGTACTATCGATGTAGAGTAGGAGGTATCGTATGATTTTGTTGGTAAAATCAACGTGGACATATTTTGTTTGGTAAAGCTTAATCTTCCGTTTCGCGGCCCATAGCGCCACTATATTGATTGCCTTTTACAGGCGTCTTGTGGGTTCTTTTCCCGCTTTTCCCACAGCCAGAAGGGCCGTATCATCTTCAATATATAATATATGATATTAGAGTAATAGTCTCCCTCTTTTACTCGAAAGTATCTTTCTTTAAGATAGGATCGGATGATGCAGTAATATTCAGATGGCAATATAGATTTTATTTTAAACAGCAGGCCGTCGTGCCAAACTTTGTCGAAAGCTTGCGATACGTCTAGAAACACCGCTAAGCAGACATTTTTCTCTTCAAGTGATTCCTCGATGACATTTGTTATTTGGTGGGTTTGGTCGATTGTTGAATGTTTTGTTCGAAAACCAAATTGATGGTGAGACACAATACCTTTATTTTCTATTATTGGTGATACCGGCTTACTAAATATTTTTTCAAAGATTTTGGACAGTAGCGGGAGTAGTGATATCGGTTGATATGAGGTGATCTCGTGAGCAGGTTTGCCCGGTTTTAGGATAGTGATAATATCTGAATCCTTCCAGATCGATGGTACGTGCTTCAGTTTTAGTGCAGCATTAATCAGTTGAGTTAGTTTCGATATGCTTACTAACAACAACTGGCGGAGTTGCGCTCCGCGAATATCTAAAATTGTATAGTTAGCATCATCTATAAAACGAAGTGACTTCGGAAAGCGCTGGGCTAGTATGCTAGTGGTCAGTGCTTTGGAGGATCTTCTTCTCTTACTGCTTCTATCATCTGCAAGGAAATAAAACAATACTGTTTACCTAAGAAAAAATATCGCCTACAAAAACAAGGTAATCAATTAGAAAACATACCTAACTTTATATAGCGGCACTTGGATACGATACAATATCTATCAGCTGTGATCAATGCACAACTAAAGTAATAAGGACGTCTCAGTGGCACAACATACGTCGGTTACTCTCACAGGGCTCCGAACTTATCAACACTGTGCTTTTTGTAGAGATATCGACAATCTTAGGTTTCCAAAACACATAATCAAATTATTTAAACAATGAGCCTTGCGCGCACACCACCTTCAGGCGGTGGCCAGAATGATAAAGCTTCAATCCTGGAGCTAACGAAAACAAGCAAAGCTCTCAGTGAACAAGTACAAAACTTAGCTGCTCTTTTCGCGACACTAAAAGAAGAAATTACCGAACTAATTACTAAAAAAGATATTTATACTGTAAATGAAGTTGTTAAAACCGACACAAAAAATACAAAAGCTTGTGAAAGCGAGATTTCTTACCATACTGATGAAGACGAGTTAGCCCGCGAAACTGATTGGATTCTGCGGAAACATCCGTCAAAAAAGCGAAAGGCTAATTCGCCACTTAAACAAGTTGAAAGCCAGATTTTGTCAGCTAGTAAACCAGCACCCTTGGTGCCACCAATCTCTAAAAGGCCCCCTCCAACAATTATAGCTGGCAACTTTATGTATGGCCAAGTTTGTGATATCCCTTAAATAAATGCAAGGGCCGATTTTACGGTTAAGCTACTCAACAATGGCGTTTTTGAGGTTTCAACTTTCAATACTATTGACTACAGAAACATAACTAACGCGCTTAATGCATCTGGAACACCATGGCACAGCTATGAAAATAAACAGTTAAGGCCTATAAGAGTAATGGCAACAAATTTAAGCAAGACATGCGATCCTGCACATATAGAAAACGATGAACCAATCCGACGCTCCAAGCTTATACCTCAATGCAAACAATACCAATCATTTCGCCTTACCAAAAATTTCTGCGGAAAGCCTGCAAGATGTGTAAACTCTGCTGGCAAACACTCAATCAAAGAATGCCAAAAACCAAGCACCGAACAACCAAAGTGCTATAACTGTGGGGAAAACCATCCAGCAATCTATAGAGGCTACACTGACAGATCAGAAAAACAAAAATCGGCAATTATCCGACAAATTGAACGCCAACTTAAGAGAACTCTAGACTATTGAGAATGCTCAGCAAATAGCTGACTGTATCATTGTTCAGTCTCTGCTGCAAAAGGTTGATAGGGCAACATAGGTAAATTGTGAAGAAACTGCACCGTTGGACATTGTTCCGTTATATGAGCAGTTCACCACATTCCTTAAAAACAGGTGCCAGAAACTTGATAATGTGGAGCACGCTATGGCTGCATACTCGCCTAGTGTTCAGGTTGGCCAGAATTTAAGCAAATCTACTAACAATCGACGATCCTTCATCGCAACTAACTCTAATACTGACGTTTGTTCATTTTGCGATTGCGCGGGCGATTTTATAATCAAATGCGAGCAGTTGTCGAAGTTGTCACCTTCTCTTCGCTTCAAGGAAGCGAAAAGGTTGTCTTTATTCTTGAACTACCGTCTAAGGACTCACAACTCAAGCACTTGTAACAGTCTTTACATGTGTCAAGTATGTGATGCCAAGCATCATAGTCTGCATCACCCCCAACCCGTTAATGTCTCGACTGATGCACAAGTTGTTTCTTCTACTTCCCAAATGTCACCTTCACTGCCGCAAAGTACGCTCTCAGCCATGTCTGTTGCATCTTTTTCCACTCAAAATCTCAGTTCAGATGTTGTGTTCCTTACTGCGAATCAGCAATGAGCGCTGATTAAAGTCGACGTGGCACATGGATACCCTGCCGTGCGCTTCTTGGTTCGGGATCTCAACTTCACATAATAATGTCTCGCTCGGCCCATCAATTGCAATTGCGTAAGATCAAGTTTTCAGTGTCTGTAGCTGGTCTTGGAGATGGTAACTTTACGAACGATGGTTACACAATTGACCTTCGTTTACAGTCTTAAGCCTCAGCCTATTCACCTGCAAATTTACCAACAATCGTCCATCTCCATGCTTACTAAAGAGAAGTTGGATAGTGAGGCTAATTTTAAAGCCATTTTCGTTCGCTTATCAACTGGTGAATATGCCGTCCGCCTACCTGTAAAACTAGCCTTGAACACATGCATATCGTCGCTTTCCCAACTTAGAGCGCAAACTTATGCGCAATCCTTAGCTAAAAGGCCAACACTCTGCATTTATTAATAAATATTTTGAATTAAAGCATATTTCTCCTGTCGAATCACACAATTTAAACCAATGCAAGCATTTCCTGCCTCACCATTGCGTATTAGAGGATAATAGTACTACAACTAAACTTAGAGTTGTTTTGGATGGTCTGCTGCTACGTCTACTGGATTTTAACTAAATGAAGTCCACATGGCAGGTCCTACCATACAGCCAAAACTTTTTAACACTCTATTATGGCTCCGTACTTTCCCTGTTGCAAACATGTTGTGCTCTCTACCATTGATAATTTCCTTT
The DNA here is from genome assembly GCA_037044495.1 of Stegana nigrithorax. NCBI lineage: Eukaryota > Metazoa > Arthropoda > Insecta > Diptera > Drosophilidae > Stegana > Stegana nigrithorax. Next base: position 5,314 of record JBAMBQ010002452.1, read on the forward strand.
TTTTTTTTTTCTTTTTTTTTTATAATAGTCATATCTCGTTATTATTATTATTATTGTTTTCTAGGCGTTGATTAGCACTCAGTTTGTGCTATGAGACACCTGGTGATCCACTCGAATTGATTGGTCCAGTAATAACCAAATTTAAAATATTTCTGTTGGAATGGGACGACAGCCTGCCACTCGAATTGAGTACATCTTGGAAAAATGTATGCGACAATTTTCACTACATACAACAAATTAAATTCCCCAGGCTTGCGATACTCCTTAATAGCGTCATCGAAATTCATGTATTCAGTGATGCAAGCATGGATGCTTTTGGAACGTGCATAAACATTGTCTCCAGAGCGCAAGGAAGCACTTATGTACAGCTATTATATTCGAAAGGTCGCGTAGTACCACTGAAAAGCATCACGGTGCCAAAATTGTACTGTTGGAAGTAGTGCTTATGAAGCTTTTTTCATGTCAATATTACTGCTGGTCTGACTCAGCTGTAACTTTTTCATGGATCCGTTGCAATCCATAAAATTTTTCAGCTTTCGTATCACATCTAGTTTCATTAATACAAGAATTAACTGCAGCATGGAATAGTATCCTGTTCATACCGAGCTCAACCCTGTAGATATACTATCCCTACTGAGTGACCTCATTCATTCATCACTGTGGAGTCATAGCCCTGCATATCTCAAAGAAAGCAAGGAAGAATGGCTTGCATCTTATGTAAATGTCAAGCCATTACCTGAACTTCATAAAAAGACAGTACTCGGAGCGTCACAACAACTTGACCTGTCCCAAGTGTGCAAATACTACAATTCGTTTGCGAAAATACAGCGGGTGTTTGCTTACGTTTTTAAATTTCGACAACGTATCCGAATTCTAGGACTTAACGTAAATTGCGTACATGGTGGCACACAACTTCTTCTTCATTCGATTCAAAGAATACATTTTTCGTACGACTACAAAGCATTGCAAGCTGGCGAAAATGTTAAACTTTCTAGATTCATTGCATCACTTCTGCCATTTATTGACAACTGTGGCTTACTGCGCATCGGTGGACGTTTAGAAAATTCTGCACTCGACTTTGATTCCGCTTATTATGCCGAGGTGTCGTCCTGTCACGCGAGCGATGGTTAGTCATTTCCATCAGCGCTATTTACATGCAGGGCATCGTTCGCTACTTGCGCTGATTCGGCTACATTATTGGCCAATTGGTGGACGCAAGTCAGTTTCCAGTGTCGTCAACAAATGTGCTACATATTTTCGAGCCAAAACATGATTGGTTGAACATCTAATGGCTGACTTACCAGAAGATCAAGTAAATTTTTCATATAAATTTATGGTAACAGGAGTAGATTCCTGCGGCCCCTTCTTCTACAAAAGCTAAATACGCAATAGGCCGCCAGTTAAATGTTATATCAGCATTTTCATATGTTTCACCACGAAGGCGGTACATTTAGAACTTGTCAAGGATTTATCTACGGCAGCATTCCATAACGCACTAAAGCGTTTTATGCTAACACGTTCTCGCCCATCCAGGATTTGGTCCGACAATGCCACCAACTTCACCGGCGCGAAAAACGAGCTAGCTGATGTGAAAAGATTGTATTTAAGTTCGGATCACCTGGAAAAGGTTTAGAATATTCGCCTTGCTGACGTCATTGATTGGAGCTTTATACATCCTCGCTCACCACATTTTGGGGGACTTTGGGAGGTTGCTGTTAAAACTGTTAAAATTCATTTCTATCGTGCAGAGGGTTCCTGCATATAATACAATAGTAATACACACACCCTTAGGTTAAGTTAGATTAGGTTTAATTTTTGAGTTAGTTTTGTTTTTATATATAATTGCTAATGAGATTTCCTTTGTTGCCCTTTTTTGGAGGAACTATTATCAACTATCTAATTAAATTTATTTAACTACTCAAAGACTGTCACAAAGTCGTAGTGTCGCAGTTGATAACTCGAACTACACAAACTTCTGGCAACACTAAGATTTTCTAGTATAAACGAAGCACCACAGTCGATTATTCGAACTCTCCGGCCATCAGAAGCAGCAACGGACCTAGCTCCACTCGATATATCAATCGAGGTCATACTCGATCCACATCTCTTATTTCACAGTAAGTCGATAGCAGAGGCAATCAGGATCACGGAGATCACCGGCCATGAAGGCAATCATCCTAGCATAAGTATTTAATAAGAGGAATATATGTAGATAAAGAAATAATTCAATAAATTATTAATATTTTACAAAGTCCATCGGAGTACTCATTTCATACGGAACATTAGTATTGCTAGGTGTCCTCGTTAACCAGGAATTATGAATGTCTGCAACGAATTCTATACTCGGCGAGTATACCCCGGCTAGCATATTCGTTACAACATCTATAGCGCGTCAGTGAATTTGAAAATTAATGGAAAATCTCGAAAAAATTTTATCGCGAAAACAAACGTTTTCTTGCTTATAGGTAAGCAAATGTGTATTTGTTTTACAACAATGAAATTTGTGTTCGTATACGTGTGCCGTATGGAATGTTGTCTGTGCGAAATCTACTCTCTCGTTTGCTTATTATCTCTTCGTTTACGAGAGAGTAGATTTTGCACAGATAACATTTCATACGGCACACGATACACACTGAGTTCCAAATGCTTGTTTGCTTTTAACCTTTTCAGGACCTGTGTTCCCTATAGTCAACATTTGATGGAAGCTGATTGTGCATTTAATATTTTTGTATAAAATATATTATTCAGATTTTCACAAAAAGTAGTTTTAATGGTTTACATAAGATAAGTTAATTGATGAGAAACTAAATTGTAAACCAAAATTTTTGACTTTTGTCTCTGGATTTTTATAAAAATGTTGCCTATATGCACTCTAATTCGGTCCCGAAAGGGTTAAGTAATTAAAAATTACATTTCAGTTCCGCGAAACATATAAAAGTACAATACAAACTAGAAAGGCAGGGCTATAGTCGGGCGTAACCTACTATAGAAATCGCTGTACACAATCCAAAACTGAATATTTTTTGTATGTTGCTTCAATATTTTGTATTCATTATGTAAGGATATCTCAAGAAAAAAAAATTTTTTTTTTCAGCAAAAACCCTTTTTCGGCTGATCGTAGCTATATGTTATAGTAAACCGATATTTATAATATTCAGGAATATGATTGGATATTACTTAGAATTATCGAATCCAAAATTTGCTAACGATATCTTAATAAACAAAAAAGATTTTCTCAGTAAATGTTGTTTTTCGGCCGATCGTTCCTATGACAGCTATATGATATAGTAAACCGATATATATAATTTTTAGATATGTGATTAGGCATTAGGAAAAACTGTTAAATCCAAAATTTGATAACGATATCTAAAAAAACAAAAGGGTTTTTGTTACTAAATGTGGGTTTTTATCCGATCGTTCCTATGGCAGCTATATGTTATAGGTCAAATATCGAAAAAAAAAAATAAACTTGTTATGCCTATGGATTGGGAGAGTTTTCGTGCAAAATTTGGTGGTTGTAGGTCTTACCGTTTCCGAGATCCGTGCGTTTATACGGACAGACGGATAGACAGACATAGATCGACTCGCCTTTCGATGCTGATCAAGAATATATATACTTTGTGGGGTCTGCCACGAATCCTTCTACCTGTTACATACATTTGCACAACTTTAATATACCCTTTACCATTTTTTGGTACAGGGTATAAAAACAGTGTTATAATTTCAAATCATAATAAAAATTCAAATAATTGAATTTTATATACAAGTATTTCAAATAAATCAAAGTAACAACGCTACCACATTTCTCTTGTGTTCGGATACAGTGTTTTTTTTTTTTTAATCTTAATATAATATAAATTCTTTTATCAGATTCTAATTAGGATTTTTACAGGAATTACAAATTGATTAAAGAAAGAGTACGTGCTTCCTTATTTTCTTATGCCTTAAACGGACTTGACAAACGAAAAGGGTACCTTAAACACAAAATTCAAAATATACTATGGGAAGTATGTGACATATAGATGTTCTTGCTACCATTGTAACACACATAATTGCCATACGATTTCATACAAGCAAACGACAACAGATAAATTGCAGTGCAAATGAAAACAAATATCTATAGACTACAGTCTTTATTCTTGGTAAGAGAGCAGCACCAAGCGACTGGTAACAGGTGGGCTGAAAAGTCCCAGGTCTATCAAAGACAACGCTGTTTCTTTTTTTTGCTCAAAATTGACTTAATTCATCAACGTAATCTCCATCACGAGCCACACAATCGTTCCAGCGTCTCTCCAACATTTCAATAGCACTTTTGTAGAAGGATTTATCTTTTGCATGAAAATAGGCCTCAATTTCATCGATAATCTCTTTATTCGAGCGAAATTTCTTATCGGTGAGTTTTTTTTTGAGGTTTTCGAACAGCCAGTAGTCGGTGGCAGCCAAATCTGGCGAATACGGAGGCTATGGGAGCAATTCGAAGTTCAATACATGAAGTTCTGCCATTGTTTTGATTGACTTGTGACATGCCAACAGTGAGCAAATGCGGCACCCACTTCGAATAGAGCTTTCTCACAGTTAAATGCTCAAGCAATATAAAACCAACACGTTCTTTTAATACCTTTACGGTGTCAGGTAACTCATGCAACTTCACTTTTCAATCGTTAAAAACGATTTTGTGGATTTTTTTTATGTTTTCTGGTGTTACCACCTCATTTTGACGTCCACTGCGTTCTGCATCATCGGTGTCTCTATGACCACGTTTCAGCAAACCAACGTTTTATTGTTGTTTCTGATGGAGCGGAGTCCTCTTAACACTTTTCAAGCCATTGCTTCGCTTGAACAGAATTCTTTTCCATCACGAAGCAGTTTAATTAAAACGCGAAATTGTTTTTGATCCAGTGTTTGGAAAATAATAAAAGTATTGTCACTCTTACCACAATAACTCACAAACTTAAGAGTAGAATGTCATGAAATTTTAACTGCTTTCTTTTGAAGGTTAAGACTAACTGAAAAAGCGGTGAATGCAATAAAACTACTGCAATCTATGTCGTAGGCCCGGGATTTTTCAGCCCGCCTGTAATAATTAGAAGGTGACGCCAATTGGGCCTTTTTCTCTCTCGAAATCAGACTACTTTCACTAGAGATAGGATTTTATAGCCAGATGACGTCATCCAAATTAGATTTTTGTATCGTATGTTGGTGTTGTGTGGCGGAAAAATTTTGAAGTTAGACCCAAGAGCAAAATACACGAATTTCTGATGACGTCATCTGGCTACAAAATCCTGTCACTAATGAGAGTGGTTCGATATCTGCGAAAAATTGGCATCACCTTCTATTTATTACACAATGCGACTGATAGCATTTAGAAAATGGCGTAGCATTAGAGGTGTCAAACTATCGATGGTACTATCGATAGTATCGATAGTTTTAATTATACAATTCTATTGATGGTTTTAAAATACTATCGATAGTTACTATAAATTGTAAACTGCATCACTAGTTCTCTTTGATAAAATAACTAAATTTTGTGCAACTTTAAATTTTTTCGGTGATTGTGCGGGTAGTGTTGAAGGCGTGGAGACAATCTTCAGTTAAGCCGTGCTTACCATTTAGAAAAAATCCACTCTGTATCCGAATACAGGGGAAGTGTATTAACGTTTTAAGTTTGATTCTTTCACACTTTTTCGCACTTCACAATGTGCTACTTTCACTAATGTGGCATGTGACCATAGTTCGTTCGTGTTTTTTCTCTTCCCACATGTACTTGTTCCCCTCGCCTAAATGCTTTAAAAGCCCAAGATTTTGCTGACGAATTTAAAATTCATTGAAAATATTACACGCAAATAATGCATGAAATAAATATTGATATTTTTTATGAAATAAACTTGGAATAAAATATTTCTTATTTATTAATTTTTCTCATTTTCCTTGTTATTCGCGGCAATACATTCGGTGGCGAGTTGAACAAGGTTTATTTTGAAACTTTGTACTTGCTATCTAATGTTCTGCTGCTTGCAGCGACATTGGTTTTTATCAGTAGTAAACTACCGCCCATGCGAAAGCAGAGCCGAAAGTCATTCATCTAAACTTGTGCATTTCGTAATGCGCACGCAATGCATTTAGTCGGTGTGCCGATTTTGTAATTTGCTGTATCACGCTGATTGTGTTTAGATTTTGAAAATTTTTTGAGAATGCATGCACGTCATGTAGGTTTCTGCAACCAGGGTTAACCAACAATGCTTTCCAATCAATTAAGATCAAGTGTTTAGAATTGGTTAAGGAAAATCAGACTCACGTAATGCTTTTAATGGATAAAATGTTCATTAGAAATATCTCAAATCACTACAATCAAAAGTTAGATTTGATTAATGACTTTAAAAGGAACGGAATAAATTAAAAGTCTTGGATATTACAAAATATATCTACGTGTTTATGGTAATGTCTGTTTTCTCTAGGTTCAGTACAGTTTTCAATTATTTCGCCTCTGTGACTGTACTTACTGAGTTGTCTCGGATTATCAGTAAAAGCCCCAGTTTGTGATCATAAGCCTTCAAAAAGAAAGTGCTTTACTAGTTTGGGAATTGACAGACAAAAGACTTTCTTTGAGTATGCTAATCAGAACGTGTACGGCATTTTTGATTTCCCACATCTGATCAAGTCGCTTAGGAATGGTTGGATAGTTTCAGAGCTAAAAACGGCCGATGGAGTAGTATGCTTTATAGTTGTTAAGGAAATTTGGGAGAGGGAAGCCCAATCTCAAACAAAAATGTGGTCATGGCTTGAGTATGGAGACTGGTCTTTCTGACCAGACTGAAAAACTTACTTGCTCACGTGCTTCGGAGCGCTTGGATAAGCCCACAGATAAGCCGCAGCTGCCCAACTGGCGGTGATCAGAGCCTCCAACAACACTGGTAAAATGACTGTCAGTCAAAGAGCTGAATTTGAAGGACATCTTTGGAAGTCATTAATGGAGATTATTGCTCCAACTTTTTAAGGTACGAAATTTGTGCAGAATACTATACTAGTACGACGTACATACGATCGATCCTTCAAATGGTTGACAGAAAAAGTTGCCCAAATCCCAGCAATTGGCGGAAACCGGTTCACTGTTGATAAAGCTAAACGACCAAAAAAAATGAAAGCAATATTTCATATCCCTGGCTCTCTCAAGAAGACTAAGGAAATTATCGCCATACTCTGCTATCAGAATAAGGGACTTGATTCAACTGATTGGCATGTCTACTCCCACAAGAAGTTTAAGGCTCCTTGTGGTTGTAGTGGATTAACAATCAGCCAAGTTACTTAAAGAGAAGCGGGGATAACGTCTTTACCTATATTTCGATCGCATCAAAACTATCCTAGTAACTGGTAAGAACTAAAGGTAATTATACTGATGACCCATCTCAGATCAATCTGCAGCATAGCAAAGCAGTTACTACTTTACTATTCAGTAGCTAAGCGAAACTGCAGACAAATCCAAAAGTAGTCTAAATTCAAGAGCCATGGGTGCACAACAAGCGCGTCAGTGGCTTTGGTATATTTACTTGGGGCACTGTCCTCTCTAGGGAGGACTGTAACAGACCGCGGACGTGCATTATTGTGCCGAAGAAATTTAGGACAATGATGCTGAGATAGTTCTGCACGCAAGACTTGGTTGCGGTTAAAATATCTTATGATAATGGAGGAGAACGATTAGTTACAATTACTATTTCTGCGTATCACCATATGATTCGATCTGTCCTCCATCAACAAGAGAACTCTTCGAAATCATAAGATATGGTGAGTACAACGGCCTTGACTTGATAGTAGGTTGCGATGAAAACTCTCAACACACTGTCTGGGGTAGCACAAAATGCAACGACAAAAGTGAGAAGCTGTTGGACTTCATCATATCTTCTAACCTGGCTATTAAGAATTCCGGTAACAAGCCGACATTCATAAACAGACGAAGACAGTAAGTTATTAATTTGACGCTTACCAATAGTAAGATGTCAGATGCCTTTTATAACTGGAAGACTAAATACAGTGTCTTTTTCAGATACCTGAGATTTTGTGTGGAGTTTAAACCACTGGTAATACCCGCTGGACGAAATCCTAGGAAAACTAATTGGAGGCAATACGCTGACGTAATCGATGCTCGGATACCCATTATCTTTGTTAGATTACGCAACAAAGGTTCGATTGAGGGGGCATTCAAAGCAATGGGAGCATTTATTATTGAAAGCTATGAAGAAGCGTGTGCAATTAGGAAAGAAATAGCAGGCAAGTTACTACCATGGTGCAACTCAGAATTTACCTCCTTTCACAATAGCACCCGCAAACTCCTGAATAGAGCCCTAAATACTCAGAAGGAGTCTGATTGGTATGCCTACAGAGCTGAACATAAGATGTGCAAGTACTTGCTTGCCGGGCAAGATTTCTGGCAAGCGAATTCGGATGAGCTTCTAGTTTTACTGCATAGTGTTCTTTAATGTTGTCTATTTCAATTTTCACCATTGTGACTTTATGGTCGTTATGTATGCATTCATCACGAATGTACCATGGCGGCCCAATGAGAGTTCGAAGAATCTTGGATTGATCTCGTTGGATAATGTCCACTTTGCTGGCACATGCATAGCTGCTCTCCATATGTCCAAAATGGATTGACTGTGGTGTTGTATAATATAACTTTATACTGCAGTTTTAACGGCGAACGTGAGTTGATAAGCCAGTTTATGCTGTTGGCCTTGAGTTTCATTTGGAGTTTTTTTGCTTCAATGTACCTACGCCATGTAAGGCGTCTGTCTACGCATACACCTAGATATACGACATCATTGGCTTGAGGAATTATGACTCCGTTTAGACTTAACTGTGGGCAGTCACTTTTGTTTAGCGTAAAGGTTACTTGCTTGCTCTTTGCTTCATTTACTTCGATTCGCCAGTTGGCCAGTCATTCCTCCACGTAGGTCATATGATCGATCAAAAGTCTAGTTGCGTGAATTGGGCATCGGGATCTGCTTAGAATTGCAGTGTCATCAGCAAAGGGATAGCGATAGCGAGACGGTCGTTTTTTGGAATGTCGGCTGTGTACAAGACGTACAGGAACGGGCCGAGTACGCTTCCTTGTGAAACTCCGCCTTCAATTTTAAAATCTTCAGTTATATAGTTGTTGTGCCGAACGGCGAACACCCTGTTGCTAACAGAGCACTTTAGTATTCTGTGAGTCTTTTGGGGAAGTAACATCTTTATAGTATATAAAAGGCCATCCAGCCAAACTCCGTCGAATGTTTGTGCTACGTGGAGGAAAATTGCTGATCGTTATTCGGTTGGCTTGCGTGATGGTTCCGTGCTTAGCCCGAAAACCAAATTGATGAGAGGGAATATTTGTTTCTGTTGACGTTCTGATTTTATGTAATAGCACCTTTTCGAAGAGCTTTGATAGGCATGGCAGTAGACTTATGGGCCTATATGATGATGCATTGCTTTTGTCTTTGCCTGGCATGGGGATCATTAACATAATTGATTTTTTCCACTCAGTTGGAAAGTGACCACACCGGAATATCGCATTAAATAAACTTGTAACAAATACAGTGGCAATGAATGAGAATTCCAATAACATTTTAGGAGTAATCAGATCGTGTCCTGATGCTTTTTACGGATTTTTTTTTTCTTTTAGAATATTTCTTATTGTGGCAGGGCGAACTTTGAGGTAGTGGGGGAGGGATATACCCGTTAGTAGGCTAATTTGGCTGAAAGACGTCTTTTGTGTGCAAAAACATTTTCTTTCGCTTCATCACTGCGCGCTCATTTTCCGTTCGCGTTTCTAATAGGTGTGTACACTAAAGCGGGTGGCTGAATACTACATAGCATCTGCTCTTCTCAGAGGATATTTCGTGCTAGTTGGCGACAGGTGTTCTATGTACTGGTTTTGTGCAAGTTGCTCCCCGGCTTTGAGTGCATCGGTGAGCTCATGTGCTGCCTTTTTAAACCGGAGTTTCGCTGCAGGTTGCCTACAATTCTGCCACTCACATCAGCTGGCCAGTATGTGCTCCTCCCCGGCGAGACATAATTTAGATTATTTGTTTTATTTAGAAGTGCGCCATATAGTTGCTTCCTCTAGGGGTTAGACAAGCGAGAGCCCCAGTGAGGGGTATAGTCACCTGCAGCTAAGAAACTGTCGCCTAGCGAGTTGAAAAAAGTTTTTGAATTGGTTTTCTGTTATGGCAAAATATGGGGGGCAGTAAACTGTGAACAAGGTTAGGTTGCCACATTTGGATAACACACAAATTGACGTGGCTTGCATATACTTTTCTGCAAACTGGGGTAGTTAGTATTGTTTAAGGCGGTTCCTGACTAGTACTCTAGTTTCGCCAATGGCTTTCTCATCTGCGTGATTTGTGCCATAAAATGTGTATCCCGTTACTTTAAATTTATATTTGTTAGTAAGGTGTGTCTCCGCAAGTAACATTATGTCTATTTCCATATCTTTTAGAAATTTTGATATTTCTAATTTGTAGCGTGGAATCCCATTGGCATTCCAGAAGACTTTATTATGTAGAGCCATCACTTTGAATGTTGCGCAGCGAGCATTTGGATCAGCATGTTTTGATTCCGTATAAGATCTTGCATTATTTGAATAGCAGCCATGAAGTGCATAATACCTTGCTTAGTGAGGCTACTAAAGCTTCGATTTTATTTGATGCACATGGGGCGTTTTGTGAAATGAGACCAGGCTGCGGTGGATCTTGCGTGTAAACTGGTGTGGCGGGTTGGATGATCTTCGCAGCTGTAGTGGTGATTTGATCTGGATTATTGGCATCTGATTTTAATGCGTTTGCGAATGATACCCAGACATTGTAGTAGCGTATTCAGGCGCCTGTTTGGCTGTAACAATTGAGGCTACATGCATGGATTGAGAAGTAACGATCCGATGGTTTAAGCGACTTCTTAATTCCCTAGCGGCTGCCCAGCTGTAGTTTGCTGTGTGATTACCATTGCAACTTGTAAATTGGATGTAATTGTAAACAGGTACTGCAACTTGTAAATTGGATGTACGGCATTATTTTTCAGTGGTTTGTCGTCGGGTGCTTCTTCAACCTTCAACTTTGGTTGCGGTATCTTATTTTTATTATTTATGTTTATGACAACTTTAGGATTGAAACCCTGGTCCTTGAGTGCGCTAACTACATCATTAATACCTACATTAGATTCAATGCCTTTGATTACAACTTTTGCGCTCTTGAGTGGGTAAGTGTAGAAGTTGATATTTGTGTCATTCAGGTGTTTGTACACTGTACGGTAATGATCTTTATTGTAAATTTGAGCTTTGGTTTCTCTTATATTCTTTTTCCAATAAACTCCGTGAGATTTTTTACCAGAACACTTGAGCTTTGCTCGCGTATGTAAATTGGTGGCGGTTTGGTCTTGTTGGTTTTGGATGCACCATCTACATTAGCAATGGGTTCCGCACCTTCAGAGTCCAAAATTGAAAATTAGTTATTACTGAGGGGAATACCTTTTTCAATGTTGTTGTTGCTGCGATTAATTTTTGGTTTCTTGCTATTCATTGTTTTTTGTGGGCTTAGCTTACGTTTTATGCTTACGTAGCGATCCATTCCAATCTGCATTGTCGATCGCACCTTAGTATTTTCTACACCCAGGCGATGTTCATTAAGATTTCTAGTATTAGTTGTTGTTGTTGAATTCTGGAGCGACTTCGAAGACTGCGCTTCAGCAGAGAGATATGTTCACATTACTGTTGGTGTTGCTGACATAGTGACAGTTGTCGTAGTTGTGGCGAGCGCAGTGATTAGTTTGGCTACAGAACTGTTTGCAACTGCTGCTGATGTTATAAAATTTGTAGGTGACACTCTTACCAAGTTTTCGGGTGTTGGTGGTATCATAGGAGAGGCACATTGAGCACCCCATGACATTGAATCTGCAGTTTGTAGTTGTTGGAGCTCAAGCATCGGTGAGCACGAACGAGCTCTAGTATGGTCCATCGGAGCTAGCTTGGAGGTAGAGATTGGGTGGTGGCCTTTTGCAACTTTAACGCGATAGAGCAGTAGGCATTTCTCTTAGCTGTCGGAAGCCTGCGCACATGAGCGTCGCTCATACTGCATTTGTTCAGAGTTTTAACTGCATTTAATTAGTGATGATGTGTTCCGAGGTAGGTCACAATCAATCACGGTCTGGCAACTCCTTGATCAGAGTAGTAATTATAGAAGCGATAAATCGATAACTCCCCTTTATTGGGGAGAAGGTTTGTGCGATCTGGCAGCTCCTCGCACGTTCAGCGACGGTAGCTCGTTGATCGTGTGTGAGCGTGACAAATATACAGTGATCAGCTTAACAGCTGAGCTTTGAACTACAGCAACAGGGAAGTACTGCTTTCTTGCAAAATTACGCAAAATAAAAAATTTTACGAATATTGTTTGATTTCTATGCAGAATAGGTAGGAGAATCAACCGAGCGGGAGCACACACTTCGACGACGATAGAGTGCCACGTTGCGCACGTCTTGCAAGTATGCACACAGCCATGAGACACTGTTTAACTATTTTTATTTCAGAAGCACGCAAAAAACACGTCCGATCGGGAAAGAAAATGAAACGCAATCTCTATCTCTTGTGAAGTTATTTATTTAAAGTTAATTTATTCAAAATTTATTTTGTGCTTTTGGTGCTTTGCATTGTTTTGTTTTTGTAAACAAACAGTGAACATCTGGTGTTTGAGCGACTGCAGTGTTATTGTTGCATAGTGAGTGACAGCATAAGTGTTTTCATTCAATCTTTCACTTTCCTTTTTTAGTACTTTCTTCTGATTTTATTTAATTTTAATTGCATACTTTTTGGCTTCTGCTTCCATTCAAATCCTTCAGTTAATTTTAAATATTTTAAAATTTTTCCTTATTCATTTCTTTATTTTTATCGGGACTTTTATTTATTTATTTAATTTGTTTATTATGGCTTGTTATTACGCGAAGTGTAAGGAGGCACTTGATGCTGCCATCGCTTCATTATCTTGTTGGATTTGCAACAACCATGCACATGTCGCTTGTACCGACCTAAATGGTCGAATCGTGGACAGCATTGCCAAAAATAATGGCTTACGCTGGTCGTGTCCCGACGGCCGCACTTCGGAAAGTAATTTTTCCAAATTTATCATGAATTCTTTTCGGAGCTAGTTAAGGATTATAAATGGCCAGGTAAATAGCTAGAAGTTTATGAAAAATCTTTTGGGTAATACATATGTGCTGACTTGTCTCCTAAACGGAGGAAGGCCAAATCTTATAAAGCAAAAGTAACTCCTAGGAAAGCTTTTAGTGCCATTGACAGCCTAAATACTCTCAGTTGCTTTAATTGGAATATAGACCAGGTGTTTTCAACTTCTATGTCGGTTTCTCCTCCAGTTTCTCTTGCTATGCAGACAACATGATTATTCTCATTGCTATTGTGCCAACTATACCACCTTCTGTCAAAATTGCAACTAAGCCCTTAGTTGTCGATCCTGTCACTAAAGCTATCTTTGTCTCCCGGTTGGCCATTGACACTACTGAATGTGATGTTAATCATTACATTGTTTCTAAATGTCCATCCATTTCTAATCCTTTTATCAATAAATTTAAGTTGGCCAACAACCGATCCAATTCTTCCTTTAAAATAATAGTTCCGGTCGATTATTTCGCGGAGTTGCTTAAGCCCGACGTTTGGCCTAGTAATTGTATTGCGCATGAATATGACGATAAAGCACAACCTATTGTAGCCAATTTAGTTCCGGTAACAAAAAACTCAAAAAGTGTGGAAAAACAGACAAAAAAAATATTAATTCTCAGCTGTCCAGTTTGTTGGTATCGTTTCAAAACGTTAGAGGCATTAATTCTAAATTTAAAAGGATACTTCTTTATAAGTAGCTCTTCTTTTGATTTTGATAATATTAATTTTGTTGAAACCTGGCTCCGTCCAAAAGTCCTTAACTGAGAAATTTTTGATAGCAGTTTTGTTATTTTTAGGAGAGATTGGTCTGCGAGAATTGGTGGCGGTGTTTTGATTTCTGTTAGATCGTTTCTATTGGCTGATGAAGTACTTACCCCTTTCTCTGATAATATTAAGTTTCTTTGTGTAAAAATTTCAGTTAATATATATATAAAATTTCATTGCAATATATTTTTAACTTGTTCTTATATTCCATCTTCGTCTTTACACTGTTCTACTTTTAATTCCATGTAAATAAATGCGCGTCTAAAATTCAAATCTATGAAATGGCTAATCGGCAGACGCTCTACGCTATCAATTACTGACAAGATAATGGTTTACAAACATGTACTACGGCCAGTCAGGTTATATGCGGCTCAACTCTGGGGCTGTACGTCCAGCAGCAATGTTGATATAATACAACGATTCCAAAACACAGTGCTGCGAAATGTTGTTGATGCCCCTTGGAATGTACGCAACAGCGATCTTCATAGAGATCTTGGGATCAATATGGTGGCTGAAGAAATTAAAATAGTGGCAAAAGCACACAATTATAGACTTGCAATACACGTGATCACTAAACTTCGAGACTGATCTATACAGAAGGGTTAATACGTCGCCTAAGGCGAACTAAGCCCTGTGACTTAGTCAATTAAATCCCCTATTCATACGAAAATTGTTTGTTAGTGCAAGTCTACTAGGAACAATATGTAATGTTTTGTTTTATTTGGTTTCTATGTAAGCTTATGTTAATAAAGCAAAGAATTAAAAAAAAAATAAAAAAAAAAAACAAAAAACGCGAATAAATCTTGGTATAATTCGTTCTTAATTAACGTTAAATTGCATATTACACGTCATTCTAAATCGTTCAATAATTTCACAAATTCAAAACGCAAGTCTAATACTCTTTCTTCCATTATGAATCTAGGTAATGTTGAGGGATGTAATAGTGTTAATATTTCTAACTAATTTGCTAGCTTCTGTAGACAGAACTATAGTAATAGTCTTGCATGCATTTAAAGTATTGTGCTAGCAAAGAAGAAGTAAATTCTTCCTCTTTGTAAGTTGTTCAATTTATCGGTTACGACCTTTTCCTTTCCTATGGTATGGAAAGAATCTTACATTTTGCCTCTCCATAAAAAATGCAGTAAAAGGCATATCTCAAATTACCGAGGTATTGCTAAGCTATGCGCAATACCAGAATTGTTGAGACATATAATTACTGATCAAATTCAGCATTATATTATTCCTAATTTGAGTTTTTCTCAACTTGGCTTCTCCAAAAAACGATCGACAGTTACAAATCTTCTGGAGTTCACTTCACTTGTTTCAAGTGGAGTTGCTCGTTATTGTCAGACAGATGTTATTTGTACGGAATTTAGTAAAGCATTTGTTAGTGTTTGTCACTCGTTGCTTCTTACTAAGTTAGATATATTTGGCTTTTCGCCTAAACTTGTAATGTGGATTGATAGCTATTTAAGACGTAGGTCCAAAAAAGCTTTATTTATTGGCTGTGGTCCTAAAACTACTAATGTATATTCTGGTGTCCCACAAGGTAGCAACAAAGGTTCTTTGCTCTTCAACATTTTCATAAAGACCTTTCATTGGTTATTAAGTATTGTCAAGTGCTTATGTTTGCTAATTATGTTAAACTATGTTTTACTCTAGATACTTTTCATCATCAGAGTCTTCTTCAAGAAGACATCAATAAGCTTTTCAAGTGGTGTAATAATAATTTTCTTTATCTAAATTGTGAAATATGTAAATTAATGTCTTTTAATCGTTGCAAACTTTCGTTATATGCCTACTCATTAAATAGTTGTACTCTTTCACGTGTCCGAATTAAACGATTCATGTGAATTGATGAGCCTCAAACTTTACTTTAGTTCTCACATTCTCATAACCACTAATAAAGCTAGAGGGGTTATTGGCTAGATAAGAAAGATGGTTTAAAGAATTTAATGAACCATATACCACCAATCAGCTTTTTACGTTGTTGGTTCGTCCGATTTTATGTTCTAACTTCATGTGTTTGGAATCCCCAACTCACAACATATTCTGACCGTATTGAATCTGTCCAAAATCAATTCTTGCTTTTTGAGTTGCGTAGATTAAACTGCAATTCTGCATTTCGTCTCCCTTCATACCATTGCCGTCTTAAATTGATTAATCTTCCTACCTTAGCTAGTCGGAGATCTGTGTTAGGTATTCGTTTTCTTCATAGCCTGATAAACGGCAGTTTCAATTCGCCTTGTCTTCTCGGGAAAATAAATTTTAAACATGCCTTCTCGTTCAGCAAGATATTATTTGCCCATTAGACTAAACACTGCACGATCATCTTTCCTACTGCATGATCCCTTTCATGTAATGTGTTTGGCGTATAACTTTACCTATCATTTATTTTCTAACATAGCCTCTTCTCACACTTTAAAATCTTTTCTTACTTATAGATTTCATGAAATTAGATAGAATTAGATACCTTTTTTAATTTCTGCTATATACAGTTTTATTCTTTTTAAATTAATTTGTTTAATTTTATCAATAAGTTTGATTTTCATGTAATTTTATTACTTAATAATACGTCAAGTGGATATAGAAGCTGTTGTCCATTAGGTCGTAGCTGTGGAACAGACATTAGGTCTGGTTTCGTAAGTCCTCTTGTTTGGTAGAGTGCTACCACAACGTCTTCGAAAAAAAAAATTTTATACGCCCGGCATAGCTCGGACGTAGACTTTTGCTCTGATCTACAAGGAACAGGACAGACTGGACGACTTTCAATCTTTAGGTCTAAATCAAATAATAAGATTTCTGAAACTAACCAAGCGAGTTGACCGGACAGTACAATCGACAAGGGTTTTTGACTCACTAGCCCAAACCCCCTTATAAAAAACGCCATCTAGGCAACACATTCACCCTAATACTTTCGAAAAATTGCGTGTTAAGTTTGCAACACATATTTTCAGCAGGAAAGTTAAAGCAGCCATCAAGACTGTCGCAGACACTACAGGATTCAAACAAAGCGCCAAAGATGTAGCTTTAGCTGCTTTAGCAACAGCTTCGTTTATTGATAAAATTGACAAAATCTTCGATTGTCGGAACAGTGCAATCCTGTATTCAGACAATTCTTACAGATCAGCGCTCCAGATCAATAACGATGCCTACATATACATTCAAAGTTTTTTAACTTATTTGGAGATGAAAAAAAAAAAGCGTTAATTTCATTGATGCCAGGAAAATTAGTTTGAAATCGGTTCTTCAAATTGCCGATGAATAGTTAACTGAACAGAGATAAATTGGAGAACTTGTTTGCCGTTTGAAGGCAAAAAGGGGGTAATAGTTGTATTCCTTCGGTAGCAGAATTGAATACTATTTTCGGTAGATTAAATGATTCGAGCAAGTTCATTGACACCATCATCAACTGAATTTTATGATAGTTATGATGAACATCATTTATTGGGCGACCAGTTTTCTATATGTTCCGAAATGGACTTTGAATTAGTATCTATAAGGTGCTTCGTTTGCTACGTGATTTTTAAAAGCCTACCCAAATTAAAGTATAAGAAACGCAGCCAACAGATCAGAAAACAATCCGAGGTGTGAACCGCACCAAGTGAATTGTTTGTTTTTTATAAAAACAACCGAACACTTATAGATTTCGCTAATGGAAGTTAGCACTACACACAAATCAATTATCAAACAAATATTCAAAGGGGAGCCAGAAAACATTTAATCAAATATGTTGCAGTCGTGCATAGAATCGACACCCCTGTGGTTCAGTGGCAACTGCAGGGATCACAAAGAGGCTATTTTGCAGTTTTTGCTCTTAGTTCTTATACGAAAGAACTGCATTTGGGCAATTGAGAAAGGCTGCGTTAAAAATAGTAGGGTAAACATTTTCACGGGCAATTAAATTCACTCACTCTCATCATTTTTACAAGGAGAGTTCCAAAGTAAACAGGACTTTTTGAATCTAGCGCCCTCTAGTGGCGCCATCTATATGTCAACTGGTGCGTTAGAATCTGCTATCGTTTATCGACTTCCAGTAAAAATTTCATGACATTTCATCTATTGGAAGTGAGGTTATTGCGTTTTAAGTGTCAGTATGTTTTTGTCATCGGTGCAAGCCTTTTGAATGGCCTCTACGTCTGCATAACGCTTTCCTTTCATCGGCAAATGCATTTTTCCGAAAAGGTAGAAGTCGCACGGTGCCATATCAGGTGAATACGGGGAGTGGTTGATGGTTAAAATGTGATTTTTGGTCAAATAGTCGGACACAAGCGTCGATCGATGAGACGGCGCATTATCGTGCAACAAACGCCAACTTCCATCTTCTCGCACCGATGACAAAAACATACTGACACTTAAAACGCAATAACCTCACTTCCAATAGATGAAATGTCATGAAATTTTTACTGGAAGTCGATAAACGATAGCAGATTCTAACGCACCAGTTGACATATAGATGGCGCCACTAGAGGGCGCTAGATTCAAAAAGTTTACTGTTTACTTTGGAACTCACCTTGTAAGGTTTGAAAGTGTGTGTCACCTTTTTATAAATTCTGCTTTTTATAAAACCTACTTCAGCGTTGCATACATAATGTGTTTCAAAGAGATATTAGCTGCATCGCGAATCTTAGGTTTAGTGAGTAAAAGTCTCTCATTCCCACCTAAACGGCGAAATCTTCTGAAGATGAACCCTCCGCGTGAACAAAAAAAAAAAAAATATTAATATAATATTGGTCATTAGCGTATTAAGCCTATTTTCGTAAGACCACTTGGCGGTAGTATGTTACCACAACGTCAGCGACAGAAATTTGACGGCATTGCCGAAAAGACTAAACAATAGCCAAAACATGGGGCCAACGGAGCAACAAGCAGACACATTGCGTATTATTCGAGCATCAGCATCAAATGAATTGTGATATTTATGAATTTAATTTATCTTATTCCTTACTTTGTATTCTTGTTGTTATTTTACTTTTTAAATGTAACATTGAATTATAAACGAAATTTTGCTAAAATTTCATAAATTGCCATATTTATTCATTGACATTGCTCGATCCACCAACTATTCATACTTTGCTTAGTCTAACGCAATGTCCTTATTGAAGTGATTTTAGCACTCCTCTACTATCCAAACGCAATGGTGTTTCGATTTAATGGCATTCATCGGCATTCAACTGAATGCGTGCCAAACTTTTGTTCCATATGAACTGAATAATTGCAACATATTTTAATAAATGTAATTTGCTGACAGTTATTTTCACAAATAATTGATGATTAGTGCATATTATTCTAGTTGGCTTTTTTCATGCACACAGCCAAAGCGAGAAGAACCAGCTTTAAGAATTTATATGCCCGTAAAAATAAAGAAACAAAGCCAATATTTTATAAAAAGCAAGAAAAATTAAATAGCTATATTGAAACTTAAAAAATCTCGTCAAATTCGCTTATTGGTTGTGTGCAGGTTTTGCACTCCAAATGCATGAACAAATCCAATTCGATTTTATACAAGGCACACATGAAAAGCAGAATGAAATGCATGTGACAATAAAGAAATAGCAGAAACACAAAGCCAAAAATATATTATGTAGACAGTAGTTAGGAAATGGGGATTCTACGCCAATGCGGTGGCGGTGGAATGCGGTGGGGTTATGTGTTTACCGAAGTGGTGATGTGTTTGTTGTAATGGTCATGCGTTGGTTTGTGTCATGGGTAATTTGGGTGCTGAATGGTCATGCGTTGGTTTGTGTCGTGGCTAATTTTGTGTGCTTTCGGTTTGTGCGTATGCTGAATAAGCTTAAAGCGGTGGTGGAGGTGGTGGGGGTCTGAATAAGCTTAATGCGGTGGCGGTGGTGGTGGGGGTCTGAATAAGCTTAATGCGGTGGTGGTGGTGGTGGGGGTGTGAATAAGCTTAATGCGGTGGCGGTGGTGGTGGGGGTCTGAATAAGCTTAATGCGGTGGTGGTGGTGGTGGGGGTCTGAATAAGCTTAATGCGGTGGCGGTGGTGGTGGGGGTCTGAATAAGCTTAATGCGGTGGTGGTGGTGGTGGGGGTCTGAATAAGCTTAATGCGGTGGCGGTGGTGGTGGGGGTCTGAATAAGCTTAATGCGGTGGCGGTGGTGGTGGGGGTCTGAATAAGCTTAATGTGGTGGTGGTGACGGTTCATGTGTTCGCTGTAAGTGGATTTCGCTTTGTGCGTAAGCTGATTAAATTTAATGTGGCGGACGTGGTGGTTTTATCTGATTTATCTTACAGCGTACTTATGCAAAAAAGCGTACTTGTGGTTTCATTTAAAAACTTGATAAAGCCTAAATTATGGTATAGCAGCACTCGCTTACTTTAATATCGAATTCGACAGCCTTAGATTTGTTAGTTTCATTGCTAACATCCGCTCCAACAAAAATATTAGATTTGTTAGTTTCATTGCTAACATCCGCTCTAGCAAATATAGAAAAAACATCAACATCATTTTTTCATCACGCTTAAAGTAAGACCTTAAGCGGTCTTATCTTACAGCGTACTTATGCAAAAAAGCGTA
>JBAMBQ010002453.1:0-11506 GCA_037044495.1 Stegana nigrithorax
AGTGGTGATGTTGGAGTTGTGCATTGCGCGTTCCAAGATGGTATAGGAGCGGAGCAAGATTTCACTTGGTCTATATTCGTCAATGTGGGGGATTAACCTTTGGTGGTGGTGATTGTAGGCGACTTTATGGCAAAATAGCCCACATTCAATAGTCTACACGATTTTCCAGCGTAGCCTCTTCTTCCTCTTCAAAATCTTTTCTTACTCGTAATGAAATAAGATAGAATTAGATACTTATATGAATTTTTACTATATATAGCTGTAATAATTTTAATTTAGTTCTTTAGTTTTATTAATTAGTTTTTGTAATCTATAAGTATATTTATCAGTAGATAAAGCAGCTGTTGACCATTTTCGGTCGTAGCTGTGGAACGGACACTTTGTCTGGTTTCGTAAGTCCTCTGCTTTGGGAGTGCGCTACCACAACGTTTACGAAAAAAAAAAAAAACAAAAAATCCCAACTGAACTACAGCGTAACAAAATTGGAATGTTTAGCTGTATTAAAGAGCATTACAAAATTTCGTCAATATAGAAAGTCAAGACCTCCTTTTAGTCAACGACCATTCTTCACTTAAGTGGTTGATGCAGCAAAAAGACTTGATAGGGAGACTTGCCAGATGGACAATCAGTATACAGGGTTATGACTTCCAAATTGAACACCGAGAAGGTTCAGAAAATATCGTACCTGACTCGCTATGACAGCTGAGTGAACCGGAAGTAAGTGAACTAAGGCCAATTATAGACCCAAGTTCAGAACATTTGTTAGATGCAGCTGAATTTTTTTTTTCTTTTCGCAAGCTAGGCAATGTGGATGGAAGTAATAAGATTGGTCGAATTCAGTGCGAGCACAAGGAAGTCCAGCCATCCAGACAACCGTCACACTGGTGAAATTACAGTCATAATGCCTTATGTCACCGCAGACCCTTGTGATGTTCAAATGGGCTTATATATATGTGCGATAGTTATACATATATCTCGTGTCACGTGGGAAAATGTTTGTTCTCATACTCCTCCGAAACGGCTTGACCGATTCTTATGAAATTTTTTATGCATATTCAGTAAGTCTGAAAATCGGCTACTATCTATTTTTCAAACCTCTAAGTGTTTTTATTATGTGGTATTATGTGGTATTAAAAATACATACAACCCTACAGTAAACACAACGGAGTAGGGTTTCATATTTCTGTCAAACAATAAGCCTTTTCTCACTCTCTCTACAGTTTTCGGTTATTATTAGTGTTTTAATTTTGAGTGTAATTCGCACGATCAGTTAATTAAGTGATTTACATATAACCTCTAAAATACTCAACACGTGTCACGAGTTCCCGCAAACAACGGCTATTGAGTTTTAAGTATAAATTATTTTTATCATAAAATTAAAAATTAGTCTTTCTTATTTGTATTGTACAGTGAACAATGCCAACAAAACGCAAAGGGGCCAATTTGAGCCGTGATACAAATAAATCTAGAAGGATTCGAAATAGAAGAGCCCAAAGAACCGAAGAACAAGTTCAGGAAGAAAATACTGGAGTGCCTGTGAGAATGTCGCAATTGCGTCACACGGACAATTATACGTTGCATGCTCTCGAGTGGGTAAACCATCAAGTTTATTTGTATTAGCTAAAGACGGGCTAACAAAAAATATTGTACACGATGTAGCATTTAGAGATTAATATTATTAAAAAAAACAATGCTGAAAAAAAAAATATGTTTAATATCATCATGTTGAAAAAAGGGCAGTACAACGTCTGCCGGGTCAGCTAGTATATATATAAATATATATAGAAAATGGGGGAAACGCCGAGCGTGTTTATTTTTCTATTACAGGCAATAGAGAATTGCATGTCAAAAAAAAAAGCAAAAAAGATATATTGCAACAGCGGAAATTTTCTTAAATTAAGCGCCATTTTAAGGTTCGTTACTGGAGACTAGAAAAGTCCCGAAACGAACCTTCTAGAACATTTTGGCGAGGGCATTTAAGGATGAGCAGAACGGCAGTCGAATAAACCGATTGCGCGGAATTAACGCGGTTTTTTTTATACAAACGAAGAAAAATTTATAGCACGCTAAATAGTGTTAATCGAGCACATCAACTAGTATAAACGCTAAGTAGTGTAATTCCCACATAATAATCTGTAAAAAATTAATGTACAAAAATTGCACTAAACATCATACATAAGAAAAAATTGTGAGATACACAAAAGAGTGCGAAACACGAAAACAGTGCATAATTCAAGCTACTGCAAGACGCTAAATTAACGCACCGCGCAAATTATACACAACGAACATTGTGCAAAAACGAAACGAAATTGTGCGAAACACAAAATAGTGCCACCAACCCGCAAAAACAGCTAACAAAGTTCACGCACAAAAAAAAAAAAAAACAACGCAGCTTACGCAAGTGTAACCAAAATCCAAAAGTGTCTTACAAAGTTCACGGAAAAATGGAAAGCAGCTAAAGCAAAAGTTGACATAAAAGTAGCAAAAAGCGCCTATATATATGTTATATACATAGAAATAAATTTATATAAATATGATCAGAGAAAAAACCCAATAAGATTAAAGCACATCAGCGCCACCTGTTAATCAAGACGGAAAGCAGCAGCAAATCGCTCCGATCCAGAAGATTCATACCCATGGCTGCATCGACAACGAAGACACAGGAACAGAACCAGCTAAGCGGATAAACATTATATTATTTTTTTGAAGTGAAACTTTTTTGTGTGCTAGTCCAAAAAAAAGGTAACAGAAATCAAAGACTAGATGCTTCAGAGACGAAGTGGGGAGACACAATGCGCATTGTCTTGTGCGTGGTCGCCTCCAGCGTAGACAATGATTGCTTACGCATGAGTAAGAGAAAGATAAAAAAGGCTTTAGTGATTGTACTGATTCGTGAGTGAATATAAAATTTACTCATCTATGAAATAATAAGCAAACAAAGAGTAGATTTCGCTCAGACAACATTTCATGTGGCACATGTATACACAAATATTGCTGTATATACTCATAGATTGTTGCCTTGCTTATCTGTTTCTCATAAGGGTGGAAACGTTTAAATATTCCGAGAGAAATTTTATATGATTGTTGTTGTTGTTGTGCACAATGTGGCAGTACGCCAGTAATATGAGTGACCACTAAGATGTTTATTAGTAATGATTTTTATAATTTTTATTGCAAAGTTGCACTACTGTGCAACGGTGGCAATAGATTGCAATAGCGAATTGCTTTGTTTCTATCTTACTTCATATACATTCCACATAGTAACTTTGTATGGGTGATATGAGTCCTCGTCATTTACCACAGATTTGAGTTTTAACGAAATGAACAGTAAAGCCTGTAACATATTTACCTCACATATATGTGAAAATGGCATTAATTTAAGGTATTCTACTATCGAGACTGCCTTGTACACCATATTAGTTGTTGTATAGAACACAAAATTTATTATTTTATTGCTGTAGAAATCTCGTTGCTTTGCATTGCTGTTGCTAACAAGGATGGAAACATTAGAAAACAGAGATCATTTTTATATGAATGTTGTTTTTGTTGCGCACTTTGTGACACTACGCTAGTAATATGAGTGACCACTAATATGTTTATTAGTAATGATTTTTTTAATTTTTATTGCCTATCTTGTACTATGTACTATGCACCGTTGACAATGGAGTGCAATAGTGAATTGCTTTGTTTCTTTCCTACTTCATATACATTATGCATAGTAACTAAAAGTTCATTCCTAACATTTTGTGCAGCAGTTTCACTTTAATAGTGTGCTTATATGGGTGAGACACATTACTTTATTTATCGTTGCTCTTTTTAATTAAACAAGTTTTCTTTAGGCATTGGCTTTGTTAATTTTTTTGTGGCCAACCTATTCACATTGATCGATTTGGCCTAGCGATTCGTCGCGTCGCATAACTCTGTTTCAGTGTAATGGCCTTAGGCCTGGTACATAGGTCCGCATCGGCAACGCCTATTTATATAGAAATAATCGTAAGCGGGCAAAAAAGAAAAGTCCCCACGACAGAAACAACAATAAATTATTTTTTTTTGGTATAATCGGCTGGCATGTTAAGGGCCGAGTTTTAATTTTTTGACATAGTTTTATGTCTATCCTCTCGGTAACGAGGGTGTTCAGTACAAATTTGCTGAGTCACCGTCACCGTCACTCGTCACCGTCACCATACAAAACTATAAAACAAAACTCTGCCGACTCTCTGCCGTTGACAAACCAAGCAACTTGTAAAGAACGAAGTAATATAGTTCGTGTTGAAAACAAGGTCGAAGTTCATTCGGCAGCATTTTTGCATTGTGAAATTTACATGCATGCGTAGTGCGCTCAGTCGGCAGCAAGCAACCAAGCCCGACGGTCGTTGTTTAATACGTTCTCCGACTCTCAGTCGCTGAGTGTGTATACGTTCGTCTGTGCTTGTCGATCGCCTGCTATGAAAAATCGTTCAATTACAACAACTAATTGTCGTTGTTGTTGTTACGAACGATTTGAATGCTTACTGTTTGCTATTGCTATGAAAAAAACGTTCATTTACAACAACTAATTGTCATTGTTGTTGTTACGAACGTTTTGAATGCTTACTGTTTGCTATTGCTATGAAAAAACGTTCAATTACAACAACTAATTGTCGTTGTTGTTGTTACGGACGTTTTGTGCCGCATGTTGATATGAAGTTTTGTCTTTGAGCACAGAACAGAATGTGAGCGAAATTGACAGTAAAGCCTGCAACATTTGTAATTCACAAATATGTGAAAATTTACAATTGTAATCCAATCTATTATTTATCGAGATAGTCCTGTACATCGTAGTAGCTGATGTATAGGAGAAACTTTTTTTATTGCCGTATTTACTTTACATGGCTGTTGCAAATAAGGGTGGGTACATTAAATAAAAGATGCATACTCGTATATTTTTAAATTCAGATCACTTTTATGATAGAAAATAAACATAAAACTATGTTACAATGTAACTGCGTGGAGCGCAGGTACTCGCTACCAGTCTACTGGTAGACTTTTAGGTTTTTTTGTTATTTTTTTTTTCTTATTCATTTACCTTCCTAACACTACGATAACCGGCGCGAAGTGAGCTCATGAAAATGCAGATTGGGTAAGTGCATACTTTTTTTTTAAATTTTTTTATTTACGTTTCTTTTATTTTATTTATTTTGCAACTTGCGCATCTACTAGGTCAGTAATGTCGCCAGCCCAATCAGCATCATCAAAGCAATGTACAGGTACACCTGTCCGAACGTAGTGTAACTGCATGACTGATGTCCGTCTCAGGTACCTTAATACGCTTTTAGCGGCCACTTCATGTTCCTTATGGGGATCAGCATTTCTCTGAGCCAGCATAATTACAGAGGAGATTATATCTGGCGTTGTAGTCATTTTTCATGATTGGTAGCGTATTTGTCTGAAAGCCAACCTCCATCAGAGTTGCGTTTGGTTTGCAGTTTTGCACTCCTTCAACAGGCCTTCTGTTAACTATTTGTGGCCTATGGCTGAGCTACCATTTTCCCCATCTCTTTTGATTTCCATACCAAGGAAGTGCTTCAGGTCTCCGCCATCCCCCACTTCAAACTCTATTGATATGAATTCCTTTATGTTGATGAGATCATCTTTTTTGGAACATGTAATAATAAAATCATCAACATACACCACAATTATATATAAGTTATCATAATATCTTTTGGTGTAAATACACGGCTTACTAGTACAAGGAACGAAGCCAATCTTAAGTAAAGTATTTTCCAGCTTTTGGTTCCACTCACGCCAACTCTGCTTTAGACCATAAAGGGATTTTTCCCGCTTTAGGACACAATCGGGATTCTTTTCATCAATGAAACTTTCTGGTTGTTTCATGTATACCACGTCATGCAAGTTGCTGTTCAGGTATGCAGCTGAAACATCCATCTGGTGCATATACATATTATACTCAACGGCCAAATTAATTACCAGTCTAATAGACGAGTATCGTACCACCAGAAAAAACGTTTCTTGGTAATCCATACTGTTGTCCGCAGCCTTTTGCAACCAATCTTGACTTGAACCGCTCAACATTGCCGTATTGATCCCATTTTATGACAAAAACCCACTTGCATCCAATGGCCTTTTCACCTTTCGGCAAATCAACTAGGCTTCACGTGCTGTTGGCCTGCAACCAAACGTACTCCTTCTTCATCAAAGTTCTCCAGTCAACTGCTTGTGCTGAGTGCAATGCTTTCTTCAAACTGGTGGGCACCACAATATTATTTCCAGTTATGACCTTCAGCATATTGTACCCTTTTCGGGCTGACCCGTACATATTATCTGTAGCTTCCCTGGCCCTTGTTTCTGACGTACCTGACTTTCGTCAGTTTTATCATCATCATCACCATTACCACGCTTAACATCTGCAGGATCGGTGGTGACAACACTGCTTGATTGCTCACTTGGCTCAAACAACAATATGTCTGCCACACTCGATGATGGACGATTTAAATCAGCTTCTTCATTTTGGTTCACAGAATTGTGCTCAATGAACACTACATCACGGGCTTCTGTTATGTTTCTTTTCAATGGATTGTACAAGCGATAGGCTTTGGCGGTCTCTTAATAACCTACAAACATATGCTCCACCCCTTTGGTGAGAATTTCCTTTTATGCGCTTTATTCAACACTATTGCCTTGGGGCCGAACGTTTTCAAATGTGATACAATCGGTTTCTTTCCGAATAACGCTTCAAATGGGGTCTTGTTAGGCAAAGTAGTCGTCTCAGACCTATTTCGCAAATATACTGCTGCCATTATAGCTTCGCCCCAAAAACACTCACCAACTCCATTTCCACCAACGTTCTGTTAGCGCATTCCGCCACACCATTTTGTTGTGGATCGAAGGCAACAGTGAGTTGTCTTTCAATGTCATTATTTTTTAAAAAATCTTCAATCGCCTTGATTTACATTTGCATTACAAACATTATCTTTTTGTTTTTCTACGCACATTTTAAATTCTTTGAATCTCTCAAAAATCTGGTCTTTAGTTTTCAACGTATACGCCCAAACATAAGGAGTTTTGAGGTTCGATGAACGTTCCAAAATATCGTGCTCCATCCCGTGAAACTACACTTACACCACAAATATCTGAGTAGATTAATCCCAATATTCATTAAAACGATTTTCAGTCATTTTTGGGTACTGTTTTGCACATATTTTACTTTTGGCACATGTTTCGCTCACAAACCATGTCGTGTTTAATCATTTTATTCAAACTGTCTAAGTTCAAGTGTCCTAATAGATTGTGCCAACTGCTTTTACCAACTGCGTTACATTTGAATTTACGGTAAACAGTTTATTTTCATTTACTTCACACACATACAAATCAACTTTTTTCTTTGCGGTTATTATTGTGCTCTCTTGAGCGTCTTTAATGCATGCTTCTCTTTTAGAAAAACACGCTACATAACCTTTTTCGCACGCTTTTGGTACCGAAATGAAATTACATTGCAGATTTTTTACATAAAGCACATCAACCAATTCGATCATACCCTGTTTTAAGCACAACACTGTACCACAACCTTCTGCTTCTATGTAATTGGCTCCTGCTAGCTTGATTTTCTCTTTGCGCTCACCGATAGAAATAAATAATGTTTTTCCTGCACACAAATGTGCTGTTACACCACTGTCTAAGCACCAATCACCTTTTCTTTCTTTTCTTTTTCTTTTCTGTTTGCATTTGCGGCAAACACCGACAATGATTTTCGATCATTAACATTATCTTTTTCTTTTTTTTTCCAATTTTCCTTTTGATCTGAATTCTGTAGCCAAATGCCCGCGATGGCCACATGTCTAGCATTTCACTTTTGACATAGTTTTATGTCTATGCTGTCGATAACGAAACTCTGTTAAACGACAGTTTATCAGCGACTCTCGAGGCGATCAAAAGCTACACAATAGCTATATAAAATAATTAAAGAAAATTCGATTTGTACATAAGGCACACATAAAAAAGCGAGGCAAGGAAAATTTTTTTTAAAAAATGTAAACACTCCAATTAAAAAATTCCGTACACCTTTGCTGTCCGTTATTACACTAAATTGTAGACATTACTATGTTCCAGTGTTACTGCTTGGATAGAAGTAACTTCGAACAGTTACTGGGGTTTGAATTTTTGTCTATTTGCTGATGAAAAATTTGATTTTACAAATGTTTTTGTTGTGCGCTATAAGTATCGTTTGTTTTCTGAAGAAAAATCCGAATAATATTATATTCTGCTCGCACTTATGATGTTGCTATTTCTCTAACTTCGTTACATTATTTTTTTGTCTGCTCGCTCTGTGGTTGTTTTTGTTTTTGTTGGTCTTGTATTATTTCGTTTGCTTTTGCTTTTAATGTACGTGTATTAAAGAGTTAAAAGTTAAAAGATGAAGAAATTTATCAGTCTATTTCAAATGCATAAGTTTTTTTTTAAATCAAATTCTGTACTGTACTACCACAGAGACTGTTAATCATATAGAGGCCGCACCTCATACAAGTTGAAATTTTTGTTCGTAGGTGCCTATAAACGCGCCCAGAATTCTGTTAGGAGTACCATAGTGTTTTGCTACTCTGACTTTATATTTTTGTTTGATTTGACTGGCCTTATATGAATAAGTTTTTTTGGTGGCAATTGAACTTTTGTTCGCATTTCAAAAATGATGTTGATGTTAAAGTAGAAGAGTGCGCAAATTTCTTGCTGCTGACAATCATTTTGCTTCCTACATTTTATGAGTGCATGAATTGAAAAGGCGCTGGTCGTCATTACTACCTGAAATACAAGTGTTTGTGTGTGCGTTTTAATCATTTTAGGAGTTTGAATTGCCAAGCTAACTTATATTTCTTCGTTTTGAGAAAATATTCTGCTTCTTCTTAATCATTACGAGCATGTGTGCCTGGTATAAAAAGGCTGTCGAATTGAATTTGTGTATGCATTTGGACATCAACACCATCAGTATGTGTATAGACACACAAATAAGCGTCATGATTTTAGAAGTTCTAATTGTCTAGCTATTTTATTTTTCTGGCTTTTTGTGAAATATTGGCTCTGCTTCTTCATTGTTAAATTATCAACGCTGCTTCTTCACGCCTGGGTTGTGTGCATGAAAAAAGTCAAAGCCTATTAGAATATTTTGCATTAATCATGCGTGAAAATAATTGTGTGCAATATACGTTTATTAAAATATGGTGCGATTATTCAGTTCATATGGAACAAAATGTATTAATAGGCTAAAAAAATGTTTACAGGTCTAAAAAATAAAAAGCATTGCGTCTTTATTTTACGCGCAGTAATGTCTGCTTCAAATAGTGGGCCGCGAAACACACATTTGACTGCCCACGGCCACGATTTTAAAAGCAAACAGTACTATTACAACTGTTGCCACGTCGCAAAAATTTGGACCAGTTCCGGTTAATCTCAGCAACGGACCATGCAGGACCGGGACCAAGACGCAGGATTTTACGTCGTTGCTCATCACAGTATTCAGTGTTGTTGATGGGGAATTGGGTTTGCATAGTACGAAAATCTTTCTATTTCATTATGATACAATGCACTTCTTCTCTCTCTCTGCCTGCTGCTGCTAAATCTAAAAACTTAAGAAGTAACTTGTTACAAGTAATTGCAATTAAACGCACACGAAGAAGTCATTCAATTAAATTATACTCACTACATTGTTGTGTATAGGACCAAGTATCTCTTCGTCCTCTTTATACGACATCCCTTCCTTCTTTTGTTGGAAATAATACAACGTATTTTTTATGCGAGTTCATGCCCAGATTTTTAAACTTACCCTTATGACGGGTAAGACCACGACTTCGATCATTTCCTGTATCTATTTCTGAAGTCCACCAACAATGTCGGTTTCATTTGAACTGACCACGCACTGTAATTTTCACTGTCCAGTTTTTCAATTTTCAAGTTTTCAGAAATCGATCACACGAATTACGATTACTACAGGCAGCCTTTCGCGACATGATTAATTTCTAGCTAGCTGCTGCTGGGCCCATAACCTGTTTAATTCAGAGTTTATTTGAGACTAAATATATATGCAGCAAACGAAACATAATGTAAAAGAAAGAACGAAAAATATGTCCGTTAGGTTCAATGAACAGCATACTTAAGAAGAGAGACATACAGTGGTGTCAATTCAAAAATATTTCTTTATATTTGTATACCTATGCTTAGTTCTTAGTTATAGGAAAAACTTTTTCTGTGTTTATCCTATTAAATAAAAAGGGAACTTGTAAACTCCTCGCAATCTAGAAATGCCTTTTCAATATTTTCATATATCCCCAGCAAGATTTGAACGCATGCCGGAAATTAATTAAAAACAAAAATTAAGAAAAAGAAAAGCACATTGTGAGTTGCACATTTTACACATTTTCAATTTTGTGACCTGATACATTTTACATGCTTATGAATGTGTAACATTTCATATAGCTATATTTAAAAAAAATAATCAAAAGATATAAAAGTAAATTTGCATAAAAACAAAACTGCATATTGATTAAAAACAAAAATAAAAATCCAACTCAAAAACCTTCCGCCACAAGATTTGAACCCGGGTCCGACCCTTTCTGCTAGATGTTGCTTAATCATGTTGTTTGTCCACTCTTTTGTGGATTAAGAAAATAATTATGTTTTTCAATTTTTCACAAAAAATGTTTATTTTAATTTAGATCGCGCACTTGCTTCACTTGAGAAATTTTTTAAGGACTGATTACCTACTTTGCATATGATCTGTTTTATGCACATAATTGCACGGCAACAAAGCAAGCAAAAAGAAATAGTGTGAAAGAAAAGGAAAAATAGATAACAGAGAGTGCTTTCGAGAAATATATACTACGTTTGGATCGTTGCGCATAATAAAAGAATGATTTCTTGCCGCGCAGGGCAAGAAAAGAGAGTTAACAATTTGTAACGTAATTGCCGCGCAGGCATAGTAAAGAAACAAAAAAAAAATAATTAAAAATAAGAGAGAATTAGGACCGCTGCTCCGAACACATGTATTTATAAAATTTTTCCGGTTATGGGAAAGTATGCGCAGGTTATCGGAACAGGGAAATTTTGACAACGTTAGTTCAAAATTTCATTTCACTACAGCGAGCGAAAATATGTTACACACCAGAGCGAGACAAAAGATGTTTCACATCAAAAATAATTCCACCCACAGGCACGGGCTTAATTAATTTGTTGGCACAAATACAAGACAACAAAGACAAGTTGTAAACAATTTTAGTTTTCGTTTCAACTAACTTTTAACCCGGATTCTATGTCTGACTGCTTGGAATAGACTTTCTTCTGAGAATACGAACTTTGCACCTAAGGAAATGTACTGAGGAATAGAATAGACTTTGTTCTGGCTATAATCTAGGCAAACGTAGCCGAGGCTAAACCAAAGACTATCTAAGGCCATAATCTGGTCAGATAAGAATCAACTGAGTACCCCGATAATAACTCTAACAGGGCACTGTCTAGTAGGAAC
>JBAMBQ010002455.1:0-19449 GCA_037044495.1 Stegana nigrithorax
GCCTTTTGCCATTTCAGGATACTAAAACAGCAGGATCGCAACGAAATTGTACACAACATTAACTTTTTGCATTAGCAGCAAGTACAGCAAGCATAATTTCCACGAAATTGAGGCAAATTTCAAAAGAAATATAGAAACCACGTGTATTTTGTTGCGAGGCAAAATACTTTTGAGAGAGATCGAAAATTTCGGCAGAAAAAGATTACGCTTCAATAGCTAGCTAACGGATCATCGTATATGATGCGTAGTTGGGTTAACTTGTTGTGAAAATATGCCTTTAGCAGAAGAGCAACATTTTTTTTCTATTTTTCCCATTGTTGTTATTTTATAAGCCAACAAAATCAAATTTTTGCATGAAAACCAATAGGCAAAATACTTAAGTGACACACTGTAAGTGACTCACTGTACATACATACATATGTATATTTATCACGAGTGTGCAATTTTCATGCTGGGAACTTGAGCGTTTGATTCTGTGATGGAGTTTTAAACCGCCTTGGTGTCGGCACGACACTTTTTCGCCGATGGCGTTATTATCTTGTGGTTCATCTGTTACCACCAGTTCTCCCTCTTTTTCAGCACTCATAATTTTGGCATGTGCCTCTCGCAACTGCCGGTTGTGTGCAATTTGTTCCGCATTTTTTAATTTAATCAAACTGGCTTCCTTCGCCAGTGTAAACTTAGTTAATGATTGATTTGCGTCCTTTTTCAATTTCAACATCCGCTACTCACGCGGTCCAACCACGTATGGAGTTTCCGCCGGCGGCAAACGTACATTTACATAGAGCGGCAGCGACGATGTGCCCTTAATGTCGAATTTCAAATGAATCGCGCTGATATTGGTATAGCCGCCAGGATGTAACTTCTTCTTCAGCTGGTCAACCACGTATATAACACTTTCAGCCAGCTGTGCCTCGCTGAAGTTGTGATCGCCCACTCATCCCGTTTTTTGCGGGTAACGAGATAAGGCTTTTTGCATTTGCCTGTAAACTGTTTAAATAGTTTCTTTTTTTTTTTTGCAAATCGTTGTCTGTTGAATGAAAAAAATAATTTGAAATAAATAACTATCTGATTCTGTATAGTAATTTGATCGATAGAATCGTTAAACCGTTCAAATCATAATGAAATATATACAATCTATGTATATATGTTTAAAATTTTCCGTTGGAAACCAAGATAGACGTGCACGTCAAATTCGCAGTCGGAAAGCGAGTGCGAACACAAAGTTATCGTACGTGACGAAGAAGACAGGAATAATAATAATATTGATTTAATCAACAGCTGATACAGGTAACGTTAGGTTTGCAAAGAGAAAGGCAAACAATCCTCAGTGTTGCTTGAAAATTTCTTAGGTTGCTGCCTGAGTACATTTTACCAGAGACAACTTATACCACAGAGACTGTTAATCATATAGAGGCCGCATCTCATACAAGTTGAAATTTTTGTTCGTGGGCGCCTTTAAAGGCGCCCTAAATTCTGTTGGGAGTACCATAGTGCTTTGCTACTCTGACTTCACATTTTCGTTTGATTTGATTGGCCTAGCTCATATAAGTTTTTTTGGTGCCAACTGCCATTTTGTTCGCATTGCAAGAATGTAGTTGTTGTTGAAGTGGACGAGTGTGCAAATTTCTTGCTGCAGACAAACCTATTGCTTGCTACATTTGATGAGTGCCTGGTATGAAAAGACGCTGGTTGTCGGTACCGTCTGAAATACACGTGTTTGTGTGTGCGTTTTAATCATTTTAGATGTTTGAATTGCCAAGCTAGCTCATATTTCTTCGTTTTGAGAAAATATTCTGCTTCTTCTTAATTGTTACGGGCATTTCATTCTGCTTTTTATGAGTGCCTGGTATGAAAAGTCGCTAGTCGACGGTGCCATCTAAAATACATGAGTTTGTGTGTGCGTGCAGAAAAGAATTTGTCATGATTTTAGAAGTTTCAATTGTCTACCTATTTTATTTTTCTTGCTTTTTGTGAAATATTGGCTCTGCTTCTTCATTCTTACGGGCATATAAATTCTCAACGCTGGTTCTTCACTCTTTCGATGTGCGCTTGAAAAAAGTCAAAGGCAATTAGAATATTTTCCACTAATAATGCATTATTTGTGAAAATAATTATGTGCAAAATACATTTATTAAAATATGGTCGAATTATTCAGTTCATTTGGAACAAATGTTGAGCAGGCAATCAACTGAACTGCAAGTGAAGCGAAACACCAGTTCGTTTGACTTGTAGAGGAGTGCTAAGACACTTCAATAAGGAAATTGCAGGCTGACTACACAAAGTATGAATAGTTGGTGGAAGATTAATTTTGGTCTTTTACTATTCGCTTCAAATGTGCCTTCTTGTAAGATATCGATCAATATGAATGAATGATTTTAATATAATTTCCATTTGATATGCATAGTGACCAACTACTTGACCTACATGTGCATTGCCAAAAAATTTTAAAACGCACATCGGCGCAACAACTAAGCGCATTGCACATGCACACACTTTGCACAGTACACAAGTGCCTTTAGCAATTGTAAAATGGATCGGTTTTCCCACATATTCTCCTTGCTAAATACAAAGCTTCAAACAACAACACTAATATCAGAGACAACTTATAAATAGATAGTGTACCAGAGCAATGTTACGACCACTGTTAAGTTTTCAAGCTAGGTGCCGCCGGGCAGGGTAAAAGACGAAGCGAAAACTGGGCGTCTTGTCTGACTTCGCTTTGCTTGTTCTCTTTTTGTCCCTTTTCCTCATTCAAATGTGTTGCTTACGCTCACACTGCCTACGGTAGTCGTTTGTTTTCGGTCAGTGTCTAATTCCTTAGCAATTGACACTTCTTCCCCGCATATATTTGTCCCCCTTGCCAAAATGCGATCGCATTTCATTTGTTTCTCTCTCTCGCACGTCACAATGTGCTACTTGCACTAATGTGACATTAGACAATCGTTTGTTACTGTGTTTTTTTGTGTGCGCTTTCGTGTGTTGTGTTACTTCCCTTATGCTTGTTCCCCTCGCCTAAATGCGATTGGACCCCGCTATTGTGCTAATGATTTTCGTTGCTTGCTGATTCTGCTTTTTTGCAATTATGATCGCCTGGTACGATATTAAAATTAATGGAAAATATTACACGCAAATGATGCGTTGTGTTATGAATTTTTTTATTTAATATAGTTGGGATGGTATATTACTGTTGTTGTTTGAAGCTTTATATTTAGCAAGGACAATATGTGGGAAAACAGATCCATATTACAATTGCTAAAGGCACTTGTGTACTGCGCAAAGTGTGTGCATGCGCAATGCGCTTAGTTGTTGCGCCGATGTGCGTTTTAAAATTTTTTAGCTATGCACGTGTAGGTCAAGTAGTTGGTCGCTATGCATATCAAATGGAAATTATATTAAAATCATTCATTCATATTGCTCGATATCTTACAAGAAGACACATTTGAAGCGAATAGTAAAAGACCAAAATTATTCTTCCACCAACTATTCATACTTTGTGTAGTCAGCCTGCAATTTCCTTATTGAAGTGTTTTAGCACTCCTCTACAAGTCAAACGAACTGGTGTTTCGATTCACTTGCAGTTCAGTTGATTGCCTGCTCAACATTTGTTCCAAATGAACTGAATAATTGGACCATATTTTAATAAATGTATTTTGCACACAATTATTTTCACAAATAATGCATGATTAGTGCAAAATATTCTAATTGCCTTTGACTTTTTTCAAGCGCACATCGAAAGAGTGAAAAAGCAGCGTTGAGAATTTATATGCCCGTAAGAATGAAGAAGCAGAGCCAATATTTCACAAAAAGCAAGAAAAATAAAATAGGTAGACAATTGAAACTTCTAAAATCATGACAAATTCTTTTCTGCACGCACACACAAACTCATGTATTTTAGATGGCACCGTCGACTAGCGACTTTTCATACCAGGCACTCATAAAAAGCAGAATGAAATGCCCGTAAAAATTAAGAAGAAGCAGAATATTTTCTCAAAACGAAGAAATATGAGCTAGCTTGGCAATTCAAACATGTAAAATGATTAAAACGCACACACAAACACGTGTATTTCAGACGGTACCGACAACCAGCGTCTTTTCATACCAGGCACTCATAAAATGTAGCAAGCAATAGGATTGTCTGCAGCAAGAAATTTGCACACTCGTCCACTTCAACAACAACTACATTCTTGCAATGCGAACAAAATGGCAGTTGGCACTAAAAAAACTTATATGAGCTAGGCCAATCAAATCAAACGAAAATGTAAAGTCAGAGTAGCAAAGCACTATGGTACTCCCAACAGAATTTTGGGCGCCTTTAAAGGCGCCCACGAACAAAAATTTCAACTTGTATGAGATGCGGCCTCTATATAAACTCGCTGCTCTGGCTGAGAGTGCAATTTTACGTCGTGACAACAATGCCAGCCGAAAAAAACAACCTCCTCTAACAGTGGTGAGCAAAGTAAAATCCTGCTTCGTGGGACCGGTCCCGCATGGTCCCCTGTGATGTTCACCGGGACTGGACCCAATTTTTGCGACCTGGCAACCCTAATAGTTTCAACCGTGCCTTACCCCACCATACGGAGTGGTTACTAGTCTGTTAGACTAGCAACGGTGGCATGCTACTAATAATGATTCTTGCGATTAATAAACACTTAAAATCAAATGGATAGTCAGCTGATTTTGAAAATTGTAAACAATCGAAATCCAACACTGTTGGTGTAATAAAAAATTCACGTATATTATATATATGTATTATATACATATTGACGTTTAGTGTTGGTTTGGCGCATTGCGAGAATAGTTGTGTGTTAGATTTTGTTCAATGTGAGATTTCGGTTGCTACATTTTTTTTGTTTGTATTGTTACTAAGTCGTTTTATTTTAATTTCACATTTTCAGAAAAATAATTATGGAAAACAGTTGCCATCGTTTAAATAAGTGTCAACATCGGACTAAAAGTAATATTTTTTTTGTAAATAATCTAAGTTTAGGAGAAAAAACCGTCCCATCCAAACTAACAACTGGAATTAATGTGAAAGACGGAAAATCAATTGTGCGGCTTCACTATATAATATATATACAAGCGTTGTATCGTCGCTTCAGATTTATGCTTGTGTTTGCCATAATTTTCGCGAACTATTTGAATTTTGCCGAATGCGCGAGAGTTTTCAAATATGAGCCGAAAACTGAATTAATTGCAAATGAGGATTATTTCTCAATGGATGATAATTTACGAATACCATCTCTTTTAAGGCAAGTCTTTGGAGTAAAAATTATTTTATAAAGTTAATGTTTGTATATAAAAAAAATTTAATATGGATATAAACAAATTACCAAAAACATTTGCAATAATTGTTTCTAAAAAGGTTTGTAGACAAATGTTATTAGATTACATAGCAGTAAATGACTAAATCAAACTAAAAAATAAAATTGAATAAATTTCGAAAAGTACTGAACATTAAACATGTAAATTATTACATAGCTTAAATTTTCCTTAAACATTTATACATGTCTCTATGGTTTCGTTTTGTATTAAAAATTGAAAAAGTTATAATTTTAGTGTTGACACTTGACTTGACATGAAGCAAAAATAAAAATAAATTTTTCAAAGATTTGTTAAAAAAAATGAATAAAATTATGACTAACACATGGGAGCAACTTTCCTATCAATATATATCAGATAATATTATGTATAAGTTTATATATTAGATAATATTATATGTGTATATAAATACGTATATGTAAATATTTACATATATAGATAAGTCACATAACATATGAGTCTATAAATGTATACGTATATTATTGCCGTATTACATTGCAAGTGGAAAAAGGACAATAGACTTAATGACTATTTACAGCTGGAAGTGATGTGGGTCAAAAGCTGGTTTATTCGCTATTATAATATTATTTCTATATATATTAGAATAATTCTGAAATGAAAACTTTCTATACTAAATACTAAAATTAAAATACAAATAAATTAGAAACTAACGAATTTTGTTAGGAAAATAGATTACGATACATTTGATACAAGATGATCTAGTTCAAGATTCACTTTTTTGCTTTATTGTAGCCGAAGGTCCAACATCCTGTACTAAATCTCTTAAATTTATTTCAGTTTTACAAACTTTAATAATTCTCATTTTATTATTATATTTTAATTTAATTTTTAATATGTACATATATACTATAATGTACATACATACATATATGTATATTCATTACATTATATTTAATATAATTATACACTATATATAATATATAAAAAAATAAAAGATAGCAGACTTTTTAAGCGCGGCTTTAAATGCTATGCCTATGCTATATATACTTGCACAGATATATTCTGTAATAATATTTAAAAAATACATACATATTTTATAATTGAAATTTTGTAAAGACTGGAAATTAATATGTTGTTTATATTCTTATTTACAAGCATTAAAATTAAATGTATACCTATAAACTCCTTGGTCATATTTACAATAATTTTTTTGCTGAGCTGTTGTTTTTGTTTATTTAGTTTTCTACAATGTTTAACATGAGGCTGTTGAATCAGTATTTTTTATCTAGGTTTTGTATAATACAAAGTGTAAGTTTAAATGAAATGCAGCGATAACCACTCCTTTTAGTGATGACGTCAACAGGTTTTTAAAAAGAAAACAATCAATACAATATAGATGTGTACATATCTATAATATCAGGAAAATCTTTGAATCTACATGTGTATTATGTTGAATGTCATATTGATAAACAATTGACATTATGGTTTCAATGTAGGCATACATTTTGCGGTTGTATGTATTATTATTAGTTATATTGAATTAAGAAATAAGAATACATTGTATATGAGGTTTTTTCACGAAATATGGACATCCATTAGCATACTTGTGGTCGTTCCCATGCATTTTTCTAGAGATTACAGTATTTATTGCCAAATCTATTTTTAAATGTTTTTTTAAAAATTTTTTTTTTTTACAAAAATTTTTCTCTTATAATCATTTACTCACTTAGCTAAAGGGTGCCAAATCATGAAAATAAAAATTAATCTTTACATACGTCATACGCATTGACTGATTGTAATAGGCTTTATTTAGCGAATAGCCATGCTTATCGGCATTGTCGTCGGACTCTTATAAGTGTTTTGCACATATAAAAAAAGCAAGTAAATTAAAACAAAATAAAAGAAAAAAACAGAACAAACAAAATCTCTCACCCTCTCTTCTTTAACATTTTGTTAATGTTCGTAAATCCAAAAAAATCTGGATTAATTTGGTATGAACAAAATTATTGTGGTTTTGTGATTGGTTTTTTGTGTATACCTTAATAAGTTTTTAGCTCTTACGCAGCCAAAATAAGTGTACAGAATGAGAAAAACGAAAAATTATTGAGTTTGGATACGGTCAGTTATAGAAAGTTTTTGAAGACAAATTCCGTATGAACCGTTTGTCAAAAACACATGTTTTTTATACACTAGAATTTGACGGTCACATGTATGCAAATAATTTCAATAAATTTGCAAAGGTGATGCCCCTATTCAAAATTATTTGTCGTCGTGTTCAAACGATTTGTGGGCAACTCAGTTTTTCAAACTAAAAAAATATATGCTTAATAACAACTATGTAGAAAATAGACAAGGAAGGTAAAAATATGTATAGCTTTATGTTTTGGGACGGCAACTTTCCTAATGTAAATTTTTTGTGCACATACTATTCACTTATTGAAAGTTTATTACTTCAAGTATAATTGATTTAAAATATGGTACTGTGACATGACAATAAATAATTATTTATTTTTATTTTTTGAATTAATTTGTATTTTTTTTAACTATGTATATTACATTGATAGTACTTGTTTTATTATAATTTATATTATTTAAAAAAAAACTATTCCTAGCCCGAAAAGAAGTTAGGAAAATACATATCTGGACTTATTATTTATTTAATCGTTTAAATGAAGAAATTATTGCATTCACCCCTCACCATCAAAAAACATTGGGAAACGTAGAATAAAATGCGGATACTCCCATTTTAACATTCTGGAAACATGCTAACGATCTAAAACTTGCTTATTTTGTTAGTGGTTTCTTTGGAGAACTGTTTTAAGACTAACAGTTATTTTTTAAATCAAAAATTCTCTATTTTTTCTTTGTTTAAAATAATAGGGGTACAACAAAATCTCTCAAAACGGAATGTCCTCATTACCGGACAGTTGTCAGAATCTGACAATTTTCGTGGACGCAATCTTTTCATTTGTTTTTCCAAACAAAATACATCCTTATAACCTGACGCTGCAATAACCTTACGCGGACACTACATTTTACACAAGTTTGTTCAATAAATCTCTCATAAGCGGACAGAATAAATAAAACACACTAGTAAAAAAATGGTAAAGGGTATATTAAAGTTGTGCAAATGTATGTAACAGCAAGAAGGTGGCGTGGCAGACCCCACAAAGTATATATATTCTTGATCAGCATCGCAAGGCGAGTCGATCTAGCCATGTCCGTCTGTCCGTATGAACGCACGGATCTCGGAAACGGTAAAACCTACAATCACCAAATTTGGCACAAAGTCTCTCCCAATCCATAGGCATAACAAGTTTATTTATTTTTCGATATTCGACCTATAACATATAGCTACCATAGATATCGTTACCAAATTTTGGATTTAATCATTTTAGGTAATCCCCAATCATATTTCCGAATATGATAAATATCGGTGTACTATAACATATAGATTTTTTTTTCTTGTGATATCATTACATAATGAATACAAAATATTAAAGCTATAAAAAATATTTTCAGTTTCGGCTTGGGTACAGGGTTTTCTATAGTCGGTTACGCCCGACTATAGTCCTGCCTTTCTAGTTTTTTGTTGTGTTTCTCACACTACACACCAAAAATTCTCAAGTCATGCTCAACGATTTTTTTAGCACTTAATGACAATCGGCACGACACAACTATGCATGCGAATTGTTTCGTCCCACGCGGCTTGTCTATTAAAAATTAAAATAAAAATTAAATTTTTCATCTTTATACCAAAAAAAATTACACTTTTTAGTCCAGAACATACATTTTTTTACTGATTTTCTGTAACTGGGAAGACCACTAGATTATAATAAAGTAAGCCAAAAACGAGTGTAAATTGGAGCTAAAGCATTCATGTGGCGCTAAATCAAAAATTACTAAATGGACAAAGCGCGTAATGACAATGAATCTTGGTCAAAAACAATTAAGTTTGGATGAGAACTCTTGCTAGGAAGCTTAAGGAGTAGTGTGACGTAGTTATTTCCCATGAAATAGTTCGGCCTCACACTATTCCTTAAGCTTCCTAGCAAGGGTTCTCGTCCAAACTTTTTAGTTCTTGACCAAGATTCCTTGTCATTTAGTTTTTAGAATTAACTGACAATTTGAAAGCTTTGCTCTAAGGTGCATTTAAAATTTTTTCCGGTTATGAAATTATAGCCATTTAAAAGTAGCCTCCTATATCAAATAAGGGAGAGCCATTGTATGTATTTTTTCTTTTGTTATCTTCAAATTGTTTGAAATATTATAGTCAATATTTCAGTTTTATTTAAGGAATTTTGTCAAACAGATAAGGTAACTTAAAGCGGTACGAACTGCCAGAATGTCTCAATACAACAAATTCGATTTTCTTGATATCTATATTATACTCGAATTTCAGTTTTCAGTTAATTACTTCGGCTACCTGTTTCTGGTCTGTTTCTTAATTTTATCTGAAATCACGGACATCATGTTGTTAGTTAAAAAAGCTTTTCATTAAAACTTGTACAAATAATTGCGTAATGAATTTATTTTTTCATTATTAAAAAAAACGACAAGTTAATCTGCTTTTCACCCGAATATCAATGTCTTCAGCTAAGTTTTTCTGGTTCCCGCCTGTTATTTAATTTAGAATTAGTTATATTAAGTGATTAGTTGATAAAACCTTCCTCTTAACGTAATTGCAATCATAAGTGCTTTTTATACCCTGTACCAAAAAATTGGAAAGGGTATATCCAAGTTGTGCAAATGTATGTAACAAGCAGAAGGAGGCGTGGCATATCCCACAAAGTATATATATTCTTGATCAGCATAGAAAGGCAAGGCGATCTAGCCATGTCCATTTGTCCGTATGAGCGCACGGATCTCGGAAACGGTTCGACCTACAATCACCAAATTTGGCACGAAGACTCATTAATCCATGGACATGATGAGTTTATTTTTTTTATATTCAACCTATAATATATAGCTGCCATAGGAACGATCGACCGAAAAATGACTTTTACTATGAAAACAATGGTTTTTTCTTGAGATATGCTTACATAATGTATTCAAAACATTAAAGAAAAAAAAAATATTAACAGTATAAACATAACCTTATTTTTAGCATATTTTTTAAACTCTGATTTATTAGTTAGTTTTCACTGACAACTAACTAATTTACAGACTCTTTAGACACATTTACCGACACAAATTTCATAGTCCCAATTACAGATGCGTGAGGAATTCAATATTCGATTCTAATCCCGTCCATCTCAAAGTAAGTTTTATCAGTGTACAACGAACAAATTAACTCTATTTTTGCAATCATATACAAATAACCAGTTAATAATTCATGTTGTCTGACTACCAACTTTTTAGATATAATAGTAATCATTGAATAAGCTTATATAACTGGAAAGTCTATACATTGAAAAATTAAAGGGGTCTCTTCACTTTCACTGTCAGAAATCCAAGTATTTTTTTTTATATTTAATATTTTAATTCAATACAAATAACGAATTTCATTTGATAATAAAGAAATTTTCGTTTTGGGTTTGTTTCTTTGCCTAATCATCATACGAATTCGTCGGTAGTTGCCCTTAATTTTCTCAGCTCAAAGCAGTTTCAAATCAATACATTTCGCTAACCGTATGAAATTTACGGTACTTCCCTGAACTTTATTCACTCTAAAACAACGTCAAAAAGTAGTATGTTAAGACAAAACAAAAAATGTCACAAGTATTGAGGTCAACATTTTTGAATATCGTAAGTACTGAGAACGTAATGGAAAAAATTTTTGTGTCACAAGTATCGTTGTGTGCATGTATCGAGTATGTACAAGAACCGAGTTACTACTGTATATATGTACATATATATGTAGATGATATGGAGCGGGTTTTGTGGATATTTTATACATTTTAAGTTTTGGGAGATCAATTTATATTTTCGTGATTGTATGATTATTATATAAGAAGCGTTTTCTTTAACTTTTTTTTTTTAGTTTTAAATTCTTTTGACCAATTAAAATCGGAACATAATAACTAAAAAGTTCAATTTTTTATATCTGTGTTGGAATGCCATGATTCTATATTTATAGATCGTATTGCTGAACATTTTAAAATATGCATTTACAACATTGATGACTTCTTCGTTACAACTTTTTCTGCTCTCTAATTTTATCCAAATTTTGTTTATTTAATTAGTTTTTTTTTTCTTTCAAATTTTTAGTGCTCGTTTGGATAGGCAAAAAAGGAGTTCCGATACTTCAATTCACATAACAGGAGTTCGTGTGGAAGAAGGTTCATTTGAATCGGCTGATGGTGTGCCTAGTGTACTGAGCAATGCTATACAAAAGATTCGCGTGTTTGGCTCTGGCCTTAATAAACATTCAGTTATAGCATTTACAACCACGGCGAATACAGAACGGGGTTCATGTCTAAAGCCAGATACAGATTTGTTTCACCCAGACTCTATATCCGATGACGGTTTTACAGCTGAATTCTCCGTGAAATTCCCTATTTCAGCGAACACCTATTTTATTTGTTCAAAAAATGATCAGGATACTGACGGGGTACGAAATATTAACAAAAAATAAACTTACAAATATTTTAAAAAAGATATTTTAGAAATCTGCTTCTGAAACTAAACCTTTAGAACATCAAGGTGACAGCGCTTGGACCAAAATTAAAACTTTTGAACCTTTGTTGCCAACATGGGCAGCCATAAGTATCATTTTCGCTTGTCTTTGTTTCTCAGCCTTGTTTTCTGGGTTGAATTTAGGTTTAATGGCACTTGACCGCACAGAGCTGAAGGTATAGTTACTTGAGTTGTTTAAACAGTACTCACAATAAAAAACATATCTAACAAATTAGATTCTGCGCAATACTGGCTCGCCAGCTGAAAGAAAATATGCAGCTAAAATTCAACCAGTCCGAGATCAAGGTAATTATCTGTTGTGCAGTATTCTTTTAG
Source organism: Stegana nigrithorax (assembly GCA_037044495.1). Classification (NCBI taxonomy): domain Eukaryota; kingdom Metazoa; phylum Arthropoda; class Insecta; order Diptera; family Drosophilidae; genus Stegana; species Stegana nigrithorax. Next base: position 12,238 of record JBAMBQ010002455.1, read on the forward strand.
GTAATGTGTTGGTTAACTCCACATTTACCATTCTGTTGGATGGTTTGACTTCTGGACTTGTTGCTGTCGTATGTTCAACGATTGCTATTGTTCTTTTTGGCGAAATTACTCCACAGGTATGCTATGACTTATTGACTTACCCTTATAAATATTAAGAATATTTACGACCTGGTGCAAAAGGCCATTGTGGCAATAAGAGTAGATTTTTATATTATTATTATTAAAATATTACCTACTTATATATTTCTCCATGAATACTTGGTGTTATTTGATTTATCGAAACTTGATGGATAATTTCATTTTGGTTTTATTCGCAATAAGTCACTTCGGTCCTAATAAAATCTTTTGAAAATTCCAGCAAACCATAAATTATGCAAACAAATGGTAATATCTATATATATGAAAACAAAAAACTGTCATAAATGAAAGTAGATCACTAAACCGACATTACAAAAAGAGACTACCTTCGACCAATTATCAATTTTCAACCTTAATTTAAAAAAAAAATTTATTTTCAGCTTTAGTTTTTAAATTACAATTAACTAACAAGCATCATAACCAATAAGTACATGGTTACGAAATATTAACAACTAATCACTAAAACGGATCAGGCCACAGAGGAGCAGCAATCATAATAAAAAACAACATAAAATACACAGAACTAAACCTCTACAAACTGGATTACATTCAGTCATCAATAATTGAAGTATATGATACCATCGGGCCCATCAACACAGCTGCACTTTACAGTCCACCAAAGCATAAAATATCTACTGACCAATACCTACAGTATTTAAAAAATCTTGGACCCAGATTCTTTGCCGCAGGCGATTTCAATGCAAAAATATAATATATAACAAATATAACGCAATTCAAAAAATCAAAGCAGAACACTTAAGCACTGGAGAGCCAACCTACTGGCCACTGACCCCTGTAATAGACTTTTGCATAACAAGAAACCTTAATGAACATGCACTAAAAATCAAACCTAAACTCGAATTATCATCGAACCATTCTCCAATCCAAATTGACTATAATATAATCATCACCAGTTTTTCGAAAACACTTAAATAACACGCTTCAAACGGAAATCCAGCCCGACACAACAGAATCTATTGAACAAACTATAATCTACATAAATGATAAAATAAATGAAGATTATATAAATCGACACCACCAGTAAAAACCACCACCAGTTTATCCGTAATAAATATAATACAACGAATAATAATAATATAATGAACTTCAGTATCAAAAGGAGGGTCACACCTGTAGACCCTATAAAAAATAGAATAAAACTCAATAAATCGCACTATAAAAAATAGAATAAAACTCAATAAATCGCCAGGCTATGACCAGTTAACCGGTACAATAATCGACGAACTACCCAACAAGACAATAAACCTTCTTTACAATCTGTTTAAACGCATATTAAAAACTCAACACTTTCCACAACTCTAGAAAATATCAGAAATAGTTACAATACCTAAATCGGGTAAAGATCCTACTCGACCAGCATCTTACAGACCCATTAGCCTACTACCAATTTTAAGCAAAATATTTGAAAAACTACTTTATGACAGAATCCAGCCAATATTAGATGAAAAAAGAGCAATCCTAGATCACCAATTTGGATTCCGACAAAACCACTCAACAAGTCCTTAGTTACCCATTAAATATTAGCCGATCTAGATAATAAGAACTACTATATGAAAATTTTCTTAGACGTGGAAAAAGCATTAGACAAAGTCTGGCACGAAGGTCAACTACAAAAGCTGCAAAATGTATTACCCCAACCTCTGCACAAAATAATTAAAAGCTACATAACTGCACGATACTTCTATGTTAAATACAAGGAAAGCCAATCATCAATACAAACAACAAATTACTGATTGACAAGACAGTCATAAAGCCAAATTGGACGTATGGTATACAATTATGAGGCACTGCAAAGCAGACAAACAAAGATTTTATACAAAGGCAACAGTCCAAAATCCTAATAACACTTATCAACGCAGAATGGTACATCAGAAACGACGACATCCATTGTGACACTGGAATTCCTACAGTGAACGACGAAGTGATGAATAAAAGAAAAAGCCACCAAACAAAGTTAGCGTTTCACACAAACAAAGACATAAACAACCTTCCGATTGTCGAACTAACACAAACAAGAAGGCTAAAAAGGACAGGATCTGTGGACCTTGTGTAAACCGCGGTTAAGATAAATAATTAAATGAATTAATAAAAAATGTTATTAAATGTTATAAACTGTTAGTAAATGTTATAAATTGTTAGTCAATATTTTACCTAAATAATAAATGACATGTAATCATCCTACTCGTTATCAGAAACATGTATATATTGTCTGCTTAAGTAGATAGAAAATATAAAAAAATTCGGGAAATAAAAAAATGTATGTAAATAACTAAAATTAGAAAAAGAAGCCCATGATTTGTTTTAAATATTTACAATTGCACTTTTGCAAACTCTTTTGCACCAGGTCGCCTCATGTTTACAAGTTAAATAAAAATTAGACCTTAATTTCTGTGTTAAAAGTAAATTATTAAATATTTAAATTAAAGAAAGAAGTATATATGCGCTACTAATATTATGAATTTTTAACTTTAGGCAATATGTTCCCGACATGGTTTGGCAATTGGTGCAAAAACGATTTATATTACGAAAACCGTCATGGCTATTACAGCACCGTTATCGTATCCAGTTTCTAGAATTTTGGATGCCATTTTAGGCGAAGAAATTGGCAACGTTTATAATCGAGAACGCTTAAAAGAACTTGTTCGAGTGAGTAATACACCATAAATTAAATTCAAACATTTACCGGGAAAATAAATAGAAATAAAAATAAAACATTCTTAATTAATCACAGGTTACAACTGGTATTAACGATTTAGATAAAACTGAAGTTAACATTATTTCCGGTGCTTTGGAATTGCGGAAAAAAACTGTAGCAGATATTATGACCCACATCGACGATGCTTTTATGTTATCTTTGGAATCTGTATTGGATTTCGAAACGGTTTCAGAGATAATGAAGTCAGGTTACTCTCGAATTCCGGTTTACGATGGAGACCGAAAAAATATTGTGACATTATTATATATAAAGGATTTAGCTTTCGTGGATACCGATGATAACACACCTCTAAGGACATTATGCGAATTTTATCAGAACCCGGTACATTTTGTGTTTGAAGATTATACATTGGACGTTATGTTTAATCAGTTTAAGGATGGCACTATCGGCCATTTAGCTTTCGTTCATCGTGTAAACAATGAAGGAGATGGTGATCCTTTCTATGAGACCGTAGGTCTTGTTACCCTCGAAGACGTCATTGAAGAGCTAATTCAGGCAGAAATAGTCGATGAGTTTGATGTATTTACTGATAATCGCACTAAAATCAAACGTAACCGCCGTAAACAGGATTTCACATCGTTCGCTGAACGGCGTGAAGCTCAAACAATACGAGTGTCACCTCAATTGGCTCTGGCTACATTCCAATATTTAAGTACAGGTTAGTTAGTGTTATTCCTATTAGAAATTATATAGAAATATACTTTATTTTTGTAATACGTCTAGCTGTTGATGCTTTCAAACCTGATGTCATATCGGAAAATATTCTTCGCCGTTTACTTACACAGGATGTCTTTCACAATATTAAGGCTAAAGGAAAAACCAAAGATGATCCCAGTTTGTTCATATTTCAACAGGGTAAAGCTGTAGATTTCTTCGTTCTTATATTAGAGGGACGGGTTGAGGTTACTATAGGCAAAGAAGCGCTTATGTTCGAAAGCGGCCCCTTTACTTACTTTGGAACGCAGGCATTGGTGCCAAATGTTGTAATTGGTAGATGTAATCAAAAATACTTATATTGTAAAATCTAACTGATTTGGTATTTTTAGAGTCGCCAACGCAAATTCGTGGATCAATGCAGTCGCTAAATATGGATTCTAAAATTCGTCAGACATTTGTACCAGATTACTCGGTTCGAGCGACTAACGATGTAATTTATATAACTATTAGGCGCAACCTTTACTTGACTGCTAAAAAAGCTACATTATTGGAAAAGTCTCGAAAATCTGGTACTTTCCAATCTGAGGCAGTTGAAGACGAAGAAGTTGAACGAGTAAAATGTTTCCTTTATAGGTCATAGCACATACTCTTATTTCGATGAATCTTTTCAGTTACTTAATTCAATTACTGATGACGAGAAACCCCGTTTAGGGCCTCAAAGTTTTCGGCAGATCTCAAAGTCCCCTAAAAGTATAACAAGTGTACCTTCAATCGATGTAAGTAATATTTAACATATAAATAAAATATTTTTTTAACAATTTTTTTTGCGCTTTTTCAGCATGTTTCTGACGATGGGAACAAACAGATAAAAGGAAACAGGGAAGATACCTCTGTCAACAGTTTTGTTTCATCAGAAATTCCTGCTGATTTACCTAACGGTGAACATGAGGAGAATAGTGCAGTTTCATCGCCGTTACTCCCAAAACCAAATGATGACAGTCAACCAGAACATCGACCAACGCAAAAATAACCTTCAAGAACAAGCCGACCTCCACAGTGACATTCAACAAAAATATAATTTTTTCTTATTTTGATTTGCCAACGTTTGAATTATAAAAAAAAATACTTACACAGGGATGCATAGTAATTTGTAACTTAAAGTTTTTTTAGGTTGGTGTGATGATATTAAGTCATAAATAATTTTTTCAGTCCTGTTTCATGTACTATAAAACACTTAAAAATTTTTCTTTATCAAAGCCTTATTCTTAAAGTTTTAGTATTTCTACTTAATTGTTTGCAAATCATTTGCTCAATCATTTCGCAGGAAGAAATTGGAAAAAAAGATAATTTTTAACAACTTTACGGACCGAATATTTTCTTTTGGTAGATCAATATGAAAAGTTCTTATTGTCCATAAATTCTCTTATATCAGTTCCGACAAATTCCTTATTCTTATTTAAGATGTTTAAATATCCGTTAAAGTAAGCAAATCAATTACAAAAAAGACCATTTTTATTGTTTTTAGAGCCCAAAAAAGACTATCCATTCAACCCGCTTATAGTTATGATTGGCTTTGAGATTAACTTTTTTAAAATTTAATACAATATTTACATCAGAATGCCACTGTAAGTTAATAAAAGTCACAAATATTTTTTTCACTCGATTTAAAAATTTTGAAATTAGAGTAAAAATGGAACGGAGAAATCGGGTCAATCGAAACAAAATGTTCCAGACCTAATAATCGGATATAAGTTTTAATTATTATATGTACTTAAAAAGTTATTTACTATATAACTCTAAAATGGAACATTTCTTTAATTACGTTTTGATTAAAATAAGTTGATGTCATAAGCATACTATATTATTGGCTTAATAATTTTGTTAAATAACCAGTATCTTGGACTAATGATTTATTGATAGTTTTTGTATTATAAGTATTGAAAGTTGTGTTTTAGTTTTTGTTGAACAAGTCTACAAATTAAAAAATCCATGTATTAACCAATGTACGCATTATTTTAATTCAAAAAAAATTCACTTCAACCACTTAAGTTTAAATTAAAGCTATTAATTAATTTGATTACATTTTTAAAATCAAACACGCGGAAATTTTCCCAAAAAGACCAACCAATATCCCAAAAAACAGGTAGATCAATAAAAAGTTAAAAATAATCATGAAAATAATCATAATTCATGAAAATCTGGTTTCACCGTATAAATTTCAGGAGATTCTTCTACTAATCGCACTCTATATCGAAGAGCATTGCTTTAATTGTGATAGATAATACGTTATCTTTCATCTCACTAGATAAAAAATGCATCTCCTTGAATGATGGATTTAAAAATAAGCTCACTAAGTGAGTAGTGTAGGGAACGAATCGTTTTAACAAAGACTGTATAATTCTAGCTTTTAATTCATTCATCATTAATTCAGAGTCAATAACATCGGTTGATACATTTTGCATAAGCTTTAGGACCACAGTGAAAAAATGTGCATAGTAGTAGGAAATATATCTGAGCTCAATTGTTCTAAGCACTTTTTAAAAATTAATTTTTTTTCAGAAAAGCTAATAGAGGTGAAATCTGAGTTTGTTATCCGATGAAGTTCATTTTTTTCTAGTAAAAGACTTTAAATTTTATTTTGAACTTCATAACTAATTCTCAAACTTATCGATACTAGAAATGTGCTTAGGTGTAAATCGAGTTCGGGCAGAAAATGTGACAGCCAGTAGCTCCTGCCTCTGTTTTCTCTTCTTATTTAGGTACATCATAATTTCAGCTATCAGAATTATCACTAAGCCTAGTGATATGTGTCCATTCATTATGTGAAACACCAGATCCTCTATGCGTACACTTTTGCCTGTCAATTCCCTGATGCCTTGTAATCTTTCTAATTCCATTGAGTTATTGATTACAACGTGGAGAAGCGGTGTTGGACTCCATGTGTCCTTTTTGTCTAGTAAATTTAAGAAATGTGGAGCGAATGTTGCTGAGTCAAGCGTTGTCATTATTTGTGGTGTTATGATGGGGAGTTCAGCTATTCTAACTGTATATTCAGTAGAATACTAGTAGAATCCTAGGCCAGGTAATGTAGCCACTTTATGGTAGTTTCCACATGCTAGGTTAGCTGACGTGTTTTTAAATGATTTAAATAGCCATCCGCTTCTTCCATTTAACTTTTTGTAGTAGATGTTCTCTTCGTATTTGACCATATCACATGATTGTTTGTTGCTTGGCTTGATTGGTGATACCTCACATTTTGTTACATACATACATATACTAAAAGAACAAATATGAATATGCATACCAATCACACGGTAATATGATCGGCCACTTTTAGCCGCTGACCGTTGTGTTGGAAATGCTGCGTTTGCAACTCGTGCGACATACTTAGTCGTACATGTATGAATGTACATTGTATGGGAGCATTGCCCTTTTACCCAAAATTATTCTGTTAGCAAATAAGTTATAATATTCTCAAAAATAATTTCATTATGAAGTAAACACTCAAAGCTAAAAGACGTTTTTATTTATTCGGCTCAAGTTATCCTTTTAGCTACATCACAAATATGGGCAGCCTTGCTTCGATTATTAGCACGTTGTCTTTGAATATTGCCTGGGCCTTCATTAGTTTGTAAATTAAAACAAAGGTATTTTACCATATATATTTCTGGTGAAGACTC
>JBAMBQ010002460.1:0-12625 GCA_037044495.1 Stegana nigrithorax
TGGCGTGGCGTATTACTTGTACGTTTTGAATTAGGTCCGCTATCTTTTCCCTTGACTTTGCCGTTGCTGATGATCTTGATGTTGTAACTCTTGTTGTTGTTGTTGTCATTCTATGACGTGCTGGTTGGGTTGCCTTTTGTGTTGTTGTTTCTATGTGTTTTATTGTTGGCTTGTTTCTTGCTTTGTCGTCTACGGGGGCTCTTGTTGTTGTGGTTGCCATGCGCAGATTCGGTTTTGGTGATATTATCTGGCTCCGCCTTATTTGTCTATTGTTTTCCATCATAGTATTCTTGAATTTTTCGGCGCTGCGTCGAAATTTGTCTTCCATGGTTTCTGTAATGAGGGATAAGTTGCCCAAAAATGGTTTTATGTTATTTATATAGCATCGTAGTGTTTTGTTAGTATTTCTGTTAGTAATTTCTACTATGACTGGTGAAATCACTTTCGTGACTGTATATGGTCCGTCAAATTTCGGTGACAGTTTGGCCGCAAAGTTATCTATTGCTTTTGATAAATGATGTGTGCGTGCTAATACTAGGTCTCCTATTTTTGGGTTATAATCTTTTTTCCTTAGGTTGTATCTGTGTGCTTGCCGTGCTGCTGCTTGTTCCATGTTTTGTCTTGCTAGTTCGCAGGCTTCCTTTATGCGTTTTATCCGTATTTCCGTTGTTTCCGGAGCTACTGCTGATCCGAGTGTGACTTTATCAAAAATGTTACCTGCTATACGTATTTCCCGTCCCATAAGTAGGTACGACGGGCTGAATCCGGTTGATTCAGATGGACTGCTATTAAATGCTATTGATAGTTCTGTGAGGTGTTCGTCCCATCTTTTGTGGTTTTCCCCTGCGAATTGTGCAATCATTGTCTTTAGAGTTCTATTAGTTCGCTCTGTTGGGTTCTCTTGTGGTGTATACGGTGCGGTAAATTGCTGTTTAATCCCTAGGGCTTCCATCATTGCTTTTGTTTTCCTTCCTGTAAATTGTACTCCGTTGTCCGATATTAATATTTTTGGTGCTCCTTTTGGCAATATTTTTTCTCTGAACACCTTCAGGAAGTTGTCTGCTGTTGCCTGCCGTATTGGTGCTATCTCTATCCATTTTGTGAAGCGATCCATAAAGACTATTAATGTTGTGTTGCCATGTGATGATCTTGGCATTGGGCCGACGAAATCGACGCATATGGTTTCCCATGGGGCGTTTGCAATGGCTGTTAACATTTTCCCTGCTGGTTTTTGTTGTGACACTTTGTATCGTTGGCATGATTCGCATGATTTTACGTATTTGATTATGTGGGTCCTCATGCCTGGCCAATAATATTTATTCGCAATTCTGTTGATTGTTTTGCTTATACCCAGGTGTCCTGCTGTTGCTTGATTATGGTTTTCCTTGAGTATCTCTTGTTGTTCTTCCTGTAGTATGCATAATTTCCATGGTTGATTATCCTGTGATTTTGTGTGGCTGGGAATGTATTTGTATAGTCTGTTATTCTCTACTGTGTACTCCGGAAAAGTTTTTGGTTGTTGTTCCACTTGTTGTTGTTTCCTTATTGCCCAGTCTGCCAGTCTTTGTGTTTTGTTTATTTGCTGTGTTGGTAGTCGTGATAGTGCATCTGCCACTAGGTTCATTTTTCCTCGTCTATATTTGATTTCGAAGGAGTATGGTTGTAAGCCTAACGCCCACCTGGCTACTCTTCCGGTTGGACTTTGGATTGAATTTAGCCACTTTAATGCTTGGTGGTCGGTTATGATGATAAAATGATAGCCTTCGAGGTACATTCTGTATTTATGGATTCCCCAATAAATCGCTAGACATTCCTTCTCTGTCGCTGAATAGTTTATTTCTGCTCCGTTTAATTTCCTACTGGCGTATGCTATCACCCTTTCGCCTTCTTCCGATTCTTGTGTTAGTACCGCGCCTAATCCATAATTGCTGGCATCTGTTTGTAATATAAATGTCTTGTTAAAGTCTGGGCATGCAAGTACTGGTGCTTTTGTTAAATCCATTTTTAATTGTTCGAATGATTCCTGATGTTCTGCGTTCCATTCGAATTTCTTGTCTTTCTTCGTTAGGTCTTGTAGTGGTTTTGCCTTGGCTGTAAAATTGTTTATGAACCGTCGATACCATGATGCGACTCCTAGGAAACTTTGAATACCTTTTTTATTTCTTGGTTGTGGGATCTCGCGTATGGCTGCTACTTTGTCTGGGTCTGTGTGTATCCCTTCGCTGCTTACAATGTGTCCCAAATATTTCAGCTTTGTTTTAAAGAATTGGCATTTTTCTGGGTTTATCTTTAGGTTTGCCTTTTGTAATCTCCTGAAAACTTCTTCTAATTTTGCCATGTGTTCTTCCTTTGATCTACCTATGACTATTATGTCATCTAAGTAAGCGAATGCGAATGGTTCCATATCTACTCCGATGACTGTATCTAATGCCCTTTGGAATGTCGCCGGTGCTGTGGTAAGTCCGAATGGCATCACTTTCCATTGATACAAGCCTCTTCCTGGTACGGTAAAAGCTGTTAATTGTTTGCTATTTGTCCTCCATCGGTATTTGCCAGTACCCTGCCTTTAAATCAATGGTACTAATATATTTGGCCTCTCTTAGTTGGTTTAATATGTTATCTATACGTGGCACCGGGTATGCATCGTTCTCTGTTTTCTTGTTGAGTTGTCTATAGTCGATGCATAACCTCCATTCGTTGTTCTTTTTCTTGACTAATACGACCGGTGCACTGTATGGACTGTGTGATTTTTCTATTAAACCTTTCGACAGTAATTCGTCGATTTGTGTATTTATGATCGCTTGTTGGACCGGGTTTCGCGGATAGTATCTTTGTTTGATGGGTTTATCATCTGTTAGATATATTTTGTGTGTTGTTATGTTACTTGTTCCGGTTATGTTGTTGAATATGTCCACTTGGGTGTCTATGAATTTTTTTATTTCTATATCTGTGATTCCTGTTGTTGTTACTTGCCTTGTATTATTGTATTCCTTGTTATCTATCCTGTGTGTCTTAGTTTGTTTCCCGCCGCATACTAAATATCCTTGTGCGCCGTTAATGAAATCCATTCCCAGCAGTAAGTGGCCTGATAATTCTTCCAGTACTAGTAATTGTAACTGGAACTGTTGGTTGCCTATGTGTATTGTTGTTGAGAATGTTCCTTTTGTGGCTTGTATTCTGTTGTCAGCTAACCTAATTTTCGCTGTTGTATTTGTTGACCATCTCCCTTCTTTCCGTACTTTTTTTAATAGTTCCCAACTAATAACACTTTGTGTCGCCCCTGAGTCCACGATAGCCGTTATTAACTTATTTCCCATTTGTATTCTGGCTTCTATGTGTGTGCCTTTGTTTTTTAGATCCGTCTTTGGCGCTGTGGTGTTTTTTACTGGCTGGGGAGGTTGCGCTTGCCTTCCTGGCCTCTTGCGTTTCCCTGCTTAGGTCTACAGCATTCTATCGTTCTTATTCCTTGCTTGTTGCATATCCAACAGAATAACTTTGGTGGGTTGTTGCATATTTTCCCTATGTGTCCCACCTGTCCACATCTGAAACATGTTGGTTGCTGGTTTTTTTGTTGCCAATGTGCTGGTGCTGTTTGATGTTCTCGTTGTTCCACCATCTCTAAGTCTTCTGCTAGTTTCTGAAACTCGTCAATTGTGTCGAATTCCGATCTTTTCACGTATAATTGTACTTGTAATCTTGAGTTCTTGTATATCTGATCTAACTTTTGTATCTGTGAGAACTGTGTGTACTTCATTAGATGTTGCATTTCTAATATGAAAGTTTTTATGTTTTCCGATGGTTGTTGTCTTCGATTTTCTATTTCCTTTTTTAATTGCTCATGGTAGTTCCTTGGGAGGAAATGGGCTAATAATGCCTTTTTGAACGTTTCCCACTCTTGTGGCCTTGGTTCTCTTGTTAGCCACCATTTGAGTGCCTCTCCCTGTAAAATAAATGGCATAGGTCGTATCATGTGATTTTTTGGTATTTTCGTGCATGTTGCTGCTTCTTCCATTATTTCGATGAATGCTAATGGGTCGTTACTTCCATCGTATCTGATGTTCCAATTTAGTATTTTGTTGTTGTTATTCTCTTCGTCTTTCTCGTCTGTTAGTCGTTGCAGAGACAAATTTTCGAATGTTGTTTCTATCGGTGACAGACTCTTCGGACGTTTGTGTTGGTTTGCCAGTGTTGTTATCCTTTCCATTATTTCTGGACTTAGATCTGGCTTTTTTATGAATTCTGTTAGCCGTTTCCGTAACTCTTCCACTGTTCCTAGGTTATCCAGGCCGAATTCCTTAGCATATCCTTGTAGTGTATCCTTTGGTATAGTATATACCCAGGACGACATTTTGTACGAAATGACACTAACCACCTTGTCCAAATTTGCTCGGGCGCCACTGTAACGAACTGGTTTTGGGCTGAGGTAAAACTCACCGGGATCCTGGGTTCGTACAGAAATTTATAATCTCCGCTTAAGGTGTTAGGTCAGTGCTGTTCCGTACAAAATAAAAATACTTGGTGACGGTTTTATATAATTGGTTCTACTTTATTTATTTCTTTGCTTCGTGTATCTTAATCCTATTGGCCTTCCTGGCCTTATCTACCGATGGTTATTAAATCTAGTGCCTTCGTGGCCTTGTATACGTGTTATCTTAGTTGGTATTGGTCTTCGTGACCCTCGTACTGTGCTTCTATGTGTGTGTGGATGTATCCCTAGTTGCGTGGATATGCCCCTGGTTGCGGGCGTCTATGCCTGGTCAGGGTTCCTGGGCGGTGATCTGAAAATATAGGTTATCGCCTACCTATTGAGTGAGCATAGTTTAGCCGAGACCAAGTATGACCTTGTCTGGCGCTTAAGTATGATCGCGCCGTCAGAGGAACTCCTCGTGTTCGGCGACTTTTACGTTGGACAGGTGCGTTGTCAGAGGTTCTCCTCGTTTTCAACGACTTTTCGACTTAATTGTGGCGCTGGCAGAGGTACTCCTCGTTTTCAGCGACTTTTATGCTCAAGTGTTGCGTTGGCAGAGGTACTCCTCGTTTTCAACGACTTTTATGCTCAAGTGTTGCGTTGGCAGAGGTACTCCTCGTTTTCAACGACTTTTGCTTCAATGTTGCGTTGGCAGAGGTACTCCTCGTCTTCAACGACTTTATGCTTAAATGTTGCGTTGGCAGAGGTACTCCTCGTCTTCAACGACTTTTGCTTAAATGTTGCGTTGGCAGAGGTACTCCTCGTTTTCAACGACTTTATGTTTAAACGTTTGCGCTGGCAGAGGAACTCCTCGTCTTCAGCGACTTTTGCTGTGAGAATTGCGTTGGCAGAGGTTCTCCTCGTTCAACGACTTTTCGTTCAGACTATGCCCAGAACGTTATAAAATGTGACCCGCCGGTCAACCCTTCTCTTCACCGCGTCCGATCACCGGTAGCTTTCACCACTAGCTTACCTTCCGTTCAACACAAGGTGTTTTCACAGATGACTCGATCAGTCAAGCGATACTTTGCTCTTGTTTGGTTCATAGCTTCATGTAATTTTCACATGAACCGATTGTGAATTATAAGGCGGTGAAGTGAAAAAATGGTTGACGTCATGCCGTGTGCTACTTTTCTGACTTCGCACTTGCGAATTGTAACTTCTATTGCAGCTGACGTGGTATAGATCAAAACGTTGTTTGTTTGTTGTTTTCTTTTTTATTAATTAATATGTTTAAATGTGACAACGTTATTTATGTTCGTCACAAAGTAAATAAATTAAATCAAGGAATATTATTAAAAAATAAAATAAATTCCTTCCGACAGCAATTTTTGAACCACCGCACAGGCAGTGTTTAGAAATTTAAAAAATTTTCACCGTCGCATTACCGATTGCGTAAAACGTTTTACGAATCCATCTTTGCTTAAAATATCACCTGAAAATTTCGGCTGAAAATATCGGCTAAAAATTCTAAGGCAAAACGGATTTCAGCCAATAGTCCAACTTATAGGCATTATTAAATGTCAAAAAGCAAATAATCAATAACCATCCGACAAATATGTATTACCGGTTTTTCTGATTTCTATACACCAATCATTATAAAAATTCTTAATATTTGGTTCTGTGATATTATTAAGTTAAGTTTTAGTTTCTATTTTTTCAGGCAATCCTTTAATTCACAGGTAAGCATTTTTTTAATGTTTTAATTGTTATTGAATTAGACAAATATAATAAAAATTATTGTTACTCTTAATTACTCTGTTGTCCTATTTTCAATACAATATTGAATTGTTTTATGTATATACACATTTGTTTTGCTTTACGAGTGAGCTTCGATTGCTTAGAATTGCATGTTGTCACAAAATAAGCTTTCTCTGCCATCTTCGGTATATAAGGAGTAATATTCAATGGAAATTTTTAAGCGTCATCGGAATATTTAGTAATACTTGTCAGCACGTCGCTTGAAGAATGTCGCGGCTCAAATTTTTTTTTTAGTAAAAGCCATTTTTCGGCTGATCGTTCCAATGGCAGTTATATGTTGTAGTAAACAGATTTTTTGTCTTATTCAGGAGTACGATTGAATACTGCCTAAATCTGTCAAATCCAAAATTTGGTAACGATATCTTAATAAAAAAAAAAGTTTATCTTAGTAAATGTTGTTTTTCGGCAGATCGATCCTATGGCAGCTATATGATATTGACATATGTAATTGGTCATTAGCTAAAACTTTTAAATCCACAATTTGGTGAAGATATCTTGAAAAACAAATGGGGTTTTTGTTACTTAATATGGGTTTTCATCCGATCGTTCCTATGGCAGCTATATGTTATAGGTCGAATATCGGAAAAAAAAAACTTGTTATGTCTATGGAATGGAATCTTCGTGGCAAATTTGGTGGTTGAAGGTCTTACCGTTTCGAGATCCGTTTGTTCATACGGATAGACAGACGGACATGGCTAGATCGACTCGCCTTTCGATGCTGATCAAGAAAATATATACTTTATTGGGTCTGCCACGCCTCCTTCTGCCTGTTACATACATTTGAACAACTTTAATATACCCTTTACCACTTTTTGGTACAGGGTATAAAAACCTTTGAAGGGCCAGCTTAATAAAATGTCAATGAGCAACTTACGCCCACACACAGGCAATCAACAAATGACCAAAATCGATTCGCCTTTCATCTTAATGATCATCATAATGGTCATCATAATGAAAACTTTTTCGTCAATATTGCATGAAGAAAGTGACGAACATATACCTGCCTTGCATTCCAACATTTGTAACTCACGCCTACACGCAAGCAAACGACAGATAACCCAGAAGCATAAAAACCCATAATTAGCAACAAGTGCATTGATTCTATTTGCAATGGGAAAAACCAAAAAAGTCCATAATGGAATATCAACTCTTTCAAAATAGTTATTTTAGAGTATAACGTAAGCGTCGATAACATTTTTTTAATGATTCATTTTTCAATAATACTTCTTGAGATACTGTGCAACAAAGTGTAAGCGATGTTAGCCGAATCGACTAATATTAGTCCTCAGGGATAAAAATGACAAAAGGTTCGATTAGATTGGATTCGAATTGTGCATATGACGTATGCGATAAAATTTAAATATAAAAATTTAAAACATCAATATTACAAAATTTCTGCTATACAACTTTGCTGTCCGTACTATATTAAATTTGAGATACAACAATGCTCGCAGGTACTTCTACTAGTCCACTTATTTCTTTTTTTTCGTATTAATTGACATTTAATAACGCCCCAGTAGTTTTTCCCCAGTATTTATTTTAACAAACTTTATTTCTGCACTGTTTTTCATTAATTGTGCCTTAATTACCGACAGCTGCAGGCAGTTGGCTTGGGTGTGTGTCGCGATTTAGAATTTTTAACCGCAATTAAAAAAGACTATAAAAGAATAAGTAAATAAATTAAAATAAGGAATACCATTAAAAAATTAAAAAATTTAAGAAAAAATTCCTTCCGACAGTAGTTTTCGAATCAGGCAGTGTGTAGAAATAAAAAAAAAAGTAATGTGCCTCACCCATAAAAGCAAACTAATGAACTGAAACTGTTGCACAAAATGTTAGGAATAAAGCAGGAAAGAAACACAGCTATTTACTATTGCACTCCATTGTCACCGGTGCATAGTAGTAGAACATCGGCAATAATAATTACAGAAATCACTACTAATAAACATATTAATGGTCACTCATTCATATAAAAATGTTCTCGGTTTTCGGTAAATTTTATATTCATTCACGAATCAGTACAATCAGTAAAGCATTTTTTTATCTCTCTCTTACTCAAGCGTAGCAATCATTCTCTAAGCTGCAGACGACCACGCACAAGACAATTTTTTTGTGCGTCTCCTCACTTCGTCTCTCAAGCATCGTGCCTTTGAATTTTGTTACCATTTTCTGGGATTTACACCTCGCTACAAAGGTTTCACTTCAAAACTTTAGCCATCGCTCTACCAATTGCGCAGCAGCGCATGCTTGAAACATGATGCTTAAAACATATTATGAAATATTTTTTGATAATTTTGGGTGGAAATGGCTCAAATGTTATGCATGTGACCGTTAGTGCATCGTAAAAATTTCGTAAGTCAGACAAAAAAAAGACAAAATGAGTGTGTGAGCATTATGCAGAGCCTGGTTGCCATGTGAAAATGCAAAAACAGATTTTCATGTGCCCATTATGCTCATATTATGTTCAAATATTTTAAATAATATAAATTTAATTAATTACAAAAACAAAACGCACGCATTAATTTTATAACAAAAATTTATTCCATTCCATTCTACTTCGAGCTTCGAGAGCTTTAAATTGTTGAAATCTCTCCTGTAAGCGAAATTGCATAAATTTCATTTCATTTTCATAACATTTTTGGCAAAAGTTACTCACCTAACTTCTTCAACTCATTAATATCAAAATCGGCAGCAAAATATTTGTCGCCGTATTTTTGAATGAACCCGCTTTCGACTCCTTTTTCCAAAGTGACCTCGAGTATGCAGCGCACCTGCTCATGTGCCACATGCAAGGCTCTGGCAATTGACGTTGTGATCTCACGCTTGCTAAG
The DNA here is from genome assembly GCA_037044495.1 of Stegana nigrithorax. Lineage (NCBI taxonomy): Eukaryota > Metazoa > Arthropoda > Insecta > Diptera > Drosophilidae > Stegana > Stegana nigrithorax. Next base: position 9,061 of record JBAMBQ010002460.1, read on the forward strand.
CGGCTGACCAATAGCGTTAAGCGCAAGGCGTATTAAGGCTCCATTTGAATTTGGCATTTTGAATTTTGAGCTAACCAAAATATATATAAAAAAATTTAAGGTAGTAGATATCAGAAAATTTATAAAAAAGAAATTGCTGTGTGCACTTGGTTGAATAAAATTTGGAAGTAGAGATTTAATGATAATAAATTTGAAGTGTAGAAAGTTACAAATATAATAATTTTAGAGAATTGGAGAGCCTGACATTTATTTATTTATCTGTTTTTTTTTTTTTTTGCTTAAATAACATATTTAAACTGAGCTGTAATCATTCTAATAATTAAAGTAGAAAATCGCATGCATAAATGCATAAGATAAGTTAGACCTCCTGAGAGCATATGATAAACTCTCATTAATTCCGTTAAATTTGAAGCAAGCTGCAATTCCCGTATAGCTTATTATAGCTTGTTTCCAAGTATGCTTTATGTGTGTCATAAAAGTTTGCATGCAGAAATATTTGTCTGCAGATATGAAAATATAATAACCAATGCGAATAAGCTGAACAGTAAATTTGAAATTAGAAAAAATTTATAATCCCTTGCTACGCATCAACTGCTTACTTGTATTAAAAGTGTATAAAAGAATACATTTAAAATGATAGATCTGAGTGGTACGTTTTCTGTGACAGCTTGGCGTCATCTTCTATTTATTACAACATGATTTATGGTAATTTTTTTTTTTGCATGGAATGTCAAGGAAACGGCTTTATTAGTTATATTAACTGAATTAATTAACTAAATTAAAATTTGAAAAATGCGTTAATTAGGCAATAGTTTTGACACACGGGTTGCATTCCAAAACGGACCACGGGGTCATGTTGTATTGCAGCGACCACCTTTTGCATGGACATTCCCTTTCACTCACTCACTCCCCAACAGAAATCAAAAGCTAGATGGTTCAGAGTCGCCAGTAATATGAGTGACCACTAATTATTAATAATAAATTAAAAAATTTTTATTTCTAATGTTGCACTACTGAGCAACGGTGACAATAGAGTGCAGTAGTGAATTGCTTTATTTCTTTTCTACTTCATATGCATTATATATATAAAACATGTAGGGGTGTTATGAGTCTTCGAAATGAACAATAAAGCCGGGCACAACCTATATATTTCAAAACCGGAAATATAGTTTTTCATTTCACGCGGAAAAATCGCTTCAGTATCATCACCTTATAAATTTTTTCTGTAACGAACACTGTCATAAAAGCCCTTTGGAAAATCAGTTCGTCACACATTATTAAATGATCCTTTACTTTTTTTTTCTAAATGTCTGTCAATTTCTTATGACATTTCTCAATTCCTCAATGACATTATTAAATGATCCTATGTTTTTACCCCGAAGGAAAAAACTGTACTCTTTTTTTCTTTCTTTACTCATACATTTCTGATTTGCTTGTGTGTCTGACCAGGAACTAATTATTGTAGCCAGTTCTGTAAACTACACCTACTTCACGATAGGCAGCCACGCTCAGGGATGGCCACGGTCGATCCAGATGCAGGCAGATGAAGTGGATTCTGATTCAAAGGTGGTGGAAGAGTGCTCTAGGAGACGCAGCGACCCCAGATTTGAATAAGGCTAGTGGCACAGTCGGGCAATCTTCTACCCCGACAGCTGTTAGCAGCAAGCGATCTAGAGAGGAAGTTGACTCCTTTCCAGAGAGCGAGGCCGCGAGTAACGCAAAGTCTCAGAAGAGAAAGAAGAAAGAAACCAAAACTTTCATCTTCGAACTCTAATGCGACATGGAGATTGGTCTTTCTGACCTGCGCTCAAATTACCCGACTGATGAGCCGCAGCCACCCAGCTATGCTTTGGTATGATAACTTGGTCCTCTCTAGGGAGAACTGTGGCAGTCCGCGGACGTGCATTATTGTACCGAAGAAATATAGGACGATGATACTGAGGCAGTTCTGCACGCAAGACTTAGTCGCGGTTAAAATATCTAATGATAATGGAGGAGAACGATTAGATACAATTATTATGTCTGCGTATCATCCATATGATTCGATCTGTCCTCCACTAACGAGAGATTTCTTGGAAATCAAAAGATATTCTGAGTCCGACGGCCTTGGGTTGCAATGCAAACTCTCAATACATTATCTGGGGTAGCATAAAATTCAACAACAGACGTGGGAAGCTGTTGGACTTCATCCTATCATCTAACATGGTTATTAAGATTTCCGGTAACAAGCCGACGTTCATAAACAGACGAAGACGGGAAGTTATTGATTTGACACTCACCGACAATAAGATATGAGATACCATTTATGACTGGAAAGCACTAAATACAGTGTTTCTTTCAGATCACAGATATGTGAGATTTTGTGTGCGGGTTAAACCACTGGTAATAACCGCTTGACGAAATCCTAGGAAAACTAACTGGACACAAAGCTTCGATTGAGATAATATCCAAAGCAATGGGCGCACCATCATAAATCTATATGAGCGTGCTCATGAAAGAAACACTGTATTTAGTGCTTTCCAGTCATAAATGGTATCTCATATCTTAGTGTCGGTGAGTGTCAAATCAATAACTTCCCATCTTCGTCTGTTGTATGAGTATCTTATGATTTCCAAGAAATCTCTCGTTGGTGGAGGACAGATCGAATCATATGGATGATACGCAGACATAATAATTGTATCTAATCGTTCTCCTCCATTATCATTAGATATTTTAACCGCGACTAAGTCTTGCGTGCAGAACTGTCTCAGTATCATCGTCCTATATTTCTTCGGTACAATAATGCACATCCGCGGACTGCCACAGTCCTCCCTAGAGAGGACCAAGTTATCATACCAAAGCATAGCTGGGTGGCTGCGGCTGATCAGTCGGGTAGATTTGAGCGCAGGTCAGAAAGACCAATCTCCATGTCGCATTCCAGAGTTCGAAGATGAAAGTTTTGGCTTTTTCTTCTTTCTCTTCTGAGACTTTGCGTTGGCCGCGCTCCTAGTGGCCTCGCTCTCTGGAAAGGATTCAACTTTCTCTCTAGATCGCTTGCTGCTAACAGCTGTCGGGGTAGAAGATTGCCCGACTGTGCCACTAGCCTTATTCAAATCTGGGGTCGCTGCGTCTCCTAGAGGACCTTCCACCACCTTTGAATCAGAATCCACTTCATCTGCCTGAATCTGGATCGACCGTGGACATCCCTGAGCGTGGCTGCCTATCGTGAAGTAGGTGTAGTTTACAGAACTGGCTACAATAATTAGTTCCTGGTCAGACACACAAGCAAAGTCAGAAATGTATGAGTAAAGAAAGAAAAAAAGAGTACCGTTTTTTCCTTCGGGGTAAAAACATAGGATCATTTAATAATGTCATTGAGGAATTGAGAAATGTCATAAGAAATTGACAGGCATTTAGAAAAAAAGAGTAAAGGATCATTTAATAATGTGTGACGAACTGATTTTCCAAAGGGCTTTTATGACAGTGTTCGTTACAGAAAAAATTTATAAGGTGATGATACTGAAGCGATTTTTCCGCGTGAAATGAAAAACTATATTTCCGGTTTTGAAATATATAGGTTGTGCCC
>JBAMBQ010002461.1:0-14596 GCA_037044495.1 Stegana nigrithorax
TATATGAAGACAATTACCACACACATACACAAACATGACAACTACCGAAAAAGAAACAAGCGCAACAACAAATATGCGCAATCGGCTAGCCCAACAACTACAATCAAAAAAACGCTGTGTATATGACCATCATCACATACACATGCAACTACCACCGAAAAAAATATATGCCATCTTACGGTAGAGTCCAGTCTCCATGCCATCCTACGGTAGGGTCCTGGGCCCAGGACCCACGTACAAATTTTTTCAACGGGGTCATGCGTCTTCTTATTATACATATTCTCTGCTTATAGGTAAACAAATGTGTGGTTGTTGTACATCACTAAACTCTGTGTGCCGTATGAGATAATGTGTGTGCGAAATCAATTCTCGCGGATGAATATACAATTTATGCATGCATCAATAATACAGAGAAGGAAGTAATGTTAAATATTTGCAAATAACAAACAGTATTTATCGCTTATAACCAACTTCAAGGGATCGGGCAAAAGGGTTCAATATAATCGAAGTTCGTTATAAACGAAGACTAGAACAAAGCAATTTATAAATATTTACATGCATACATTAACTCCATTGTTAGTTTATTAATAGAAATTTTGGATATTTTAACATAAACAAATTAGTTTTTAAAAAGGTGAGGTATTTTAGATTGCTTAGTACCAATATTAGCTTCATTTACATACACTTCCACTTAAGTCTTCACAAAAACATTAAACTAAGAGAAATTTCCGGAATCCAAAAAATACGAAAAATAAAATACGACACGTTACAGTGCTGTCATCGCAAAAATATAATTTTTTTGAAGTGAAACTTTTTTAGCGAGGTGTAAGTCTAAAAAAAATTAACAGAAATCAAAGGCCTGTTGCTTCAGAGACGAAGTGGGGAGAAGCACAAAACAATGCGCATTGTCTTGTGCGTGGCCGTCTGCAGCGTATAGAATGATTGCTACGCATGAGTAAGAGAGAGATAAAAATGCTTTACCAATTGTGATGGTTCGTAAGCGAATATAAAATTTACTCATCTATGAAATAAAAAGCAAACTAACGAGAGAGATCTACTCTTCGCTCAGAACACATTTCATGTGGCTCACGTATACACACATATTGCTTTGTAATTTTGTGCAGCAGTTTTACTTCAATTGTGTGCTTATATGGGTGAGGCAAATTACTTTTTTAAGGTATTCTACTATCGAGACTGTTCTGTACACCATATTATTTGTTGCATAGAACACATTTTTTTTAAATTCTATTGCTGTAGAAAACTCTTTGCTTTGCATTGCTATTGCTAACAAGGATGGAAACATCAGAAAACAGAGAACATTTTTATATGAATGTTGTTGTTGTTGAGCACATTGTGACAGTACGTCAGTAATATGAGTGACCACTAATATGTTTAATAGTAATGATTTCTATAATATTAATTGCCGATGTTCTACTATTATGCACCGGTGACAATGTAGTGCAATAGTGAATTGTTTTGTTTCTTTCCTACTTCATATACAGAGTAACTAAATCTTCATTCCTTACATTTTGAGCAACAGTTTCACTTCATTAGTGTGCTTGCTTATATGGGTGAAGCACATTACTTTTTCTTCATAGCGTCACTTTTTGATTCGTTATAACCGAAAAATAATCGAGTTTTTCGTGCAAAATGGTTCGTTATAACCGAAAGTTCATTATAACCGGGTTAGTTACAAGCGGAAAAATTTGCAAGGTTTATTAGAAAAAAAGCTCGTACTATTGAAAATGGTTCGTTATAACCGAAAGTTCGTTATAACCAGTACTGAATATGCTATAACATATATTTGAAATATTTTGTACTTTGCTGAAGCTGCACTTATTGTGAGTATATACGTAACCTTTAAGCCCGCACACATGCAAATACAATAAACACAAAAGCCAAAAATAAACAGACTTTGCGCATAAAATAAGCAAGCAAGTGAGCGTCGTTTCGAACAGTGATTCAAAACATATATAATCGGGCGTAACCCACTATAGAAAACCCTGTAACCAATCTAAAACTGAATATATTTTTTGGTTGCTATTTTATTTTGTATTCAATTCGTAAGGATCTCTCAAGAAAAACCAAAACATTTTTTTTTAGTAAAAGCCATTTTTTGTCCGAATGTTCCTATGGCAGCTATATGTTATAGTAAATCAATATTTATCATATTCGGGAATATGATTGGATATTATTTAAAATTATCAAATCCAAAATTTGGTAACGATATCTTTATAAACAAAAAAGTTTTTTTCAGTAAATGTTGTTTTTCGGCCGATTGTTCCTATGGCAGCTATATGATATAGAAAACACATAATTTGGTAATGATATCTTGAAAAACAAAAGGGTTTTGGTTACTAAATGTGGATTTTCGGCTGATCGTTCCTATGGCAGCTATATGTTATAGGTCGAATATCGAAAAAAAAATAAACTTGTTATGCCTATGGATTGGGCGGGTCTTCTCGCTAAATTTGGTGGTTATAGCTCTTAATGTTTCCGAGATCCGTTAGTTCATACAGACAGACAGACAGACAGACAGACAAACAGACGGACACGGCTAGATCGACTCGTCTTTCGATGCTGATCAAGAATATATAGACTTTGTGGGGTCTACCACGCTTCCTTTTGCCTGTTACATACATTTGTACAACTTTAATATACCCTTTACCATTTTTTGTTTATTAAGATATCATTACCAAATGTCAGATTTGATGATTTTAAATAATATCCAGTAATTTTTCCGAATATATATAACTATAACTTTTATTTTGAAGTCTTGTCGATTATTTATCAAAATAAAAGGTAAGGTTTTGATTTTTGGTGTATAGGTGTGACTTCGTTTATTTTGCCTGCCGCTGTTTATGTTCTGTCTGCTTTTCCTTACATGTGTTTGTTGGACAAATTGTAACGGGACGTATAGTTGAAACACCGGCAGGGCATATAGTTAGGGTGCCGGGGAGGGCCTGCACTCAGTTATACCATGTTTTCCTATTAAGTTCGCGTGAATCAATAACAAAAATTGAATTCAAAACATATTGTACTGACTTACCCTGGTTCGAGACAAGGCGCAGTGTTTGTGTGCTTGAGGTCGGCGTTCCTGGGAGTCAATTACTAGCTTTTCTGTGAACAAATATAAAATACATTAGTAAAATCGCCTACAAAAACAAACAATATTCAAGGTAATAAAATTATACTTACCAATTAATAGCCGCATTAAAGAACGGGCTCCTTGAGTCAGCTGCGCTTGAGGTCACTAAGTCCGTCCCTGTCGCACACCATCTGGCAGTCACCATACGGACCAACCCTGCCCCGACATACTAACCGGTCTTAATATTCTTAAACTAAAAACACCTTTATGTTAAACACAATTAAAATGGACACACAGTCTAACAAATCAGATTAATCAGACAATACGCATGAAATCTCACCGAACGCATGGGATACCGAAAGCACCGTATTACTTCTCACTGACAAAATAAAACAACTAGAAAAGCTCTGCTGCAAGCTACAAGACGAAAACGATCAACTTAAAGCTGAGCTATCTAAAAATTATTATTATTATTACGAATTTAAACAAAAACACTAACCCAAGTACCAACCAAGAATATAATAGTCAAAATACACAAAAATTCAGAGCGCCTCCGCCAATCATGCTGCCTGATATATGTGACGACTACAACAAACTCTACAGAGACATCCAAACAGCATGTAAAGCTGAGTTTTCTCTGAAACTTATAAATAATATGGTAAACAAAATTAATACGAGAGACCCTCATGACTATCGCACTGTCACTGATATGTTAAACAAATCCAAGTTTGCATGGTATACATACGAAAACAAACAAAATAGACCGATTCGAGTTATAGCCAACAAAACTCCACCACTCATGTGATCCAAGCCTGATCCTTGAAGATCTGAAAACTCAAGGATTCAAAGTAATAGGAGTCGACAAAAAACTTAAGTGGAAAACAAAAGAACCCCTAGACATGATTCAGCTTTCTTTTGATGCTTAGATGATATAAAGAAAATTTACGAGATAAAAAAGATATGTGGATCATATATTGTCATAGAACCTATTCGAAAATATAACCTCATACCACAATGCATAAATTGCCGGGCTTTTGGCCACACAAAAAACTACCCACGGCAAAATTTACTAAAACTGAAAAACAACAACCTAAATGCTACAACTGTGGTGAAGAACACCCGGCTAATTATAGAGGGTGTATGGTTGTCGTGGAGCTTCAAAAACTTCGCAACAAAGCTATAAAACAAAACAATTCACCAAATGATAAATCACTTAATAAAGCTCTGGTCACAGCATAACATAATGTTTAACCGAAACTCACAGCCCAAATCAACCAAACTAAATCCTATTCTGACGTATTGAAAACACATAATAACAACTAATTAACAAAAAAAAAAAATAAATAAATAATGACGAAAATATCCCAATAAACGCTGACCCTATCAAACCAAAACATAACCCACTCCAGGAAATCCTCCTTTTACTTAAAAAGCAAGAAAGTTTCAACAAATCCCTAGTCCTACGCTTGGATATTTTAGAACAAAGCTCATCAACAAAAACACGACCTTCAAGCTATCCTGGACACAAACCATATTGATATATGAAGAGACCCACTACACCAAAGAGTTTTATAAAGCATATAAACAAAATTCATCCTAATAATAATGCACGGGGAGTAGTCCTTGACCATCACGAGGAGGAAAAAAGAAGAAAAAATGGAGAAAAATGTCAAAAAAATCAAAAAATATAAATATCGGCAGTCTAAAACCCTCCCAGACACAATATAACCATAGAGGTAAATAAGAAAATGCTAATCAAATATAAGGACAGATTTATTATTGGAGGTGGTTTCAATGCCAAGCATACTCAATGGGGATCCCGGTTATTAATAACTAAAGATAGTGGGCTCCTAAAGGCAGCAAACGATATAAACTGCAAAACTATATCTACAGGTTCTCCAACATACTGGCCAAGTCATACAAATAAAAAACCAGACCTTATTGATTTCTTCATAACTCACAAAATATCTAAGAACCAAATTGATTTCGTAAGTTGGTATGATATATTCTCTGACCATTCGCCATCATACTTGACACTTTATGATTCAATTATAGAAAGGGGAAAAAAACCCTCCTTATATAATAACAGATTGGGATTATTTTAGACTTAAACTTACACAATTAACTTCCCTTAATTCACAAATCAACACAATAAGTGAATTGGACGACGAAGTCAATATCTTCACATGTCAGATTCACTGATCTGGTGATCAATCGTATACGACAATAGTTAGATACCTGTTGGCCACTGCCATCGGAGAACGATATAGTATCTTGTGACAACAGGGAATCCTTGCGTAATATCCGTTGGTAGTGGCCAGCAAGTGTCAAACTATAATTTGCATATATGGCTAGGCCCAAAAGGCTCATGCTGGACTTAAAAGCATTGTCATTATCATAATCAATTAAAAAAAAAACTGCTTGATAGTTAATTGCTGTTGTAACTAGTTTTAGTGTAAATAAAATATAAAAAAAAACCAAAAACGTACGAGCAACATCTGAGATTATATTTAATAGAATAGAAAAGGATTACGAGTCCAGATAATATAACTTCTCGCCATGGCGGAAACAACCTAACAAATGTCTCCGTCCGCAGCTACCTATAGGAAATATATTATTTGAATAGGCTTAATAAATTCATAATAAAAAACAGAACTACAAAATAAAATCTTATACAGAATACTGCCAATAGGATATACAAAAAAAAAAAAAAAAACAAAATCACCTTAATAATTAAACTAACGTCCTAAACATGTTATCATACAAAAATCTTTCTTTGATTCAACTCATGAGCAAACAAAATTTACGTTTCGTTATACTTTTTCTTTTTTTTCCTTTCTATTATCTAGTATTATCTTTATATACTGGCTGACCACAGTGGCCTCTTTAACATTTATTTCCTTTGTTGTGCTTCTGGTGTTTTTTCTTTTTTTTTTTTTCTTTTAGCTTCGTTTACACGTTTCTTCTTTTGCACAATTTAACATGCCATATGGGCTAATTACATTCGCCAGAAATATTAAAAAATGCATAAATGAAAATTTTGCTTTCCAAGATCGTCAATCCTCCATAGAAATGGCTTTCCTAAAGATGACGACGCTGAATCTAGTGGAAAAGATTTAATTTTATTTGTTAATAAAATTACAATTATCTCTAACCTCGATCAGTTCCCAGCTCTTTCCCGCATACATGGCACTTATTTGTCAACAGGAAGCTGTTATTTTCATCATGAGTTAGATACATTGGAATTGTCTTTGAAAGGAAATTACCGTAAATTTGTTTAACATCGCTAGTAAGTGAATCAACAAATTTCTGAGCAGGATCATCGCCCGGGTCTAAAACAAACTTATCTAAACACTTAATGAAATATTAAAATGCTATAGGAATATGCTGCTTTGCAGCTATTATATTTTTACTTACTTACCATTATTCGAAATTCGTTTTCCTAAAAAGGATTCGGCGATTGACTTTTAATTCTGTAATAAAGTATCTTCAGCAGAACTTGTTTTGTACTTTTGGAGTGCCAGAGGCCGTAGTCTCAGACAACTGCTCGCATTTCAAGGCAATTGCTTTTCAAAAACTGTTAAGGGAGCACAAAATTGCCCACTCATTTACAGTGTTGTATTCACCTCAGGCGAATGCATCGGAGCGAGTGAATCGTTCAATCATAGCGGCCCTTCGGTTCTATGTAAGAGCGGACCAGAAGAACTGGGACGAATAGATGAGCGAGATTAGTAGCGCTTTAAGGTCATCTATTCATAGTGGCATTGGTACCACACCATACTTTATGGAGTTTGGACAGCACTATATTTTCTCAGGGGCCGATTATAAGTTGTAAAGGGCCCTTAACTTGCTAGAGGATAGGTCGGTGAGATTTTCTTGGGAAGATTCGCTTGACTTAGCGAAGGAAAGGGAATGCGAAGCAAGAAGGAAGCAAAATGAAAAAAAAAAATGAAAGCTAATACAATCTAATATCAAGCGAAGTGAGGTATCATTAAGGTCAGGAAGTATTCTGCAGAAATTTTAGACAGAGCAATTTCGCTGCGGGCTACAGCGCAAAGTTTGATCCAGCCTAATTGAAAGCGAGAGTTCGAAAAAAGATAGGAAACTCTTTGAATGATTTTTAGATTTAGAAGACTTGCAGGGTCGACCGATAGGCCTATTCGATGGCAAGAATCTGAAGCCATGAGTCGCCGGCAAGCTCTGTGAAATCTGTCTTGTATCCGAGCCGTCCCAAAGTCAGATCTTTTGTAACGCTTCCCGTATGCTGTTAAACAACAGTCATAATGTTTGCTGGTAAGCAGATACAGCAACTTAAGCAACAACAGCGATCGGAAAGTTTCATAGCCAGGGATTCGTAAAGAGAAAAAAATGGTTTTAAAAAAGCTTAGAAAAAAAAGAGAAATTAAGAGCGTAGGAGCAATTAGCTTACTTAAAACAACAAGCAAAGAGAAAAACAAAAGAAATAAAAAGCCCAGAAGCTGAAAAATGCTTAGTTATAACAAATGAATATATAATCGAGCATGAGAGAGAGAGTAAAATCAGTTTTTAGTAACAGTCATCGAAGGAATAAGGTTAGCCGGCATTAAAAAATAATTTTTTTTTTTTTTAAATCCCAAAAGTTTAAGTATTTTGTCTTGTGAAATTAACTTAATACTGATTAAAATCTAATGTGGGTTAACAATTATGTCATATGTACAATAACTTACAAGATATACATTTATTTAAGGATCTATTAATTAACTTATTGTTTTAATTGGTCATATATATTTCCTATGATGCTCAGTATTTTATATTAGGCGCGAAAAAAAAAAAAAGTGAAGCAGGGCCTGACCGCTAGAAAATATACCGGTGCCTAGCAGTATTTAAAACTGCCAATGCATACCAGTACAGTCAAGCAGTACTAAAAACTGCACGAGCGCTACAGTATTTTTACGCCGTACGGCACAGTCTAGCAGTACTAAAAACTAAGCACGCGCATCGATGCAGCCAAGTCGTACTAAAAACTGCCCGCGCGCTCCACAGTGTATTCACGCGTTACGCCACTGACAAGCAGTAGTTAAAACTGCTCGTGCGCCGGCGTAATCAAGCAGCATTTAAAATCGCCATCGTATCACAGCATAACCAGGCAGTGATCCCAAATTGCCCAGGAGTGGCGGCACGTTCGACCAGAGATAACTCTTTTTTTCCCACACTCGGAGCACTTGACACGAGACGCCGAAGGGATAGCAGAAAAAGGCGGCTCTCAAGAGCCTCGAGGAGCGCCCAGGGCACTTAAAGGTGCAGGTGGAGTGGCAGCCAAGCCACCAGTGGAGCTGAAGGCCTAACAGTTTCCGGCAGGACAGGAAAAAAGTGCCCCGCTAGCTAGCCAACGCATAAGCAACAACCGCACCATTTGACGGTTGGAGATTTCCAAAAAATAAGAAGAAAAAAGACGCGTGGCGGCCATAGTTTTCATCGAAAGGACTTGCAGGCGAAAAGGAAATAAGAGATAAAAAAAATCAATAAGTACAGTCAATGCAGGCGTTGCAAGTTGCTAGATCAATAGCGAAACATAATTTTAAAAAAATTTGTCAGGGAAATCAGTGGTCACAAAAAAGAATAAAATGTAATAAGCCGAAATGCGAAATATCAAAAAGAAATTAAAAAAAAAAGGAAAGAAAAAAAGGAGAACGAGTAAATGTTGTGTTAGGTTACGGTTTGATGAAGCTGAAATTAAAAGCAAAAGAAAAAAAACAGAGACAACTGTATGATGCAGAAAAAAAGGCAAAAGAACTTAGTTTTTGACCGGCGCAGCACAAATGCGTAAAAATGTTTACTATTCGCGAAATTGTAAAAGAAGTAATAATAAGTGTCATATTAAGTGACCAAGAATAATCAAAGTTCACGTTTTTTGTTGATATCATTTGTCTCGTTGAGAAAATATAGAAAAAAAAAAACCCAAACCGAAACCCCAGTCAACTGTTCGAAGTTACTGCCATCCAAGTAGTAACATTGGAACATAGTAATGTGTAAAATTAAATGTAATAACGGACAGCAAAAGAGTGCGGTAGTAATTTTTAAATTTTAATGTTTAAATTTTTATATATAAATTATTCCTGCGGCGCTTTTTCGTGTGTGCCTTATGCAAAAATCGAATTTTCTTTAATTTTTTTATATGTATAGCGCTCATTGCCAAAAAAATGAAGAAACTAAATAATTATATATAATATTCCTACTTCATTTAACGCATGTTTACATTACATATTGCACAAAATTGCTAATAAACGTACATTTTTTAGCACAAAAGAAAATGAAATGATATAAGACCAACAAAAACTACAACAACCACAGAGCGAACATGCTAGACGCTCCTTGGTATGTCAGGAACACTGATATTCATAAGGACTTACGCATCGACACTGTTCGGGAAAAGATTCTGAAGCATGCCGCAAAACATCATGAACGCCTTCAGAATCATGTCTACTCTGAGGTAGCCACGTTAACAAACGACGCAAGGTTATACCGAAGACTAAAAAGGTCTAAGCCAATTGATCCAGTGATCAATCACAGACGATAATAGTTGGATACCTGTTGGCCACTGCCATCGGAGAACGACATAGTATCTTGTGAGAACAGGGAAACTTTGTGTAGTATCCGTTGGTAGTGGCCAGCAAGTGTCAAACTATAATTTGCACAGATGGCTAGGCCCAAAAGGCTCATGATGGACTATTGTATTGTCATTATCATAATTAATTAAAAAAAAAAACTGCTTGATAGTTAATTGTTGTAACTAGTTGTAGTCTGAATAAAGTAGAAAAAAAAAAAAAAAAACCACAGAGCGAGCAGACAAAAACAACGAAGTTAGAGAAATAGCAACAAGACAATAAGTGCCAGCAGAAAAGAAGATTCTTCGCCGGTTTGTTCAGCAACAACATGGAATGGCAAATACAGTAGATTCTCACAAATTAGAACCACTCGGTTTTTGAGGTAATTCTAATATATGAAATATTTTAATTTCCGGATCTTTTTTTATTCGAATGAAATTAGAAAAATGGAGAATACTTACTTAAAAAAACACTAGATTTCTTCTTTTTTTTTTTTGTTGCTTTATTTTATTTAATAAAATAAAAATAACAAAAAAAAAAAAAAAAACAAAATAAAAAATAATAAAAATAATAGAAGCAATAACAAAATAACGAATAACAAAGAAAAAAAAAACAACTACCCCTAAAACTAGAATTTTTAATTCTAATTTGAGTCTTTAACAAACATCAATTCTAATTTCTGAGAGATTCGAATTTCTGAGGATTCTAATTTGTGATTTATAAAATCAAAGCTGTAATCAGAAAATACACAAAAACTGTTGTGCCGCTGTTAAGTCTGGCTGTTGCGAAGACCAGAGCGAGTTATTGTGTTAAAAAAAAGAACAAGGAAGAAAACGATAAGTTAATAAACTCTTTTTTTGTGATACTACAATTTGGCGCCCGTGCCTGATTGTGTTGTTTGTGCACGGTTTCATTTGCATTTTGTTTTTTTTTTTTTTGCATAAAATTATATTTTTCCCACTAGATTCAGCGTCGTAATCTTCAGGAAAGCGCTTTCTATGGAGGATTGACGATCTTGGAAAGCAAAGTTTTCATTTATTCATTTTTTAATATTTCTGGCGAATGTAATTAGCCCATATGGCATGTTAAATTGTGCAAAAGAAGTAAAGTAAACGAAGGAAAAAGAAAAAAAAAAAAGAAATAAAAAACACCAGAAGGAAGGAGCAAAACAAAAGAAATAAGTGTTAAAGAGGCGACTATGGCCAGCCAGTATATATAGATAATATTAGATAAAAGAAAGGAAAAAAAAAGAAAAAGTATAACGAAACGTAAATTTTGTTTGCTTATTTTTTAGTTCGTCCAAATACATATGTGCTGAAATTTTTGTATGCGGGAGCCTTTATTATTCCCCGCAATTCTGTTAAGTGTGCCGTAGTGCTTTGCTACTCTGACTTAAAATTTTCGTTTGATTTGATTGGCCTAGATCATATAAGTTTTTTTGGTGCCAACTGCCATTTTGTTCGCATTTCAAGAACGTTGGTATTGTTGAAGTGGACGTGTGCGCAAATATCTTGCTGCAGACCATCCTATTGCTTGCTACATTTTATGAGTGCCTGGTATGATAAGGCGCTGGTTGTCGGTACCGCCTGAAATACACGTGTTTGTGTGTGCGTTTTAATCATTTTATATGTTTTAATTGCCAAGCTAGCTCATATTTCTTCGTTTTGAGAAAGTATTCTGCTTCTTCTTAATTGTTACGGGCATTTCATGCTGCTGTTTATGTGTGCCTGGTATGAAAAGTCGTTCATCGACCGTACCGTTTGAAATACTTGTGTTTGTGTGTGCATGCAGAAAAGAATTTGTCATGATTTTGAAGTTTTGATTAATAAGAATGTATTTTTTACTTTATGTTGCTGCTGCTTCTTTATTGTCATATGAAATTCATTCTGCTTTTCATGTGTGCCTGGTATAAAAAGGCCGTCGTATTCAATTTGTGTTTGCATTTGGACATCAACACCATCAGTAATGTGTTTACACACACAAATAAGCGAATTTGTCATGATTTTAGAAGTTTCAATTGCCTAGCTATTTTATTTTTCTTGCTTTTTAAGAAATATTAGCTCTGCTTCTTCATTGCTACGGGCATATAAATTCTCAACGCTGCTTCTTCACACTTTCGATGTGTGCTTGAAAAAAGACAAAGGCAATTAGAATATTTTGCACTAATGATGCATTATTTAACAATTTAACAATTGTAATATGGATCTGTTTTTCCACATATTGTCCTTGCTAAATATAAAGCTTCAAACAACAACAGTAATATACCATCCCAGCTATATTAAATAAAAAAATTCCTACCACAACGCATCATTTGCGTGTAATATTTTCATTGAATTTTAATTCATAATACCAGGCGATCATAATTGCAAAAAAGCAGAATCAGCAAGCAACGAAAATCATTAGCACAACAGCGGGGTCCAATCGCATTTAGGCGAGGGGAACAAGCATAAGGGAAGCAACACAACACACGAAAGCGCACACAAAAAAATCACAGAACAAACGATTGTCTAATGTCACATTAGTGCAAGTAGCACATTGTGACGTGCGAGAGCGAAAAACAAATGAAATGCGATCGCATTTAGGCAAGGAAAAATGCGGGGAAAGAAGTGTCCATTGCTAAGGAATTAGACACTGACCGAAGACAAACGACTACCGTAGGCAGTGTGAGCGTAAGCAACACATTTAAATGAGGAAAAGGGACAACAAGAGAACAAGCAAAGCGAAGTCACACAAGACGCCCAGTTTTCGCTTCGTCTTTTACCCTGCCCGGCGGCACCTAGTTTGAAAACTTAACAGTGGTCGTAACATTGCTCTGGTACACTATCTATGTATAAGTTGTCTCTGGTTTCACGTTTGAGTTGGGCGACATACTGTAATTCTAGTTTGTTAATTTTTTTGTACGCGAGCTTTTAATATCGAATATCATCTTTATTTCTGTTTTATTTTTACATTTGTATTCATTATTATATTTTTATTCATTGTCATACTTTTATTTGTCATTATATTTTTTTTTTATTATATTTTTTGCTAATACCTAAGTAGATACACTTTAAAAATTTCATGAGTTGAATCAAAGATGTATGATAACAAGTTTAGGACGTAAGTTTAATTGTTAAGGTGATTTTGTTTTTTTTTTTTTTTTTTTTTTGTGTATCTCTTTTGGCAGCATTCTGTATAAGATTTTATTTTGTAGTTCTGTTTTTTATTATGAATTTATGAAACCTATTTACTCTGTCTTTTTTTTTTTGCCTTCGAATCAGTGACGGTTATGCCGAATTTTGTTTTTTGTTCGAATAATTTCATTGCGGTGTTGAAGGAAGTCATGAATGAATAAGCGTGTTGTAATTTGGTTCCATGTTAGACTATAGGTAGCTGCGGACGCATGATGAAGGAGCTATTCCAAATTTTTTGTTTTTTTGTAAGCAAAGGAATGGATGGGAGGGCGATTCCCGGCGTTGAAACATCGGGAGCCGGATAAGCAACTGATTTGATGGTGGAGACATTTGGTTGGTTGTTTCCGCCATGGCGAGAAATTATATTATCTGGACTCGTCATCCCTTTCTATTCTATTCTATGTAATCTGAAGTGTTGCTCTTACGTTTTTGTTATTGATACACGCGAACTTAATAGGAAAACATGGTATAACTGAGTGCAGGATAATATGCGACAGGAGAGGAGCAAGACCACCACGACCATTCGGCGACGAGTCAGGGCCGTTATAATTTTTTTCGCGTGTGCCCTCCCCGGCACCCTCACTATATGCCCTGCCGGTGTTTGAACTATACGACCCGTTACAATTTGTCCAACATACACATGTAAGGAAGAGCAGAAAGAACATAAACAGCGGCAGGCAAAATAAACGAAGTCATACCTATATTTATATTTGAAATAAATTTTATCGATTCTAAGAAGTACCAAAATTCAAAATAAAAATTGTTCATGCAACTAAGAAAAAAAAAAAAAAAAAACCACTGTATCCGAACACAGGGGAGATGTGTTAACGTTATTATTTTAATGTGTTTGTGTTAATAAACAAATGCAATAAACAAAATAAATAATTGCAAAATTCATTCAATACGCACGTCTCCTTTTTTTGAGGAAGAGCGTAAACACTTAATTAAAGCACTGTTTTCTGTATTCTATTTTTATTTTTATATGTTTTGCAACATTGTTCGAAACGACGCTCACTTGTTTGCTTATTTTATGCGCAAAATTTGTTTATTTTTGGCTTTTGTGTTTATTGTATTTGCATGCATGCCGGCTTAAAGGTTACGTACATACTCACAATAAGTGCAGCTTTAGCAAAGTCCAAAATATTTTAAATATATGTAAGGCAGTTGCTACACAAAGCATTGCTGCCGCCCCGTCCTGAAACCACGAAACTACAAGAAGAGTCGCGAGAACGGCTAGGCGACATATGCAACAACGGAATGAGAGCAGAGTCGAAGTTCAGCTGCAGTCGAGTTCGGTCGCCGTGTTATTTTTGAATTTGTATTTAAATTTTGTACTAATTAAGTTAACTATATTTTCCACTATATGTAATTCAGATTTGCGATCATAATAATCTAATATAACTTTACATTTGAGAGCTCAAGCCGGTTCTGAGCTTATAGTGTGAAAATCGGTTGCAAAATGCAGATTCTAAAATGCTGAAAATTTCCGAAGTGCGTTAAAGTTGTTAAGTTGTAAAGTGGTAAGGGCGATAAAGCAATTCAGATTTGTTTTCAAAGTAAAAACTCAGTGAGCATTTTGGACAAAGCAAACATTTAATTTCGGTTTGCAAATTAAATTTACAACGATAGTGAGATTAACGGAGACAGAATCAACGCAAAGCGAAGAAGAGAGAAAAAATAAAAAAAAATGCCTATTGTGACGCGCACACAAGTAGAAAAAGGTAATGCAAAAGTAGTGAACACGAAAGAAG
>JBAMBQ010002465.1:0-147635 GCA_037044495.1 Stegana nigrithorax
AAGCAAATGTCATTACTTGCTGTGTTGTTTCTTCTGTTTTTGTAGATGGAAGCGCTTGTAAGGGAAATGCAAGATCCCGACCATGGGGTGCCGGTGCGACAGCAGAAAATGTTCCTCACTTCGATACCGTATGCATTCATGGGTGAGTAGGAGTCGGCAGCTTGGGTTGCGTTTAACAACTATTAGCAAATTTGAGTATGAAAAATAACAATTTACGATATCACTAACAACAATAGGTTACGATCTCATTGAATGGCTAATGGATCGCGTGGCAATCGAGGAATCGGAGGCATTGAACATTTCGAATCAGTTGTGTCTGCATGGCT
The DNA here is from genome assembly GCA_037044495.1 of Stegana nigrithorax. Taxonomy (NCBI): domain Eukaryota; kingdom Metazoa; phylum Arthropoda; class Insecta; order Diptera; family Drosophilidae; genus Stegana; species Stegana nigrithorax. The sequence continues at coordinate 327 of JBAMBQ010002465.1, forward strand.
ACTTTTTTCCGGTGAATGACTCGAAGACGCTCACCGTCAAGGATGATTCGTCTTTGTATCGCTTTCAGACGCCCTATTATTGGCCATGGCAGCATAAGACACCCGACAATGTCGAATATGCCATTTATTTAGCAAAGCGTTCGTTGCGAAATAAACAGAGACACGCACTCGAGGATTATGAGTCCGAGGCGATGACATCGTTGCATAAGAATCTTAAAGGCAAATGGGAGTTCATATCGATGCAGGCCGATGAGCAAGTGCGTCTGGCTAAGGAGCGCAAGAAGGGCGATAAGATCGTCGGTGATTCACAGGTTCGTTGCTTCGCCTCTATCTCTCTCTCTCTCTCTCTCTCTGCAGCATGACACTAAAAGTTGTTATTATTTTTGTTTGTTTTAATATAGGAGCGCGCCTACTGGCGTGTACACCGTCCGCCACCCGGCCAATTTACACCGCTTGAACCGTGCCCGGTGCCATCGCGTGATCGTCTGGGCCTGAAGCCAAACAAAAAGAAGACTGTCGACGATATACAACGCGAGGTTGATTATCTGAAGAAATCATTGAATCGCACACGCATGAAAATGTCACAAGCCTGTGAATCGCTAGTCACCTATTCGGAAACCTTTGCCGAATTCGATTTCTTTCTGCAGCCGGCATTACCATCGAATCCCTGGGTCACCGAGGACACCACCTTCTGGCAGTTGAACAACACATTTGTCGATATACCTACAGAGAAGCGCGTCAAACGTTGGGCCATCTCCATTGAAGAGCTTGTGTCCGATCCGACTGGACTGCACGAGTTCACCTCGTTCCTTGAGAAGGAGTACTCACATGAGAATATACGCTTCTGGATTGCGGTGAATCGTTTGCGTCACTCTGCGCACTCGCAGGTGGCACGCAAAGTCAATGAGATCTATGAGTAAGTCACACATTCTCTAACCTCGTCCTTCCCAATCTGAGCGTATTGCATCTAATTAACAACCCTTGCATGTCTGTCACTTGCAGAGAGTTCCTTAAGCCGGGTGCACCCTGCGAAATCAACATCGATGGCAAGACCATGGAGAGTGTGCTGAAGGGTCTCAAGAATCCGTCGCGTTTCACCTTTGATTCCGCTTCGGAGCACATTTACATGCTGCTGCTGAAGAAGGATTGCTATCCGCGCTTCATACGCTCCGATCACTACAAACGTCGGCTGGAGACTGGCATACAGCCATCGCACAAGAAGCGTTTCTTTAACTTTGGCGGCGTGAGTGGCGCCAAGAAGAAAATGACCGCCGCCTTGTCAAGCCAACCGAATCTCGGCGATATGGTCAAGGGGGGCAGCGGCGCTGGCGGCACGGGCAGCGGCTCAATGCAAGCCCCGCCGCCGGGTAACCTCTCGCGTAGACGTGGCAGCGATCGCAGTTTGACTGGCTCAGCGCATGAGCTGGCGGTGATTGGAGTTAATAAGGACAACAGCTCAAAGGTGCCGCACTCGCATTCGCAGAGCAATCTAAGTGAGATTCCCTACAGGTGAGTTCACTCCTTCGTGTGAAGGCAGTTAACAACAAGCAACGCGTGACTTAGCACATTGAACTGACAGACATGCAAACAGACAGACAGACAGAGGCAGTGAGACTCAAGAACACAGACGCTGCACAAATGCAATCCTTTGCTTTGAAGTTTGGTTAACAAGTGATGCGCTGCCAAGTGTTACAATTGCGATTTATTCTTTAGCTTTTATTTTTGTGTTCTTTTTTTTTTGTTGTTTTTTGGTTTTGTGTCCTTAATTTTTTTTGCTTACATTGCAGCGTGTGTAATATTGTATTTTATACACACCGTAACATTTAAAATTTAAGTTCGCAAGTGCAGCCGTTACACTTACATATATGCATACATGCAAATTTATGTATCTATGTTTAATAAAATTCAAAAATAGAAATATTTCTTTTTGCCACATGTAAATGCTTAATTAATTTTTATTCGTCAATTAAATAAGCAACTAAGAAAGGTCACTAACGCTCATTAGATTTGCAATTTATAGATTTTGTTACCTTATGCATATAAAGTTTTTTGTTTGTTTATTTGATATTTTTTGTTTTTTTTTTGGCTACTTATAAATGTGCTCATTATCATAATAAGTGTTTAATGCTGAATCAAAATTAAAAAACAAAAGTATTAAAACCAAAACCAAAAACAAAAAAAAAAATACGAAAAATGTTTAAACAAAAATTTGCATTAACTAATATTGTTCTGTTATGTCATGTGTACACACGAAAAACTCGTTGCCTTACCTTGTGGCTGCGTTATGCTACGAATTCACTTTTGCTATTGCTACGTTACGTTACTTACGCAACGTTACGTACACGCGCACGCACTTACGCTCGCCCCTGCGCCCGCGCTCGCCCTGCTGAACTTCTGAACTGCAGTAGTGATGCGATTTACCGGGGCGATATGCCGCAGCGTCATGCGGCGGCTGGGATCTACGCTGCCTATGGGAATAATCGCGAAAGTAGTTTACAGACACTTCAGTAAGACATAATTTGTTCTGCATACTTTTTACTTTTTCCATAACGATTCGATTTGGATTGCTATTACTTTGTCTTTATTATTTTCGAGAATACTTCTTCGTTTTCTCTTTCTTGTTTTTTTTTCTTTCTATTATTTGCGTTTTTTAATTGTATTTGCTTTACTTGCTGGTTGCAGTCAAACAATGTACGTTAAAAATAATTTCAAATTATTGTTTTTTTTTCTTTTGAAATTCCGGATTTTTTGTTTCTTAAATATTTCTTTTTCTTTGTTTGACTGCAAGTAAATGTTTTTAATGTTTAATTAATTGTCGCCTGTTTTGAGTTACGATTTCGGTTTTGTATGTCCGTGCTGTCTCCCTCTGTTCTATTGCTTGCTCTCAACGTGCCAATTAACGTATCATCAAATCCGTTCTTTCTCGCTGCAACTCGTTTCATCTCGCTCTTACTTTCATTGTTTCTAACTGTGATATCTTGCTCATGAGTAACGCTTCATTTAATCCACTCATTCAGTTAGCCAAAGCTAACTTTTACTTTGTACGACGTACCTGTAAATTATTTGCGGCCATCTTCTTTGATTTTCATGCATACGCAGTTTTCCAAATGTTCTCTAAAAAGATTTATTTTACTTTGATTTGAGTTTTGTGCTGCTTTCCTCTGATTGACATTCAAGCATTTATCTACAAAGTACTTATAAATGGGTGTGCTGGGAAACGACTTGGTTCGGTTTTATTGTACGATTGGATGTTAACTTCGCTATTTGTAATTGCAAGTAAACTGGAAACTGAAGCCAAGCGAGAAATCTACTCCTCATGACTAATGCATGCTCAAGGACTTCCAGCAGACGCTTGATTTTGTCACAAGCTAATCTCACCATAAACAATTTTGGATATGCGAATGTCTTATAGACATGTAAACTATTTAGAAAAGGCATTTCCTCGGCAAATTGAAACGCTCGTTTATGTTAAATTAGTAGCGTAACTTCTTTCAAATGCCTTGAAGACGGTTTGGAATACGTGGAAGGCGAAAAATATTTGAAATATAACAAAGCAGGCCATTGGCGATCGATGTTTTGTATTACATCGGCTAAACATGTTCTCGAATAAGTCAAAAACCCTTTACTTTTCTGTGGCCCTGCATACTCATAAGTGAATACTGGGAATCTAAGATGATCAGCTTAACTGGCTTCTTGTCATACCTAGATTCTTAATTGCTTATTAGGGAAGAGACTTTGACGTTCACGATCAACTCCATGACAACGAGAAGCCTTGAAAATGGAAACTTAGCCATACATCAACATGGAAGGTAAAACTGAATATTTCTGGTTCTAATGTGTTGTATTGATCAGTCGATCAGTTGTATGTAGAATAAAATGAGCTACTCAAAACCAACTAAACCATCAGGGAAGATCGCTATCGACTAAGATGAATGAGTGTACTATGCCGAGCATTAAAGGAAAACCGGCCGAAGTATAAAGAGATGCACGACATGCTCATATGGGACGTTCTACATCTCCCGATGCATGACGCCTTCTGTTTCGAAAATTCCAGCATTGTACGCCAGGGGAGCTGGCATAAAAGCACCTGAAGAAACATTATGTAGCATGGGAAAGCAGACTTTGTCGGGGAGGCTCCGACTTGAGAATACCGAGGAGCTGATAATGGCTAGATATGGATAAAGCAACAGTCTTAATCTCATTTGGCCATGGAAGGAGAGCATTTCTAATCGCTTTGACAATTGTCTCAAGATGCGAAACATTTCGTTTGCTCGCACACCCGTACACCCACACATCCGCATACCCGCATATATATGTATGTATGTGTCTAAGTGTTTTTTGTGTCATTGATTTGCCGCATTTCGTTTTTTGTGTTTTTTGTTTTGGCGTGAATTGCTTTATACGTACAAAAACAATTGCCCGTTCTTTCTCCTCTCTTTTTCTTCGCTTCCCCTACCCACTATTGCTGTTGCTACATCTATTGCTAATATGTAAACGCTCTGCTAAGTGTATCATTGTACCAATCGTCTACTTAAAAAACCTACAGAAGTTGTTCTTGCTTTGCTCTATATACCAGTATTCAGTATCCAGTATCAGTGTCCAGTAACAGTGTCAGATCTTGCATAGCATGCTTAGCATAGAAGTCGACGTTTGCAGCCGCAGTTAGGCCCTGGAACTGGTTTCGCCTATACGCGCTACGTTTACCAGCAGTCAAAACGAACTCGAAGCTCCTGCATGCGTGCCTTGCGAAGAATGTTGCTGAGTTGGTGCCGGCTTCTATGCTAAGCTTTGGCAAATAATAAAAAAAATATAATAAATAAAAAGAAAAATAAATAAATTAAAGAAATTAAAAAAAAAAATTGAAAAGAAAATTAAAAGATCGTTAAGAGAAAGTAAAGTACAATACTCAGTCGTGCGTGTAATTGTTGTAACTTGAAAAGGAATGTGTACGTAATTTATTTCTTCGGATATTTCTTCTGTAAATACTCGTACCTACTACTTTACCACTAAATTTTCTGATTGAGTTTGTGCTATGTGTGTCAGATAGAGCCGAGACTAAGTTGCATGTTATACAATTTGAATGAATCCAACAGAGAAACGCCGAAGCCGTTGGCCGCACGTCTCGAGACGACAATTGAGAGCGTCAGCAGCGCTGTCTGTCCATGGGATGAGCCGAGTGAGCCGTCCGAGCCGATAACTGTGACGACAACACTTCCTGCGCCGGCTGCCCCCCCACCGACAAAGCTTTCCGTCTGCCCATGGGAGCAAAGGCAAAGCAGCGAGCCATCATCCAGCAGCAGCGCCTGTGCTGGCGGTGGTGGCAGTAGCGCCGGTAAAGGTTATAGCCCACGTCTGACCAGGTGAGTGTGCGAGATTGCGCCTTCTTGTGTGTGCTACATAGTTCCAACATAATTTTGGTTTGCATATTGTGCAGCACTTCGTCAGATATTACCGATGTGACGGATCGCATGCAACGTAACTTGGGCATACGTCATCAGAATACCGTTGACAGCGGCGAAGCTGGCGTCAAGCGACTCATGCCAAGTTTTACGGAACAACGCAGGGCTTCTGTGTCCTTTACGCAAGTGTAAGCAATTGCATGCATTAGCGTGTGAAGCATCGATTCCATGTAAGTGTGTATTTTTTTTTTTTAATTGCAGACGCCTCTCGGATTATCAATTTGGGCGACCGTCTGTATCGGCCAAAACTTCGACAACGCCTTCGCCCACGGTGGGCAGTCAAGGCAGCCAAGAAAGCCAGATAAATATACAAAGTCAAAGCCAAAATAAAAGCCAAAGTCAGAGTGTTGCAAGCGCATACTTCCCACCATTGTTTGTGGCGCCCGAGAGAGGTGTCGTGGCAGCTGTAACGATTGCGAATAGCAACAGCAGCAGCAACTGCTACAGCAACAGCAGCAACAATAACAATATTACGAAGGACCCACCATCCCTAAGAGAAGGCGAAATCAAAGCTGAGCTGCATGGCAGTGAAGCGACAACATCGACAGCAACGAAACTCCCAATTGTGGCCGTGCTACCAATGCTGACGACATCGCCTACACAGACATCGATATCGATGTCGACACCGACACCGACACCGACACCAACTTCGACAACAACAATTGCCACGGGAACGCCGACTCCACCTCCCGTAACGAAGATAACGCCTCCACCCGAAGACCGCATGGCGGTTGTGAACAATAGTCACCTCGCAATGTGCACAAACAGTGACAAGGAGAGTCCAAGGACGGAGCTGGAGACCACTGCACCCGCTGGCACTAGTGCGGAAACGGAGCGAGTGCCAGTTGATGAGGTCTCAGTGCATGTTAAGGAAGTCCAGATCGAACTTATAGAGACGCGTGACTTTGAGGGCGCCGATGGCGCAATGTTGCAGCTGGAGCAGCTGGAGGTGGTCGTTACTACGCCCACAATACAAGTGGAGGTGGCCGGCAGGCCTATCGTTGAGTTGGCCGAAGCCCTGACAAATGTCATACAGCAGCAGGCATTGCAACAGGAGGCGATAATGGAGTCGGCCAGTCTGCCAGCTGGCAGTGTTAACGTTGAGACTCCCATGACGGTGACAGTCAGCACGAACACGACTCCGCCGGTGCGTGCCGATTCCACCGAAGAGGAGTACGCAGCGGAGGAGATCGCGCTACAAATGCACGAATCAGCTGACGCGTATGCAATGGCACCCGAGGAGCTGTCGCCCACAACTGATGAGTACCAAGAGGGTCTGCAGTTCGGCGCCGATGCCAAGGATGTGTACGACTATGACATTGTCGATACCGATGATGCACATATTGGCTACATACCTCCGGCACCAACACCGGCGCCATCAATGGCACCATTGGCTGAACTCGATGTGGACACGGTCGATGATGAACCTTGTGAGGACATAGTGCCCACTGCTGTCGCCGCAATTGTGGAGTCAAAATTTAAATTGGATGGCCATGTGCCAACGCCGAGTACCGATGAAGTGCGCCGACGTCGCAAGAAACGCAATTCCGAGAGTAAGAAGATGAGCTCACTTGACGACAAAGATCGAGAGCGTGCGGGTACATCTGGCGCAGCTGAAGGAACTGCGCCCAAGAGCGATGCGGATAGGAACACTGTCTGTCCGTGGGAAGATGAGTAAGTCACAATATTCATTTAACTTGCATTTCTTTCTCTCCTTACTCGCAACTCTTCGTTTCACACAGGAACGTCACGACAAGCGATGGCACTTTCGTGAAGACATACGCGACACTCGGGTACTTATGAATAAAACCGAATCTATTCAAGACAATGGTCAATAATATTTTGAAAAAGAAAAACCACAAAAAGTAAAAAATCTATAAAAAAATTTAAAACAAAATTTTTAAGTAGCTACATTATGAAGCAGTTAAGAAAGTGTGCAACATCCGAAAGATGGTCTTTGTTTTCTATATAGGAATAATTTATGCTAAACGTATTTAAGTTTACAAAAAAGAGAAAAAAAAAAAAAAACAATTAAGAAAAGATAATGGTAAAATTGTTTATTGCTGAAGTATTTGAAAGATTCTATTATAAGCAAGTAAAAATTGAAGCGAACTTTCTTTAATGAAGTCTTTATGTAAATATAAATATGTATGTGTATATAAATGTAAATTTATATGCACATATATACAAAAGGCTTTGCAGATATATATAACTTATACATATTTATGTGTATATAAACAAATATATTACAATAAAAATAAATAAACGAAAGAGGCAAGAGCGAAAAAAATAATTAAGTACATTGCTTACGTAAGCATGCAAAAAAAAATGCAAAAAAAAAAAAAAAAAAAAAATATAAATAATAATAATATTTAAAACGATGGGGAATACATAATTAAAAATTACTCTAAAGTATGCGCTGTAAGTTTTTTAGCTAGTGAAAGTAAGGAGTTGCGAACCGTGTAAAAAAAAAAGACGGAAACCATTATATATATATATAGAAAAGCCAGAAGAAAACCAAAAAAATTTTCCCTAAAAACAATAAAGCAAGGAAATTGTCATAATGCATGAACAACTAATCGAGGTACTGACACATATACACATATTTTTTTTAAAAGGTATGAAAAGCAGAAATTCAAAATAAGTTTAATATTTTGCAAAACACAAATGCATAAAGTTACATATTATATATTGAGAGTGGCAACGAGTATAGCCAAAAATACGGAAAATAAGAAAAACAGAAGAACAAAAAAAAAAAAAAACACATCGCCTGCCATTTAGTTCAACATATGCTGTTGGAGTGCATAATGTACTACAAAACTTACAGGAACAATTTTGTTAACTGTAAAAAATACACAAATTTTGCCATGCTGTAGCCTAAACACAGCACATACTTTTCATATTAATTTTGCACAAATTATGCCTGCTCATATGCGAGTAAAATTATTTTTTTTTTTAAATTAAAAGTTAGAGACGTTGTAAGCAATGACTATTTAAAAACATATATTTATTTTGCATTTAGCTGTGAACTAAAAGAAATAAAAATAAAAAACTAAGACAAACGAAAACAATACACAAGTTGTTCGCGCTATTTCGAAAAGATTTGTGCTATAAAAAAATTGCTGAATGAAAAAATTAACCAAAAAAACGAAACCAAAAACTGTTAGGCAAAATGTCGTGTGAATTGCATATTTGCTACCTTTATTAATTTGTTATCTTTTTACATGTTGGTTTTTATTCTATTATAAAATTAATATCATTTGAATATTGTATGGATGATTGTTTCATTTTGTGTGCATGCAAACTCAAGAGCCCCTCAATGTATGCAATAAAAAATGAAACAAAACCTATTAGCTTAGACAAAGACATTACAAAAAATAAAACAATCAAAATCAAATAATTTCGGGAAAAGAAAAACTATGCAATAAAAACATTTGGAAAACAAAAAATAAAAACAATTGATGCTTTACTGTTCCACTAACTATATGTTTATGCAAAATATATACACTGTAAAAGAAGTCTTAGCTCAGCATTTTTTTTTCAAATTACTTTTTAAATGCGTTTAACTAATAACAGCAAACATCAAATGAAATTTAATTGTCAACAAAAGAGTAAAAGAATAAAAAAAATAACAAATACACTACAAACGTAAATTAAGGTACAAACTTTAAACAAAACATTGGTAAAAATGGAAAAAAAGAACAAATATATATATATATATATATACATATACAAGATATTAAGCATATTAAAAAAAAAATAAATAAATAAATATATATTTACATATACCGTTACTTTTCGTGTCTTGCATGTGTGTCTATATTATAACACGTCTAACTATAGATAAAGAGGGTACTGCGAGTTTATGCAAATATTTCGAGTGCTGGAGTAGGCGGTTTTGTTAACGCTTTAAAAACTATTGCAATGTTATTGTTATGAACTATACAAGTATAAACATACAAATATATAGTATACCCATATAGAGAGTTATTTAAAATTTGAAATTCTACTAACAAACTGATACTAAAAACATATACTCTAAAAAAAAAGACAAAAAAAAACCACAAAAAAAGGGAAAGGGACAGGAAATTATAAAAACCAAAGCCTAACACTGACAACTTGTGTATTGTTTGGCGGCATTTGATCTGTTGAAGCATTTCATATAAATTTAAATCTCACTGAGAGGGTAGCAGCGTGCATTTGAATAATTGTTTGAAATATACATAAATACTTAATTTACTGATTATTTATTTTTCATATTGGCATGCAGTGCGCTAACTTAAAACTTAACTATACTTAAAATAAATCAAATCACTTTTACCGTATCAATCAACTTGATGAGCTCTACAATATCTAAATAAAAATCCATAAAGTACGAGAATATGAGTATAAGAAGCTAATTATTAAAACAAAAACAATACAAGCCCAAAAAATATTGTTAACTTCTGGTTGTTGGCGAAAAATAAGAAAAATATTTATACAAATCAAATTACAATAAAAAAAAAAAAATCAAAATACAAAACTATATACAATATAAAGAATAAATACAATCAATAAGAAACGGAAAACAAAACAAAATGCTTAACTCAGCTGTTACTTGCTGTCTTAAATATTGTATAAAAAATGCTAACCGTTAAAATAATGTAACGCTACAGCGTAAAACCTCACAAGCTAAACTTGAAACCGTTTATTCATCTTAAATTTGTCTTAAAGTAATATTAGAACTGAAAATGGAAAGCACGTCAAGCGGCATATTAAGAGAAATGTATTTTAAGACTTTTGTTTAAAAATCAGGTTTTTTTGCAGTCGAGCTTCTCAAATGGAAGCCCACTGTAACTAAAAGTATAGGGAACGTATTAATACCGCAATTCGCATGCAAAATAGCCGTGTGTGAGTGTGTGTACAGTGACAGTCACTTAAAAACATTCACATAATTGCAATAATCAAATTGCTTTTTTCACTTACCTCCATATAAATAGAATCGTTTTTTCGTAATCGCATTGTGTGGATTTATTGGATGCCAACAAAATCTCATGTATAAGCAAATAAACGAGGGCTATCGTGTAGTACAATAGAAACAACATATTTTAGTAATTGTTTATTTAAAAAAAATTCACTTAAATATGCTGACATTATTGGCTATTATTGCCTTTTTATTTAAAGAAATAAATTCGAAAAAAAAAAATCCAAAAAAAATTGGCTTAACCAAAATGAAATAGACATCACATCACGTATGTATTTTTCTTTTCAGGTTTTTTTTTTTTCTGTGTAGCATTTCCGTTTTTAATTGTGGACCAGGTCTGGTTACGCTTACATGTTAATTCGCTACTAAGAAGTTTGCGAAAAGTAGAAAAATGGAAAATAGAAAATAGAAAAATACCCTTGCCCATCTGTCTGGCATTGGCTTTCGAATTTTTTCAGCCCTATTCGAAAATATAATTTAAATATTTAACCGGGTTTGGGATTTTTCTTGATTTAATATTTAAGTATACCCGAAGATTCTATATGCAATAACTATTCTAAAAAGAATATTGTTACAGTTTTTGCTAATATACATTTTAAGAATTGAAAAAAAAAAAAAACACATTGAATTCCTACAAAAAAAGCAAGTTAAGCAGAAAATGTTTTAATTATTCAAATTTGAAATTAAATGACAAAATGGACGCCGAGTAAACTGTACACAATAAATAAAACAGAATCAGAGAGATAAATAAACAAAAATAAAAATAAAAGCATATAAAAAGCCAGTAAGAACAAAATGAACCACCGTTTTCTTCTTTATTTATATTTTTTAAATGAACTTAAATGGAATATTATTGAGCTGCACACTTAAAGAAATGCTACTAGTGATTTTCAATAGATAAAAAGCGTTAAACATATAAAAGCAACATCAACAACAACAACTGGACAAAAAGCAAAAAGTTAAAAAATAGCATGCCAAAAAAGCAAATAGTTAAGTATTAAAAATCGTTGCCATTGTTAGGCCGAAATTCCAACAGTAAAATGGTCAACAACTTTATGCACTAATGTTAAAGAAAAAAATAAAATGAAGATTTGATTAAAAAAAAAAAAGAAATTAAGAAAAAGTGAGAAAAAAAATTTAAATAACAGAAATTAGTTTCTATGCATATAAAAATGCATTGTATTACCAATCGGAATGTAAGTTAGTACATGTTAAGCAAGACAAAGAATAAAAGCAAACCAGCGGCTTTAAAATAAAAACAAAATCATATACAAACAACAAAACAAAACAAAAATATTAAAAAAAAAAAAAAAAACCAACCATAAATATTAGAGGAAAAAAAAAACAAAACAAAATGAGTACATCTTATAATTTTTTTTATGTGCGCATTTTAAATAAAAAAACATTGTATTATATTATATTATTTAAATATAAATGCGTTGAACAGAATATTTACTTTAAGTTAGGAATGAGAAGTAATGCGCGCAATGCGAATGACATGGTAAAGGGTAAGCGGAGTTTCTTTAGCAAGAATTGTTGTTATGCAATAAATTAGTATAAATGAGAACGTAAAAAACGTTAAAAAACAAGACAAAATCAAATTTATATATATATATATATATATATATATATATATATATATATATATATATAAATACGCGAAGTAAAAAAGGAAGAATGAAAGGAAAAACCAAAGAAATAAAAAAAATTTATTAGTTAAATTTTAATAAAAGGAAAGAAATAGAACGACAACGCAGCAATATATGCGTATATATATGCATATTTATATGTAAATATACATACATATATGTATGCATACTTATATATACATATGTAAATTCTACACACCTATATACCGGATCATTTTTATATATGCTGAATGCATATTTATTTATTGAATATGTTTGCATATATAATTGGCCTGTGCGTATGCATGCACCGTTTATCGTGTGCATATCCATATACGTATATATGAGTATGTACATATATGTTTATGTATGTGTATACGTGGTATATATAATTGTATATGTATTTGTTATGTCAATGTGTTAGAACAGTGCATACAAACGAGTATATGAATCGCGTTAATATTTATGTTGAATGAAAACTATATAAATACGTATATGTAAATGAAACGAGTATATTGTAGACTGTAATAAAATAAATGACGTTTAAAAAAAGAAACAAATTGATTCAAACTTATACAAAATGCAACACAAACCACACAAAACCAAACAGCAACTAAAGCTGATGGAACAGAAATAGAAAAAAATAAACGAATACGAATTGCGCGCATGCCAAGAAAAACGAACCATAGAAGAGAAATTCACATTTGGAAAATATCAGTTAAGTTGCAAAGTGGCAATGAAATAAAACATAAAAAAAAAACATCCACAGTCAAAAACAGAACAAAATCAGAATTCAAACGGCAAGAAATTATACAAAAAATATATACAATTGAATTATGCGTACAACTAAAACGTGAATCTTCTAAACTTCTAAATAAAACAAAGAAAAAGAAAAAAAAATTAAATCGCAAAAAAACAAAAAACAAACAAAAAAATGAAACGTAAATGAATAAAACAAAAGTTGAAGTACAATAAAAATAAAATGGAATTCAAGTGTAAACGAAGTGTATTTTCATTCTTTTTTTTTTTGCTGTGGGAGGGTCAGGTTCACTCTGGTCTTGAGTCTTCAATCCTTAAACAAACTTTGGATTGCAAAGTTGCTGCTGATAGAGCAAGAAGGTGAAATGTTACATACAAGACTGACAAACAAAGAAATTCCATGCAAACGGTGTTCAAAAGCGGTCCGACATCTAAGTACTAATCGCGCCCGAGGTTGCTTAATTTTTGTCTTTTTGATATTAGCAATGATTGTTTATTTAATAGATAATAAAAAAAATAAAATTAAATTTGTTTTCCGCATTCTCTTATTTACTTTCTTTTTATAGTAGAAAACTCCTTTTCTTCGAATAACTTTTCTGTACTTTCAAATGTTAACATAAAACTATTATTTAATGTCTGCGCTCAGTGCATGTACTGAGTGCGATAAGGACGATCAATCTGTTCATGTACAAACTGATCTACGGAGTGAATGAATACGACAACGGTTTGCTGTGTATTGATTTTTATGTAGAAGAAGCAGTTTTTTATGTACAAAATATCTTCTTTTTTTTTTTTTTTTCGCAGACGTTGTGGTAGCGCACTACCAAGCAAGAGGACATACGAAACCAGACCTAGTGTCTGTTCCACAGCTACGACCAAATGGTCAAAGCTGCTTTATCTACTTATTCTTTATGTCTAATACAGATTGTGGATTGAACATGATTGTAAAAATTTAATTGCTTAGAATATATTTATGATTTTTGTTAGTACTTCATTTACGATACGGTTGTAGCGGCAGTACAATGTGGCAGCCGGGTTTAACCAAACGGTTTTCTTGATAAATCGAATTATGTATATTAGCTGTAGTGCGTGTATGCTGCGTAGCATCGTGTACGAGTTATCACTCGTATAAGATACACTTGAGCTGTGTAAATATAAGTTATGTTAAGATGAGTATTTTACGGCACTCGTATGCATATCTGTTTCTTGCTGTGTGTCAAGAATGCACCGCCGTAAATTACTCAAAATTAGTGATTCAAGTTTTAGTACTTAGGGTTGATTGATCGTCCGTATGTGGCTACGTACGATGTCGGAATCGTACATCCTCCCGGCCGTTGAACGGATGTTCAACATTCTGCGAGACTCACAGTAAAAGGTTGTGCTACTGTCTGTCTGACGATCGTTGATGTTGACGATGATTGTGTAGATGCAGCTTCTTGTCTTTTCCTAGTGCTACGTATGTAGAATATCGCTATACAAATGTTGAATGCTAATCCAATGTGTGTAGCAATGTGATGATGTTCGAAAGAAGTCAACTTGTGTGGCAATTGAAGTTTGTTTGGTGACTGGAGCGTCTCTTTTGTAGCTCGTGATACCCCAAATTGCTCGTTTCTGTTTGAAGTGTGAGTTGAGGTCGTTTGGTTGTTATCTTGTTGAAATGCGTTATGTCCCAAATCGAGTGTATGATGATTGAGATGAGGTTTTGATGGTACTTTGGCTGACCACGGTGATTAATGAATTGCGAATGGTACAATTATAATGTGCTGTCAGTAGTCCTATGATGTGTAATTCAATGTTGGAAATTCCTTAATCACAGAATCCTGATAATTTTAGTGGATTTCTTTTTGCAAATATCCATTTGTTTTTAGTATGCCTGTCGGACCACATAAATGATTTGTTTGTGTGAATTATATGACAAGATGAGTCAGTTTTATTGTGAAAAAGTTGCATTTCACAACTGGTGTCGGTTGAAAACACAACTTGTTTTTTATAGTAAATTAACTCATCACTTGTTTCTCATGACAATTTTTTATGTCGTTGCTTGTCAATTCAACAAATTCATTTCTATGATTATTAATAGCCACAAGGGATGTTTTTATTTCAAACATGCTTAGCTCATGCCCATATGACCCATATGACTGGAATCGGTGTCAATGTGTATATATCCAGCGTTTATGTTGATACTAGAGGAAGTGTCGCTTTGATAATGACATAGTCCTTCGTTAAGGTGCCTTCAGTTTTCATCATTTTGTATATCATGAGCATGTTGTCGGCTGTAACTGCCAAAATTTGAACCGGCTTCAGATGATCCTTTATTTGGTCAAGCTGTTCTCTGAGTTGCCGTGGTGAAATTAATAATGTACTGACCGTGTTGTGTCGGACGTCAGTTAATACATTAAGTATTTCTGATTCTACTCGTTGTAAATTGGTTGCCAGTAATGTCAGTTGAGTTGAAATTGTTATATACCATTGAAACGCTTGATAACGGTTTTTATTAAATTCTTCTGTTTTTATATAATCTTCAATTAATTTTAATCGTTTTGAATTGAAGATTTTATCGCGTTTTATGATGTTTATTGTGGCATCAATAATTGACGTTTGATATTTAGGGAGCAACATAAGGTGTTATTTATTTTCTTTAACCTTTGTTATAGTTTCAGACATTTCATGAGCGTATGTTGACTCCAAAACGCCAAAAAGACTATTGGCTATATTTCCAATTAAATCCAATTCTCCAATTCCTCATATGTCAAATTCGCTGTAGTTACGTTTTTTAAGAGGAGGTGATTTGCGGATTCTACAGCGGCTTCCCAGAGTCCACCGAAATGAGGAGCTCTGGGAGGAATGAACTTAAAGTTAACTCTTTTGTTGTTGCCGGCTTCAATAATTTGCCTCTTTTGCGAAAATTGCGTCTTCTGCTTGCAACTTATATCTGGCTCCCACGAAGTTTGTCGCATTACTGGCAGGGTCTGGCAGGATATTATTTTAACACAACTCATTTATTTGAACCTTCACTTTTTTGTTATTTTACTGTCTCTTGGTCTTCACACTGGCAGGATGTAATGTATGCCAGGCTGGCAGGATCGCCATGTTATATTAAGCTCCGTAGTATCGTTATTGAAAAGTACCGAGTTGTTTGAGTTAAAGTTTATTAATGATTTATTGAACTCATGCAGCTTTGCTGCTAAGCTAACGGTGCAAGCGTCGTTTACAGGTATTTGCTTATCTAATTGGGTTAGGCGGTTATGCTGTGTCATATGTTATGCATGATCAAATGCATAGTGGACATATGACACTGCTGTCTCAGCAGAAGGCTGAGTACAACGATCGCTAAGTGCGATGACCGCTTATTAATTAATGACATATAGTATGTATGCCAATGTACTCTGTTGGCCTGTATGCCAATGTACACTGATATATTTTGGTGACATATGATGGTGAGCCATGGAAAAATAATGGAACGTAAAACCATAGGCTAAGCTTTGCGAACTTTGACGCTGAAATTCCTCTAGAGAGCATTCGTTTCCGAAGTTACGTGACGCCACTGCCCAGGATTACATCGTTGGGGATTTTTAATCGAGATGTTTCGATTGCTTGAGTTGGTTGATCTGCTATAATAAGTGGTAATACTATAGCTGCTAATCTTGACGAGAAATCATCATGTCGTGATTTTAGCAAGATATTTACTCGTGATTTTGATGTCTGCATAATTGATATTTTTATGGCTCATTCAGAAATGACGTTTATTTGAGAGCCTGAATCTAACAGAGCCCTAAATTCTGCCATTCTATTAGGTCTTGGAATTAATTCGTAGCGTTTTTTTTAATTAAAAAAAATTATTTATTTTGATTCGAGTACAAAAAATACCTCATTCAAAATATTTCCCATCGCTTTCTACTTCCTTCTGCCATCTTTCAGGCAAGAGACGAATACCGCGCTCGAAAAACTCCTTGTCTTTTGATTAAATCCATAAATCGACCCATTTTTGGCAATCTTCGTACGAAGTGAACTTCTGGTCAGTCAGGCCATGAGCCATCGATCGGAATAGGCGGTAATCTGAAGGTGCAATGTCTAGAGAGTACGGCAGGTGAGGTAAAACGTCTCATTTCAGCGTTTCCAAATACTTTTTTACCGGTTTTGCGACGTGTGGACGAGCATTGTCGTGCAGCAAAATAACTTTGTCATGTCTTGCGCTGTATTCCGACCGTTTTTCTTTTAATGCACAGCTCGAACGTATCAACTGCAGTCGGTAGCGATCCACAGTTATGGTTTCATTTGGTTTCAGGAGTTCGTAATAAATCACTCCCCTCTGGTCCCAGCAAATACTGAGCAGAAGCTTGGATCCATGAATGTTCTGCCTCGCCACTGATGTTGATGGCTGACCGGGCTTTACCCATGACTTTCTGCGCTTGGGATTGTCATAATGGATCCATTTTTCATCACCAGTGACCTCGTAAACTTCCACCAGAATCCGATGACTTTCGGCAGCGGTTTTACCCATATGAAAATAATGGAGCAAAACTCCCCGCAAAAACACTTTATTTGGCACAAATGTTGACATTTTTAATTAATCATTAAGTGTTGTTGTTTACGTTTTTAAAATAATATTATAATGACGATGACAACTGATATCAGCTGGTTGACGATAAATAAATTACTATCAGTACGAAATGAATACAGTACTACATACGCCATCTTTTATAAAACGCTACGAGTTAATTCCAAGACCTAATATTTTGCTCTCTTATCCTGTATCCGGCCTCAGAATTTTTTGACACATTATCTGATTCAACCATTTTTAAAAATTTACTAAATTCGGCTTTATATTGGATTACTAATCCTTTTAGTTGCTCATAATAATTATTTGCAAAACAAAGGTACTCTGTTTGGTCTTCTTTATAATTGGGAACTATTCAAATATTATGTCGTTCATATTGAATGATTCTCAAATACTTTCCAATTGTGCGATTCTATCGCTGTAATAGTTAGTTTTTTCTTTCCTATCAGCGGAATACTTTTTGTAATTTCTTATAATTACTTGTATTTGTTCGCAGATCTTTACTTGTTGCTCAAGGAACACATTTGTATTTGCCATTGTTGCTCTTATACTTGACCGTTGAAGGTAATTTGTTTGTCTTACGACTGAATATGCCTCTACTCACACCCGTTTTTTGTCGAAGTATAGCAACAATAATTTCAATTAGGTGTTTGCTAAATGAATCTCCTAACTGAATGTTTGCAATATGGTCGGCTTGTTGAAAAATTTTAAATTAAAATAATTTTTTTTTTTATATTTTGTATGACGATCGCATGGTTGACCAGTGTCCTTTCAAAGGGATCAACTTTTTTTGCTGAGAGTTATCGTGAATTTTTTTTTTTTTTTTTTGTAAGTTTGGGCAATTGTCCAGTGTTTTGTTTTTACTTTTTTTTCTAACGTCGGGGAGTCACCAAATGTATAATGTCTGCGCTATGTGCATGTACTGTCTGTACTGTCTAATACAGATTGTGGTTTGATTGTAAAAATTTAATTGCTTAGAATATATTTATGATTTTTTTTAGTACTTAATTTATGATACGGTTTCCTTGATAAACCGAATTATGTAAAAGAGCTGCAGTGCGTGTATGCTTCGTAGCATCGTATACGAGTTATCACTCGTATAAGATAACGCACTTGAACTGTGTAAAATTATGTATGTACTTAAGTTATGTTAAGTTGAGTATTTTACGGCACTCGTATGCATATCTGTTTCTTGATGTTTGTCAAGAATGCACCGCCGTAAATTACTCAATTTTAGTGATTTGAGTTTTAGTACTTAGGGTTGATTGACCGTGCGTGTGTGCCTACGTACAATGTGTCGGAATCGTACAACTATGTTACAATGTATCTGCGTGCAGCAAATACTTGCACCAGTCTACTGGTGCTTCTTTCTTTTTTATTTAATGCCAATGGCGTCTTTTCTTAGAGCATATTCATCTATGCAACCATCCTTTTAAATAATGTCAAAAATCTTAAAAAAAACTCTGTCTTCTATAGATAATACTATGTACAATTATTTTGAAAATTACGATTACGGGGAAATCTCAGTATAAACCGCATGATAAAATGGATTTTATCTTCAAAAACTTCAAAACCCATATATTATTAAATATAAATAGCTTTTGAGAATTTTAGAAGAAAAGTCTAACATGTTAAATGATGAAGCCCTTTCCCTCTAAAAATCAATATATGTCATTTCACTGAAGTGTATATAAAAAAGTTTTTTCGTGCTCTAACCATGTAATCCAAAGCAAAACACAATTTGCGGGAAGAGCTGCTCTTTTGTTTAATTTTGAGGAAAAGTGCAGCTGCTGGACATCAATTTGTGCGTGAAGCGTACATATAGGGACCATGCTGCAACAATACCTAGAAAGGCAGGGCTAAAGTCAGGCGTAACCGACTATAGAATCCCTGTACCCAATCAAAAACAAAAAAATTTTTTTTTTAGTAAAAGCCATTTTTCGGCTGATCGTTCCTGTGACAGCTATATGTTATAGTAAACCGATATTTATCATATTCAGGAACATGATTGGATATTGTGTAAAACTGTCAAATCCAAAATTTGGTAACGATATTTTAATAAACAAAAAAGTTTTTCTCAGTAAATGTTGTTTTTCGGCCGATCGTTCCTATGGCAGCTATATGATATAGTAAACCGATATACATAGTATTGAGATATACGATTGGATATAAGATAGAACAATTAAATCCAAAATTCGGAAATGATATCTTAAAAAACAAAAGAGTTTTGGTTAGGAAATGTGTTTTTTCGGCCGATCGTTCCTATGGCAGCTATATATCGGAAAAAAAATAAACTCGTTGTGCCATTGGGCTAGAAGAGTCTTCATGCGAAATTTGGTAATTGTAGGTCTAACCGTTTCCGAGATCCGTGCGTTCATACGGACAGACGGACAGACAGACAAATGGACATTGCTACATCAACTCGTCTTTCGACGCTGATCAAGAATATATATACTTTATGGGGTCTGTCAGATTAACTTCTAAAAAAAGTTCGAGTTAAGAAGACAAAATTGTACAGAAATTAAACGCGATTGACACATGATTTGGTTCCAGTTATAGAGATTTGGAATTATAGTAGGTATATCAATTGGGATCAATTAAAGCTAACACGAAAATTAGCCTTAGCTAGCTTAGTGCGCTTCCTCGTATAGGTTTCGCTACGTTGAACAATAGATCATTATTGGTCGTAGTGCGTGATGCTTAATAGATAATGTAAACTACACACCTTAACTAACTAACAATAACAGCCCATTTCTCATATTAACTAGAACCGCAAGGATGCTGGGCTGACTGAAACTTTTAGCTTGTTTCTGAAAGTCCTCGGTGCGCTGTCGCAGTCCTAAACCTGTGGAGCTTTTGTTATTTGCAACTTCTGGCACTGTTTAAACTTGAAAGTTATTAGGCAGCTTTTACTTATTCCAGGTTCTCCTTAGTACTGTCTGAGCTTGAAAGCACTTAAGTTTCTTTCTGGTAGAAGCTCTACTATCGGCTGTAGTCGCTCTGTTGTTGTTATGTATGTTATCCCACGTTCTGTTAAAGGCAGCAAAAGCAATGTTAAAGCAGTGAATTGTCTAGTTATGAGTTCTGCCAATTGTGATTTTGGGACAAGGATAAGACGGAAATGTCATGTGTTTTATGTGCACATTATGTGCCAGTATTTTCTGTCCCATGATTTCCTATAAAATTATGGCATGTGCTGGGGCATCAGCTCGTGCCACTTTAGCGAATATTACCAGAAGTGACCAGTATTTGTATGCAGCTTGCACTGGAAATCGGGCAATTTACCCCTTTTCGTGTGAATCATGTGGATGTTATATCTAGAGGCTTAGTGCAGTCTGCAGGGGCAGTTAGAATATAAGAGTTGTGGGTTTGGCTCACTTAGTGTCAACATTTGTAGCATTCGTTTGGCGATGCAGTAGTCTTAGACCGACTGTGCAACAAGTTCTTGAGTTTTTGGCTCACATGTTCCAGCTATGATGATTTTTAGATTCTAATTGTGGCTAAAACTCTAAAATCGCGGACATCTAGAGCGCATATATGTATATACATTGCATGGACGATCATCGTTCGCTTATATTCCTCTCCATGCTCGCAAGAGGTTTGTGTTCAAAAAAGGACACTGTTCGCTGTTTTAAAAGCCTTCGCACTTTTCCTCAGTCCACATTTAATAAATGTCTGACAGTGGTCATTATATGCTGTCTGTCTGCTGGGTTATTGCGCTTTGTCTCATGTACTCGTATGCAAAGGATTGCTTTTACTTATACGAATTTGCAGGATATGCAAGGTAAGACTCTCCTTTCTGCATAGGCATCTGCATCTGCAACAGTTTCCCCAGCCTGCTGCAGGATTTCTGTTTGAGCCACGTGGTAGCGGCTTTTTGTTTATGCTTGGGCGTTGCACTGTGCGAATTTATGTATAAATCCTAATGCGTTTATTGCTGCCTAATGGGACTGCTGGAATCATTTAGACTTTCTAGAATTGATATTTTATCTGAAAGACGTATAGCCGTATACGTAATGGGAATGTAATGTTAACACTGTGACTAACAATATGTTCGGTGTATGCCTCGTTTTATTGGCACGCATCCAAAACTCGCACAATTGCGTTCTGACGACCACGTGGTGCGGCTCGCTGTCTTCGTCATAGCTGCAAACCTATTTATTTGTTTACATTTTTTTTATATCTTCCGGCAGTTCGCTACATTCGCTACGAAACGAAACGAAACGAAACATGCTGCACGTTGCCGAAACGTGCCGAGACAAAGTAAAACGACATAATGTGTTTCGCTCAAAGTCGAGTCGACAACGAAATCGACTGAACATGATTCCAAAACAAGAAACTTAGTTTGCAAAATTGAGCATGTGTGTGTGACAAGCTTTGGAAAGTTTCGCCACTCGACACTGTGTGAATCACACAGACAGCGTTGGTGTGATGTCTCATGTAAAAAGTATTAACATTTACGCAACTCTGTTAAGTTACACCGAGCTGTAGCACTCGTAACAGTATGTTATTACGTAAATATGCTAAGCTTCGTAACATTCACTGTCACCATAGCCGCGTGTCAACATAATGTCCAGAGACAACTTATGATTAACAGTCTCTGCGATAATGTTATATGTGAACACATAGCATGCTTTGTGGCGCTGCTATTGGACAAGCTACAGTGCCTGCGCTTCGGTGTAACATACAGCATCATTGTCGTGTTCGTGCTTATACAGAACGCGCCTCTTGTTGTTGCCGGTGCTGCTGCTGTTATTGCCGCTGCTGTGGCTGTGGCTGTGGCTGTTGCAGTTGTCTGCGTTACAGATTTTGCCGTTGAAGTCGCACTCGTAGTCACAGTCAGTGTTCATCTTCGGCATATTGCGTTCAGCTTCTGCTGCCATTTCAATTTTCGACTTAAGTTGAATCAGCTCAGTTAGTCAGCACCAGTGTCAGTCGAGTACGTGGGCTTGCACGAAACGGTCGTAGTCACCCGCGAAGCAGTCAACAGAGCATTAAAGCCATTGCCAAAAAGTCGGAAGAAAAGTGCGAAAGCGAACAATCGAACGAACGAACGGACAAACGAACTTGCAAGCACGAGCGTGTACTGAACGTCGTTTCGTTGCTGTAGCCGTTGCCGTTACCCGCTAACGCAGCATTCAGTATTGGACATCATTCATTTCGCACTGCATTTTGATTATTCCTAACTACTTCGAGTTAGTATTTCTTTTAAAAATGTGCGCGAGCTGTTGATGTTTTTTTTTTTTGTTTCTGAAAATCAAATCAAATTTGAGAAAAATTTTTTTTTGTTTTTTTTTTTTGCCTGCTATAATGAAGTGATATAAGTGTTGCACTGTAAGAGCATTAAAGCGTGCGTTGCAATTATTTCAGCTCGGTCTCATTTCAATTTCTTGCGTTTGTTGTCGTTGAGGTTGGTCATTGTTTTTGTTTTTTTTGTGTTTGTTTTTATGCAGCACAGCTCAGAAGGGAAAATATTGAAAAATTATAAACACACATTCAAGTTAAAAATGCCTAAGTGAGCATAAAATATTCAACATGAATTAATATGATGACAAGCGTGCATTGTATGCACATATTGTTTTGTTGGTTGCAGATCAATTTTGATATATTGGATTTTTTTTATTTAAATTTGTAACTTCCACTTACATATTTCACACAGTTCTAGTGTAATTCCCGTCTTTGGGCATTTTGCTCGCTTAATTGCGAATACTTCGCTTGAAAAGATATGTAAGCCAAAGTTCATAAATTTCCAGCAGGTGTTACTTCTAAAATAAGGAATTTGGCAAGTTCATTAAATAAAAAAGGAACAATAAAAACTAATTCAAAATCCGAATACTTTGCACAAATTTATGTTGCTTTAAAAGAAGAGAAGAAAAATTGTGAAATTTCATTTGATGCGCGATGAGTTTTTGTTTTGGTTGTTGTTATGGTGCTTACGCGGCAGTTTCCGGCAACTAAAACATTTAGAAAGTATTTCTCACTATTTTTGTATTTTTTTAATTAAAATTTCGTTTTTAATTATGTTTTTGTGGGTCTTTTTTCTTTCCTACTTTCAAGCATAACATCTGTAATTTTATGAAAAAGGCGCTTTTAAGCTTCGCTGCGTTAATAAAGTCATTAGTGTAAGCCGAAGCCGTACATTTCCGGTTGAAAAGTGCAAATATACTTTTTTGTCATACTGTATTTACATGCCCGTAAAATTATCAAAGATTGTGGGAAAACCAAACGCCTGTCGAATGCCATCACAGCGAGGACACAGTGAAAGCGGGGTAAGTGTGCTATTCTTAAGACATTTATAATGCATTCTGGACGCTCCGTTTTATCGAGGAGCCAACCGCTAAGTCATTTATAGTTGACATTTGTAAGTGACATGCGTAGCTTAATTACATTTTTCTATCATGCAAATATTTTGTGTAGGCGATCTGTATTGCTTGATTGCTTGTCTGCCAGTTCATTTAATTCGTTGTAGAAAATTATTGCATAGCATCGATACATACATACATAGATATGTATGCTATGGTACATGCTGACAGATAAGAAAAAAAAAAGGAAGAAAATCGTTGCATATTTTTCGGCGTCATGCTGAACACAACACAAGGCATAACTTTGAGATACTTTAAACGAACAACGTAGAATAAGTGTGGGCAGCCGAAAGATTGCTTTGGAAGCTTTTAATTAAATATGTGCTAAAGCAGCTGCACATTTGCAAAGGACGCAACTTCAACTCCGACAGAGTAAACTTCAATTTTAATTTCAATTTGTGCAGTGTTAACAAAGCTGCCAAGCATATTGCGAAGTGTCAGACATCAGCTGGCCATTAATGTACACTGTCTACGTTAGAGAAACGAATTAAGCAAGCGTAACCCTCATTTCACACAAGAAAGTCAAAATTATTAGACTCGCATACATCGAGCACATTAATTTCACTCTAATGAATGCTTATGCTCATATGTCATACATACAGTGAGCCCTCGTTTCAGATGGCCTCTTTGAGCACAGAGCCGCCTTCTAACTCAGTATCAAAATTTACGACCAATTCTTATTTAACACGAAATCGTAGTTTTTGGTATGAAAAATGTTTCCTTGCCGCATGCTGACAGTTCATAGGAGTTTACGCATTTTGTACGTGTTAAATATAAACGTAAATGGGGAGTCCCCTAAACATTGAGACAATGTTACAGTGGCACTTTGTTGAGACTTATTTTGTTAGTTGCCGTTTCATTGGTAACATGTTTAGAATTTCTGATAAGAAATCTTTGCTCGATTATATTTTAGCCTGTTTTGACATTCTTAAAACTCACATTTGATAACTCAGTCGTAGATGAAAACTAATGCACATTACTATTTGCCACTACACGCACTGGAAGAAAAGCTTGGATTTCATAAAAAATAACCAAAAAATATTCATAACTTTCTTGCAAAATTTCTTTTATTCATTGCACTTAGAATAATTTTTAGCTGAAATATTAAGAAATATTCAAATTAAATCGCATCAACAAAGAGAAATTCGCTTGGTTTTCATTTGTCAAGAAAATTGTCGAAGTTCGATTGCTAATTTTCAATTGCTTTACAAAAAGAACTCAGAATATTTATAATTCAATTTGTTTGGCTGATTTTTGTATAATAATCAACATTATCAATCAGCGTGGACTTTTGACCCTTGTATTTTTTTTCGTTCTGGAATCTGATTCCATACTTGAATTAAAGTTTCTTTGAGTTTGGTCTGCGACAAAGGGGCCTTCATAACACATTTATAAAGGTAGCTGAAACATATTTTTTATTTTTAAAATTCAAGATTATGCAATGTTATTAACAATTGTACTTTTTGGTAAATATTATGCATATTGAGACGAGTATTAAATTAAATTCAAACTTAATATGACAAGGACAAAATCAAAACTAGAAAGGCAGGGGCTATCGTCGGGCGCACCCGACTATAGAATACTCTGTACTCAATCACGTACTTTATTTGGCTTCAATATTTTGTTGTAATTATGCAACAATAGTTCAAGAAATTAAAAAGTTTTTTTCAGTAAAAATTATCGTTTCTATGGCACCTATATGCTATAGTAAACCGATATTTAACATATGCAGGATAGATATTACTTAAAATTATTAACAAATATCTTGAAAAACAAAGGGGTAAATGGCAGCTATGTGTTATAGCTTGAATAACGAATAAAGCAAAATCCTTATGCTTATGGATTTGGAGAGTCGTCGTGCCAGACGGACAGACAGACAGATGGGCATGGCTAGATCGATTCGCCTTTCGATGCCGATCAAGAAGGGGTCTGTCACGCCTCTTTCTACCTGTAACATACATTTGCACAACTTTAATACACACTTCAGCATTTTTTTGGTGCAGGGCATAAACGGCAAACTCACAAAAGTAGCATTAGAAGACTTGTGTTAGACATGATGATACATCAACATACTTTATGAGTTCTTGGTCTGTTACTTTCAAGTTTTTATAAATAAATTTTAAAATGTATTACATATTCAAAGTGTTTGCAAAAAGTAAGTTGAATGTTAAACCAAGGTTGTAATTTATGCAGCGCGTTAATTGGATTAACTGCAGACTTTTTAGTTTTAATATTTCATCGAATCACTGGCGTTGAGTTTGCCTTTGAAGGCGTCTGGGGTGGACTTGTATGCTGCATGGAGCTGCAGGTGTGTGTAGCATATTTATAAGCACTTGTCTTGTACACAGCAAGGATAACTATAAATATTTTTTTTCTCATGCGCTGCGCGTGAGCTTATATTATTTATTCATTAAACGCATTTCATTTTGAGTCCATCAAGACGAAGAGCAAAAAGGAAACAAAACAAAAACCCCGAAAACCAAAAGCAAACGTCAAAGGAATAGCGGCACAAAATGAAACTCAGCCAAACCGAACACAAAAATGAGTCCTGCTATAAAAATTCATTGCAATATTTTCTCATTTACGCTTCAATTTGAAATTATGAATATTTAATGCGGTCAAATTGCTGCTGCTGCTGCTTCGGCTGCTGCTCATATTGCCGTCCGTTGTAAATGCTGCCGCTGCTGCTGTTGCTGTGTAAGATACACGCACAAAAAAAGCCACACACAATATAAAATAAAACGAAAAAGAAAGACGACTGCAACAGCTGCAAGAGCTGCTGGAGAAATGTTATAACACGCGGCCGCCAGCCAGTGCACGGCATAACTGTTGGCTTTTAATAATGGCCGTGCTAATGATGGCGATTAAGTAAAGCCGAAAATTAAGAGGGACGCAAAAAACAACACCAAAAACACCAACAACACCAGCGACAGCAATAATAACGGCCACAAAAGCAGCAGCATACATTGAAGTCAAAAGTGAAATAAAATGTTGCAGCACACATTGGGGCACCTGGACAGCGACAGCGACAACGACAACGACTACCACGAGGATGAGAATGAGGCTGAGGACTAGGACGCGCAGGCTGAACTTAAGGACGACGGGGACGAAGTTAAAGACGTCTTTGCATTCGCTTAATTAACGTTGCGTAGTTGTGTTGTTGGGCATGTTGCTGCGACTGATGAGCAGGTGAAGAACACGTTAACGTCTAAAGTAACTACTTCCTCTCGAAGGCAGCAGCAACAGCAGCCGTTTTTGGCGCACACACAGGTAGGCAGACGGACAAGCAGACAGACACAGTTACCCCACTTGCCGCTCTCTGTCACTCATGCCTCATGGCATGCATTCCCCTAAATGAAGATGCTCAATTCTTTGATGAAAATGCATTGCATACTTTAAATACGTCGCCTGCTGTTGTTGTTGTTGTTTGTTGTTGCTGCCATTTGGCAAACAATTTTCGATTGTCGTTAAGTCATGCGAAATCAAAAGTGTAACAAACAAAAACAAAAACAAACAAAAAATAAATAAAACGAAAACGAACGTCGACAAAAGTCAAAGGACACTTTTGTGATTTCAGCAAAGCTCTTTGTGCCGTGTACACATTTAGCAAATTATTAGGCACTATTCAGTGCTCACTGTGCAGCAGAAATACGTATATGTATGGATATGTATAGCACGCTGGGCCCACTGTACATATTGACAAATCATTTTACTGCTGATAAATATTATTTGCATAAGTCTTTTGTTATCCTGATTGGGAATACAGATTATTGTACTTTGCGGCGACTGCGATGCTAGTTTTGTTATGACTTCAAGATTTATTACCATATAATATATATTATTTTTATGGCACATATCTACATACACATAACAGTTGACAGTAGTGTGAATCGTCAGAAATTTACCATATGTTGTTGCTGTTGTTGCTGTTGTTGGTGTTGTTGCTGTTTATATGAGTATTGACGGTGTTGGCTGTTTTCGCTTAAATGAGCAGCTTACTGTAGGCAAAAAGACAAAACGGCGAAAAATACGAACAAAAAATAAAACAGAAACATCAACGTAACGGTGACGACGATGACGATGACGATGACTATGACAGCAGCGAATGCAAACAGCGCAAGAAACAAATCCCGGAAATTAAAGTGTGACATCTTTCCGCGTCGCCTTGTTTACTGCTGACGTAAACTGAAAGCGCGTTCGTTTGTTCGCTCGCCTGCTGACTGGCTGGTTGACTGGCTTTCACCTTACGCGGCGTTGGCGCTGGCGATGACGATGACGACAACGACGACGACGCCGATGTGGACGACTCCTCACGTTGCCGTGTGCAACTCATTTCATTTTGTCAGGCTTGCTAAATGTCTGTCTGTCTGTCTCTGTCTCTGTCTGTCCGCCTGTCTGCTTGTCTGTCGATAACAGAAGACAGACTTTGTTGCCTGACTCACACAGGCTCGCTGGGTATCTCTCTGTCTGTCCGTCTGTCTGTCTGTCTGTCCGTCTGTCTGTCTGTCCGTCTGTTCGCATGTCTGTCTGTGTGCCTGCCTGCCTGCCTGGCTGCTGTCTTTTGTCATGATATCTGTAAATGCATCTTGGCTTAATTAAGTCTTAGCAGCTCTTTAAGATGTGCCTGATTCGCTTTGACGTTGTTGTCGATTCTATTTTCATAGCCCTTGCTCTTGTACAACGGCTGCCGCTGCTGCGCTGCCGTGCTGCCACTTTGCTTCTCTGCTCCAATCTGCATTGCCCCGTCGCTGCCATTCTGCTGTTATTCCTTTGTGTGTTAATTAAAAACAAAAATGCGCCAAAGTAAATTATTTCTTCTATTTCTGTTTCGTATTTGTTTTGTTTTGTTTTGTTTTTTGTTTTTAACGTCTTTTTAGTTATGTATCTATCTGCATATCTGTGTACATATCTGATGACAGACAATGTGCCAAATTTTCTCTCTCTCTTTCTCTCTCTCTTTCTCTGTCTCTCTCAAACACAAATGCAAACTTTAATCTAATTAAGTGGCACGAAATTAATTTTCGGAATATTATATTCGCATTGTAACCGAAAAGCAAGTCAGCGATGCCTTTACTTATAAAATCAGTGGCAACAGCCGTGGAAATGCAAAAAAGAAACTAACGGCTCTTGGGTTTTAGGGTGGGCTCGACCATTACATGCCGTGAGAACTGCGCCGCCATGGCAGCCCAACTCAAGTCAACTAAACTCAAGTCAAGTGAAGTGAAGTGCAGTCATTTATCATTTCTTTATTTCGCGCCAAATATGTTTGCGCCTGTTTGCCTTATGCTCGACGTATGAGACGTATGCCCTAAGCACACTCGGTGATGTATTAACGCTGTCCCACTGTCGTCGCTGGGGCTCGCTCTGTTGTAAATATGGCAGCCAGTGCCAATGCGCCAAGCGATGTGCATGTGGTTAATAAAAAAGTCGTCAACATTAATTTTTCACACTGGCATCGGTAAAGGATTCTCTTTCACTCGCTGCATTATCTATTTATCTAGATAAACAGAGCATGGCACTTGGCAGAAATTGCTGCAGGACATCTCTCAGTCTGCGCCTGTTTCCTGCCAAGCCTGTCAGGCAAGTCTGAATGGCGGCTGGCTAATGGCTTAAGGCTTAACGGGAACTCTGCTGGCATTGCTGCGACAGACTTTTGTATGCAATATAAACATTAAGTTGACTTTTTTTTTTTTTCTTTTTTGGCTCAGAACTTAGCAAGTTAGTTGCTATTTATATGCAAAATTTTACTGCATAGTCGTAAAAAGTAATTGTCCTTGTTGCTTCGTGTGACCTTGTGCCGTGCGCATTCGTGCCACATTCAGATGTAGTTACTCACTTTTCTCTATGACTGTGCATTGGCGTCTAATGCGTTTTAATTATTGTTTCCCCTCTGCTCCTTCTTGCCCAGTTGCATGTTCTTATATCAGTTGCATTCACAAGCCCACACCAAAGCCGAAGCCAAAGCCAATCGACTGCGACTTGGCAAAACCCGCACTGCCCGAATTTTTATTTTCATTATAAAATGATAATAAAAATCTCTGAAAAGATTGTTCATATATAGGTATTACTGCGCTTAGACAATTTTTGCCAAATTAAAAGCAAAGTTTCTTGTGCCGTGTGCTGGAGAAAATGCGTGTGCTGAGATATGCGATTCTATTTCTGCATCCTTTAGCATCTGGCTCAAATATTTACAGAGATTGGTGAATCTGGTCTTGTTACTGCATGTAGGGGGTGTGGCACTGCCCATTTGTTACATTCGCCATAGCCTAGAAACGGACGCGGCTGCACACAACAACTCAGCAAAGTTTCTTTGACGATTAAAGGTTATAGCAAGGCATGTCGAAGAGACGAGATACGAGGGACAGACAATGGGGCAGATGTACATGTATTTTTTTATGCTTATACATATGTGCATAGATTAATTACCTAATCGCATATGTTTTTCTCACCGTGTTGACATTTGAAGATTGCTACGATATTGTCGCTTTGCTTAGAACGCTTTTGAAAAACGTTGACTAATTAAGCAAACCCAAAAAACAAAATTGAACAGAAATATAAAGAGAGAGGCAGAGAGAGAGAAAGAGAAAGAAAATGTTCTAATAAAGAGGAAGACACTAGTTTGACATGGCCATGTACGCGACGGTACCCGCATTCGTTAACAAGTATTTGCTTTTATGTCAGGCTGAACTCAACACGCCTGCCACGCCACGACGCCACATTGCTCGGTAAACGGCAGGCAGACGGACAGGCAGACAGACATACAGAAAGGCAAGAAGAGCAGTTCGCAGATATGCCCGCATGCGCTGCGGCTGCGGCTGCTTATCCTAGGCAGGCCCCCCCTAATTTCTACGTATGAGGGTTCGCATACAAATTCGATGTTTGACTGTTTGTGAATTAGCGTCACTTAATGCTTTGACTCTGCTCACTCCCCCACTCCACCACTCCCTCACTCACCGCATCACTTGCCTCACTCACCGCATCACTCGCCGCTGACTGCGACGCCGCGCACGCTGCCCGCTTATCACTGCCGTCAGTGTCATTGTCACCGCCACATTTTGACACTCACTAACTTGTACATGCATAATTAAAGGATGTTATCCTTGTTGACTTTGTTATTAATCCACTTCACAGCAGCAACACTTTTTTCCCACTATGCCTGCTTATCTTTTGTTTTTTTTGTTTTTTTTTCTCCTTCTCCTTCTTCTTCTGCTTTTTTGTTGTTGTGTGTTTTCGGTTGTTGCTGTTGCTGTTGTTATTGTTGTTGTTGCTGTTGCGCATTGTCTCAGCTAAGCTTAGCCTGGCTTGCTTGCCTGCGCTGCTGCTGCTGCTGCTGGTCCATTGCCTTACTTTGTGCCAGCTTTGCTTCGCTTTACTCTGCTCTGCGCTGCGTTGTGCTGCGTTGCGCTGCTTTTGCTTGGCTTTGTTGTTTGTTGTTTATTTTGCCGTTTCTCTGCTTTGTTTTGTTTTGCCTGTTTGTGGCTTATTTCACTTTACGCCTTGCGACTTGCCACGCATCACGTGCATGTCTGTCTGTCTGCCTGTCCGCCTGCCTGCCCCTCACTCTGTCTGTCTGTCAGTCTTTGCGTTTTTGAAATTTTATTATGCGGAAAAAGGTTAATAAATGGAATTTTCAAGTTGTTAAATTGTTTATTTAGGCCTACTTACACCCACGCACACACACACACACACACACACACATACACACACCGACAAACAAACACGCACTCCATAATCGCAGGCCTTTTTGGCACAAACTGCCACTCACACACACTTCTGCACACACATACATACACACATACACACTCGTGTGTATAAATATATCAGGCAAGCAATTTCGCATTTCCGTTTCCGCTTGACGAGTGCCATTATTTCTTTTCCTTTTTGTAGCATACTTTTGCGCTGTTGCTGTTGTTTTTGTTGTTATTGCTGGCTTCGATTGTTTCTTTTATTTGTTTTCGTTTGGCCAGAGTCAAGTCGGCTCTCATGCTGGTCACACACTTACCGCGCCCCACCCTAAACTCAAGCCGCCACCCCCCCACGCTGCCAAGCAGCGCATCGTCGTGCGCGTATTGCAGATTTTTGGACATGTTGACATTTTGAAATTCTACAACTGACAACATTTTTATGCGTTACACTTCGAGTATCTTAAACTCTTGACTGCCGCGCTCCTCTCTTTCGCAGTTTTTATTACTATAATGTCATTTTGTTTTTTCAGTTATTTCTTTCTGTTTTTGTTTTATTTTTGCCTTTTCTGTTTTGTTTTTTCGTTTTGGCTTGCGTGGAATATGATTTTTGTTTGTTGTTTTTTATTTTTTTTAATTTGCCTTGCTGTCCGTAAGTGTTGACAGCTTTGCGCCATCTTGTGTCACTTTATGTGTCAAAAGTTTATTCAAAAATAAAAGCAAAAATTAATACAAAAAATGGCACGTAGCATTTGCTTTGCTTTTTTCTTTTTCGTTTTTTGTTAACTCAAGCATTGATAAAAGTTTTTACTTTGCAGTTGTGTGGCAAGTGTATTTATGATTAACCTTAAACATTATTTCAATAATAAAAAAGAAACAAAATGAAAATAACAACACAACAAAAACAACAAAAGTTTTAAAAATCGTTTCATTCTGTGACAAAGCCTTTGAAATGAAATGCGTTACTGTGACGCATTTGCATTTTGACCACAGCCAGGTAATTTGCTGCTGCTCGCTGTGAGTTGATCTTTGCGCGCTTAGCAACAAGCAACAAATGCAACAACAACAAGAGTGTGAAGAACAGCAGACACGCCCATGTTGGCATATATGAGCTGAGTGTTGCTCCTGCCTACAGACAATTAAGCGTTGCCTGATGATTGTGTCGATAATGATGATGTTGATGTTGATGTTGATGTTGATAATGATAATGATAATGAAGCAGTGACTATGACTCCCTGGTGGATGTTCATAATCACACAACGTTAGACATGTTAGGAAGAAGAACAGCCTTGAACAGCAAGTAAAAACGGAAATAACAAAAAGATGTGAAAACACAATAATAGCAACAACAATAACAACAACAACAACAGCAGCAACAAAGCAATTTATTTTTAAACATTAAAGCGTCGTTTGCTTAAAATGTGCATTGGGATTTGTTTGTTGTGCCAGTATAACAACAACAACAACAATAGCAGCAACCCAACAAGAAAGTGTGTAAGTGAAAATATTTAAGTCGGCCATGTCCTTTGCTTTCTTAGAAGCAATAAGCGGCACTGTTGCCGCCACAGGATACCCTACCTCAGCGTACCCTACTGTAGGCATATACCCAGGCCATAACTCAGCAATGGTGCCTGCCGTGCACCACACACGACTGCGAACATGGCCAGAGTCATGGCCAGCTGCCAGCTGCCAGCTCCAGACGCCGAGTGGCCTTCCCTCCTGGCAGCTGCCAAGTTCGCCGGTTCTGCTGTCCATGCGCTCCTACACTTGGCGCGCAGGGTATGCGACAATGTGCGCATTTTATGCAAACATGCCATGCTCTGCACAAATATATACACAATGAATTTATTTATTTCAGCTACCGTTACCGTTACTGTTACAGTTTCAGTTATTTTTACATTCATTTGCGTTGTCTCTCTTTCTTAATTTTCTGTTGTGTACTTTTACTTGCTTCGGTTGGCTCAGCTTCGCTTTGCTTTTAATGCGCAAAAAATTTTGTTGATTATATTTATGCGCAAAAAATACAAAAAAAAAAAAAAAAACAAAGTAAACATACAAAAAAAAAAAAAAAATTTGCAAAAAGAAAGAAAAAAAAAATGAAATAAAATAAATATATATAAAATATAAATAAAACATAAAACAATAACAATGAGCGAAGTGAGCTGAAGTAGTTATGAACAAGAAGATGAAAACGAAGAAGAAGAAGCCTGTTTGGCAGCACTGCTGTAAATACGCAGAGACATGAACTAAAAGACGACAGTAAAACGAAAAAACAAACTTTTGTTGATTGCGTTGCTCGGCGGCAGAACGAATTCGTGTGCAGTTTGCGCCAAACAGTATTGGGGCAAATGTTGCAGCAGCAGCAGCAGCAGCAACAAGGACGCACATGGCAGGAGCAGCAGCGGCAACAAAAGCGCTAAGGAGATTTTTATAATTTCCACAGAAATGTATGGCCAACATGTTCGCAGTCACTTACACGCCAACTTGTAGCAAAACATAAAAGAAAGAGAAAAAAATGCGCACATTAAGGCTGAAAAATGCAGAGAAATAAAAAAGGAAACACATTTAAAAAAACATAAAAAAAGACATTCGCATAAACATGATACTTTTTGTTTTCGTCTTTTTTTTTTGTTTTTGCTGCTTGTTGTTTGCTTTTTGCTGCGCATACGCTATGAGCCTTGTCAACCTTGAACGTGTCGCAACGCGTGCGTTTAATGCGTATCAACAGCAACAGCAACATCAACATAAACATATTCTATGCATGGCATGCAATGCATTGAACTTGGCATGTTGATGCACGCCAGGCACACCATGGCACTCCATGGCACATTATGCACTGCACGCTGTGTGCGTGTGTGTGCAGTCACGAAAGTTGTAACGAAATTTCATGCAAAGCGACAAATGAGCTTACGCTGCGCTACGTACACAAGCGCAAGGCATAAAGAGATGCGCGACTTTGCCACAAAGTTTTTTATGTGGCAAACAAATTTTAACTACACAAAACTTGCATGGCATGCATTAGTGTCGTCGATTTAATCAAACTGCGGCAGACATGCTGTCAGTGGTGTTTAATGTTGGCTTGCAGAGCAGCCGAACCGAAAATGCAGCAACGGTCGGCGGGTCGGTGGTTCGGTGGGTCTGTGGGTCGGTGGGTCGGTTAAGTCATAAATAATAAATAGACAAAAAGCAGAGCCAGAATGCGCAGCAAATTCGATCTGTGTAATTTTCCTTCTGCTCGCTTTTGTTTTTCTTTGACAGCGTCAGCAATGTGTGCCGGGCAGGCGTGTGAAGATAACTTAATTTGGCATTATGTATACGCCCCGTAACGCAAAGAAACATCAAAATTGTAGCAAATCGTTGCATATACAAAATTTGCTGTTTTTTTTTCTTTTGGTTTTTCGTTGCTCATTTCTTGCTGTGCTTATTGCCACGGCTGCCACTACAGTTGCTGTAGTGTCGTGTCGTCATCGTCGTCTGTTTGAACGTAAAAATGTTGTGCATTGACCTTTTTCCAGGCAAATGCGTGCCGAACCGCTGTTAGCCATGCCCATCTACACGTTACTTTCCTTTATTTTTATTTATTTCTGTTTTTTTGTTTCGTTTATTTGCTCTTTTTTTGTTTTTGTATTTTTTTATTTACATTTGCTTTTATGTCTAAATATTTTTTCATTATTTTTTCACATTTAGTATGTATGTAATGTATGAGAGCAGCCACTTACGTGTTTTGTTACAGTGGCTGCGTGTGTGTGTGTGTGTGTATGTCTGCGTTGCGTAGCATCTCATTTGTGGCCAGCTCAAGCACGCGCCTCGGCTGACAGTTCAATTAGTCTTCGCTTATTTTGTTTGGATTGGTTGCCAGGCCGAACTCTACTCGAGACAGACAACTTTGATCGCATTTCAGTAAGATAAATTATTGAACACACACCCACACACACACACACACACACACACACACACACACGCGCACACACTTTAACAAATTGCCATATGCGTCTAATTAATATTAACATTCTATATAAATAGCTTTCGGTCAAACAATTGCCAAGTTCTAAATTCCAAATCAAAAATGTCAAGGACTTCGATTTAAAGGTTCTCTAAGCTTCATTTGCTTTTATTCAGTGTTTAATCTTTTTTTCGGTTCATTTTTTGCGCTTTTGCTGCGTACCCTACACCAATACCGTGCCTGGGGCACACCATAGCTGCCATGTAGTGTATGGGAGCGCATACATTTTCATTTTGTTGCATGGCTTGTCTTTCATGTGCCAAAACTCGGACCCAGTCGCAGGCCTGGACGATTCCCAATAGTGTGTGCAGCTGGCCTCTGTCTCTGTCTCTGTCTCTGGTGGTGCCGCTGCCGCTGCCTCGGCGGGCACTTGGTACTGGGCTCGTTCATTTTAAGGTCAAATGTTGCTACTGTACAACATTTTTAAACTGCTTTCGGTTTTCACTGTCTTTTGCGTGTTTGTGGCTTATATTCGCGCCTCCTCTCGCGCCCCTCGCGTCAAACTTCCAATAACTTGCGAAATTACAAAATGAAAATAAATATAAAATAAAAAATAAAAAATTACAGAATAAATAAGCGTTGTCTGCATGTTGTTGACTTTTCAAAATCATTGAACTAAATTTGCTAAAATAGACATGCATACATACACACATACATACGTACATTTATATATGTGTTTATGCTATGTATGCATGTGTCATGTACATACGTAGGCATACATGTGTATACGTGTGTGTGTACACGTACATGTTACATGAGTACATTTTGTATGTGCGTATACTGCAGCGATCAAGACAAAAAAAAAAACAAAAAAACAAAAACGAATAAAAAAAATACAATAAAATGTCGACTCGAAATTTTAGAAAATCATGGTAAGGGCACAAACCAAAAAAAAAAAAAAAAATAAAGAAAAGAAAAGCCAAGTGCAAATGGGAAATAAAAAAAGGCACATGAAACTTATAACGCATTTGTTTGATTGAGTCGCTGGTCCTGGCCTGGCTTGGCCCGGCCTGGTCCACCCCAAGACTCGTCCGCTCCACATGCTCTGGGCTAAATTCAGCTGATTCTTTGGGTCACTTTCTTTGCACTATTGTGGCCATAGTTTGCGATGTTTGTACTTTTTTTACTTCACTGTTGCTTTATTTGTTGGCTGAGTGGTTTTCTTTTTGTCACTTTCAATATAGTTTTCCTTTTTTTCTCTCGACTGTTTTTTGGTTTTGTTTGACATAAATGCAGGCGCATTGCGGATGTTGCGGATATTTGTTGCGCGTTCGCTGCTGCTGACGAGAATGTGTGTGGAGCTTGTGTAAATGTGGAAAATGCGCTTTCGCACATAAGTATTTTATAATTTGAAGCATACACTTTGGCTGATTTATGTGCGCACAAAAAGGCGCAAGAGGCCACAATGCTGCGTGCACAATGGCGGCCGGTGCAGAAACAGTGAAGCATAAAAGTATTGGCACACCGACTCACACTTCGCAGGCAGCTGAGTAATCGAAAGCGGCCATGGACTGAAGTGTAATCTGGCACTGCCTCAGCGGCAGTCGGCATTTGAGACGACTTAAGGCAACCGCCAGCAGCAAAACGCAAGGAAAGCTTATCCAGGATTCAGTCACAAAGAGTTAGTCCGAAGTTTCCTGCAGAAGTCCTTGATAAGTTACATCACTTCGCGGCTGCTACTGGACCTTAGTTGCTTCATCTCCTATGCGTTAATGGAGTGAACGTCGGGGCCTCGGTGGCTCAGCTCCTATGGGTAATCATCGTGCGTAAGCTGTAGATGGGCGCATCTTGTTGGGACTGTGATGCCGGATCTAGTTGGCGGAGTCGGTACACTTGAGCCAATGGCAATTCACTGTGCACTTCCCAGAACGTCCTCCCGCACTTGAGAGGCATATGGACGCTGTGTCGGTAGTTCACTTGCTTATTGCATTGGCTGATGATGTTATAAGGTTACATAACCTCGAAGCTAAGCCAGAATTTAATTAGTTCAGCGTAGTTTCTGTCAGTTAGTCACTTGCGACTTCGCAGTCAGTACTTTGTGTCCGTACGCTGCGTATGCCTGTGAGGGTGTGTGGGTGTGTGGGTGTGTGTGTGTGTGCTGGGTGTGTTTGTGTCGCCTTAGTTGGAGTTTCCCTTTTCTGTTTTTGTTTCTTGGGTTTTTGCCTTTGTTAATATTTGATAGAGTTTCGACGGCAGTTAAATCTGCTTTCGACCATTTGTTGTGTCACAAAGAGAAACCCGTAATAAAAAATAAATTGCACGTGTTTATGCACATGTGTGAAAAGATAAAAAAACAAAAACAAAAAAAGGGAACAAGAGAACAAAAAAAAAAAAAAAAACAAAAGGAAAAGCGGAGAAAAGACGAAGGAATATGTCTCTTGATTACTTTTGCGTTTCCTTTCAATTTTGCATGTCGTGTTTTGTTGTTGTTGTTTTTATTTTTTGTTTGTTCTGTTCTTTTTTCTTATCGTTTTACATTTTATTTCGCATCTGTTTCCGTTTCCTGCCGCAACGCGATTCGCGTTACGCTACGTGCTTATGCTCTTTGCATGCATACTTCTGGGTTAATGCCGCCGTGAGTACCATGTGCCATGTGCCATGTTCCACGCACCGTGCCCCATGTGCCGTGTCTCTGTGCGCCGTGTAGCGTGTGCAGCCTCGTGAAAAAGAACGCCGCACACTTGTTTATTTACGAGCAGTTGGCGGCGTTACATTCATCAATCAATTCGTCTGCAAATGCACACTCAACTGCTTCCGCAAACAATACATCAGCGGCGACTCGGCATTCGGAGCCATACTGTACCACATGCTCTACTGTACTCCCCTGCTTCACTGCTCTACTGTTGTGCTGTTGTACTGTAATTTACTTTACTGTACTGCGCTGTGATTTGGTGAGCAGTGTACTGTGTACTGTGCTTGGCTGCGGTGAGCAACGCGGGCGCGGGCGCGGGGCGTGTGCCGATAATCGGCGACTTGGCACGGGGAAAAGGCTTTCAATCGTATCGGAAGCGTATCGACTGGGCATTGATGCTGCTGACACGCTTGACTTGGTGTCAATGCACGCTTGTCGTGCGATTAGAAAAGGCTTTTAGATTGCAGCACAAAGCGCAAAGCGCAAAGCGCAGGCAACGTTACGTAACGTAACGCAACGCAACTGAGTTCACCTTAACGTACCACAAAGCAATACAACGCAACACAACGCAACCCAACGCATCAGCAGAACATTCCGCGTCATGGCGTAACGGTAACGTGGCATATGACCCGAACCCATACAATCCACTCAAATTGAAAGACCCAAGCGTAGGCGGCTGCAGAGGCAGAGGCACAGGCAGAGGCAGCGGCAGTGGCAGCAGCGGCGGCGACGTGCCTTGTTTGGCAACGCAATCAATGAGCTGCCAACTTCACAACGGAAGCAATAAACTAGATTTGCTTTTACATGATTTCTAACGCGCACTTTGACATTACGTACCCCTGCTCCCATCCCCATCCCCATCCCCATCGCCGTCCCCATCACCATTCGCATCCCAATCCCGACTTCTGTTCCTCTTCCTCG
Organism: Stegana nigrithorax; assembly: GCA_037044495.1. Lineage (NCBI taxonomy): Eukaryota > Metazoa > Arthropoda > Insecta > Diptera > Drosophilidae > Stegana > Stegana nigrithorax. The sequence goes on from JBAMBQ010002465.1 coordinate 39,294, forward strand.
CACTATTTTCGGTTCTATTTTCCTATGTTTCCTTACAAATTCATTTTTGCTACTTTCTGTTCTGTTCGGTTCCATTCTGTTCCATTCTGTTTTGTTCGGTTTGGCTTGGTTCGCTTCGCTTTGGTCGCTTTGGTCGCTTCTATCGTCGTTCCATATTCTTACTTCTTGGCTTTGTTGGGTCACCCGCGTTTGTATGTGGTTATAATACTTCGTCTTCTTCTTCTCTTCTTCTTCTTCTTCTGCAGTGCCGTGCTGCGCCTCTGTGTGCCGCTTTGAGCTGACAACAACAATGAAATCGTTCGCTGCGTATTATGAAGTGTTGATGCCGGGGCCAAGGCGATGCTGGCGACTTTTTCAAACATAGTTAAAAAGTTTTATTTGTCGCTGATTTAAGCAATGAGGCCATGCTGGTAGTTCTTTTCTTCTTCTATTTTCTTGTGTTTTTCTGTTTTCTGTATTTTGTTCTTGGTTTGTTTGCCTGTGCCTTGTGCTCGATTTTATTTTAATGCTTTGTAAAATGCCAAGAAATGCAATTTATCTCGAAAAAACTATGCGCAGCAGCTACCGCGTACACACACACACACACACACACACACACACACACACACACACACACACACACACACATGCACATATATAAATATATATAAGATGGCTGTTAGGGCAGGCATTAAAAAACAAAAAAAGCACGGGGAAGGGGAAGAGGGTAGGTCGAAAAAAGTATAAAATCGAACGAAACTGCAACCCCAACCAATAGTTTGCGACACAAAAGTAACAGGCACAAATAAAAACAAAAAGCGGGAGTGGCACAAAACACGAAATAATGCAAAAAATAAAAATGAAAAAGAAGGAGGAAAACAAGGAAAACAACAACAACGACAACAACAACAACGACAACGACAGCAACAAAAAACAAATACTCATGTCGTATGTAATAAAATGTTTTATATCGTCACAATTTCAATTCAATTTGGGTGTCGGGCAGACATGTAAGCGTTGCCGGGACCCAGCAGCCAGCAGCCGACAGCCGACAGTCGACAGACGACAGACGATAGCTAAAGCAATGAAGGCGTTGCGCGTTGAGCGTTAAGCATTCGGCAACGGGAGTGAGGGGTGTGCGGCGCTGGGTGGGTGCTCACATGGCGGTTGCAGCCGTTGACAAGTGCGCCAGTGCGGTGCGGAGCAGAGCTGCAGCAGATTGCATTGTTTTGTGAATATTTTTCCAAGACTTCTATACAAAGTTATTTTAAGCTCATATATGTCACGTAGATATGCACAACAGCCCAATACGAATATGAACACGAATGCGAATGCGATTGCGTATATGGTGTGTACGTGTGTGTACATGTATGAGTGTGTGTGTGTGCAAACGAGTGCGGATGCGGATACCAGTAAAGCGCAGGCAATGGGAACGCCAACACCAGCGACAACAGACACCTACACACACACACACACACACACACACACACACACACACACTCATACATTTGAAAATACATGCACATATAAAAAAGTGTATGGCCAATAAAGATTTATGCACGCGCGCCTAGGCGAGCACCCAAGTAAGCGTGTGCGAGTACGAGTGCGAGTGCGAGCCTGAGGTAGGGGTGTGTGTGTGTGTGTGGGTATATATTGCAATGCAGCGTACACTGAGCTGACAGTCACTGAAAAACAAATCACATAACGGACATCTGCATAAGTGCGATGCCAAATCCCAAACTATTATCCCAGTTAGGGCAGCTATTAGACGGCATTGGGAGCAGTAGGGACACTTCTGCAGTTTGGCACGAGTGAGCTGAGGAAATACTTTATAATGCCCAGCCGCAATCCTTTGACGCCTTGCATTGTTTGTAATTAAGGTTTGGGGGAAACTGCTGCTTAGTCGAACGAGGCATGGGAACTGAACGCACTCAAGCCTGCATGAGTCAACTTTTACTAAATACTTGTATTGAATATCCACTTAAAGACGCTATGGAACACAACTTGAGTTTGAAAGTAAGTGCCACAAGCGATCGACAAAATAAGCATAGCACACGTATTTATAGCAAGTACTGTGAAGTATAATAGATGGCAGCAGCTATAGACGAGCCAAGCACACCCACGAAGTGTGCGCAACTAAGCTTAGTGCAACGTAAGCAAATTTGTATTTATAGCGCGAGCCGCTATCTATAAATGCGCTGCAGTCAGCCGCGCTCTGACGGCTGGCCGCTGTGACTGTCTGTCCGGGCTGGCTACCTGTTTGAGGACAGGCTTCGCGTGGTCGCTCAACGCGCACACGATTGCCGGCGCTGCGCGGAGTTGCCTGAACCAAGTGTCTGTCGCCGGCTGCGAGTAGCCTCCAGTTGCAGTGAGAGCATGCCACTCGCTGTTCACTTGGCCACTTGACAGGGCATGGCGTGAATTGGCGGTGGCCGAGGCAGTGACGATGGCGCTGGCTTCCCCGGCACGTTCCAGTTCGCTGGAGTTTACGTTGTTTCATCACGTCGCCAGACATGTTGGTGTGTGCAACTGCGGCATCAAACGATGCTCAGGCGCGCGTGCTAACCACAGGGAAAGCCAGCCCAAACAAGGCTAACCGAACTCTAAACTAGCATAATGTGAGAGCAACAATAGCAGCGTCGACGCCGACGTCGGCGTCAGCGTCAGCGTCGGAAGAAGCTGCGACAGTAGATATTGCGCAGTTTTTGTGGTGTCGCTGCAGACGGTTTGTTTTTTTTTGCACCTATTTTTATGCCGCTATTTTTGCCACTATGTTTGGTGGCATGCTCTCACTCTCTAATTCGCTCTCTGGCACGCTCTTTGATTCTTTTGTGCTATATCGGGTACATGCATGGGCACTTGCATTACCGTTGTCGCGTGCGTGCGTCCGCCGCTCGGCATGACATTGTTGTTTTCTTTTTTTTCTTTTTGTTTATTTTTACTTTTTTCGTTTTTGCAATCACGTGCGTAACTTTAATGGAAATTCACTGAAAAATTCAAAGCCGACGCAAGGCGCTCTGGCAGGTTGGTGGCTTACAAGTCGAAGAGGCCTTCGATAAGCAAATAAGCAAAATAATTATTTAAATGAATACATGAATACGTGAGCTTATGTCTGTTGGTTTTTTTGTAGTTGTACGAATTTAATGCCAGTCACGGCAGTTAGGCTCCAGCTTCCTTAACCATGTCATGTTACTCAGCTCAGTCAGCCCAGTCAGCTCAGTCACATCGTATGCTTTTTTGCGCTTCATTGCGTGCGTTTATCTATGACAGTGCGTATTTTTTTTGTTGGATGTTATTTTTTGTTTATTTTTTGCTTTTATTTTGATTCGTTTTGTTTGTTTTATGGTTTATTATTTTCATGTGGTTTTCTTGTCTGGCTGCGTGTGTTTGCCTTTCACGTGTACCCTAAGAATTTTAATCACATTTTGAGAGATTTGGCACAACGGTTAGGTTTCCAATCCAATGTACATATGCCGTGTCTGCGCCTGGATACGCCTTGATGCTTGATTTGCCAAATTACGCATACGTCATGTTGTCTGCGTATGTGTGTGTGTGTGTGTGTGTGTGCCTGTCTGTATGTATGTGTATGTATGTATATGTGTGTGTAAACCATAGCTGCTGTCACTTTCAATAAACAGAAAAACTTATCAAGATGAAATTCGTGTACTCATGCAGTCACTTGGCGCAAGCTAAACAATTTATGCTACAGCATGACTGCTGCTGCAGCAGGGCGGGTGGGGGCGTGTAGTCTGAATCTAATTAAAAGCAATGCCTTTAGCCGTCTATCCGCCAATCCACCAAACCGCCAATCCGCCAATCCACCCATGCTCCTACATAAGGCTGGCCTGCGGCAATTCGTTGCCATGTGTGTGTGTGTGTGTGTGTGTGTGTGTGTGTGTGAAGTGGAGTTGTTGTCTACCAAAAGAAGCTTTGATCTTTCTACGCACCGCCAACAGCAGACGGCCGACAGCTGACTGCCAGACATGCGCTGCCTGTCTGAGGCGATGAGTCGGTGTGCCAAGTTATTAACAGACGACGCCAGTAACATAACATTACGCGAACGCAAGCAGCAGCAACTTTTTAGGCTGCTTCAGTATGAAGGCAGCTTATCTCCTAATGCGTTGGCACGTTTACGCATCACATCATGTGCCCATGATACTTGACGACACTGTAAGCTGGTATTGCCTGATGGTATGTGTGTCCGTGTGTGAGTGTGCAGAGTTGCCATGGCTTCAAAGACGAAAACAAAAGTCACACGATATGCGTTAAATACTTCACATATTTGCTAGTTGCTCCAAATCTCCTGTAATAGGATATTCTGTGCATTCAGGAATTAGTTAGCCGCTTTTGTACACTACACTGGAAGAAATACGCATATACGAGTATATATGTATATATAAATGTATATATGTTTACGTTTAATGCATATAATGCCATCAACTGTTGGTGGTTGGCTTGCAGCGGGGCCAGGTGAGAGCAAACAGCACAGGCACGAAATCATTTTGCAAATCCATCTTCCCTGTCGCGACTCGAGACCCTCAAAGGCTAAGCATTAACGCTCCCATAAATGCTGAGTGTACATAGTGTGGCTGTGTGGCTGGGTGGGTGGGTGCGTGTGGAGGTAATTCGCAGTGGCTTCTGCTCCATTAAACCGCCTTGGCTGTCCGTTTTCTTAGTGCGTTACTCGTATATTTGCTCAAGTCACACTTTCCGCAGTCAGCACTCGAAAGCGATTCCACGTAATTCGTTTTCAATTTACACCTTTGTTATTGTTTTTATGGCTCTTATGGTCGTGACCGTGATCGTGGTCCTGGTCTTGGTCGTCGTCGTGCTCGGTCATCCTTGTGTGACATAAGCTCAAGATTGCTCAAAGTCATAAATTTCACTTGTCTCAAAGTACGTTTCGATTTTGTCGTTTTGCCGCTAACGATGCCCTTCTTTTTTTTTTGTTTTTACTTTAGCAAAGTCAGTCTCATATTTCTATATTTCTTCGTTACTCTTTTTTGTTGGTGTTGTTGTTGTTGTTTTGCATTTTTTTCTCGTTTGTGATGTTGTATCACATTGCGTTATTGTTGGTTTTACAAGGAACTTCCTGCGTAAACGTTTGCTTTCATCCGGACGGTTTGACTACCTGACTGCGTGGCTACCTCGTTGCCTCATTGCCTCACTGCCGGGTTGCCTTTCTGACAGACAGACAGACAGACAGACATGCAGACGGACATGCTTAAGTTTAGCGGCGTGTGCTGCTCACTCGTCGCTGGAGTGTCTGTTTTGTCTACGATTGTGACTGACTCATTGACTGCTCTCGACTGTCTGACTGCTGTCTTTGCCTTGGAGTGCGGTTTCCTCTCCTTTCTTTTGCTTTGCTTGCTTTTCCTTCGGCCTGGGTTGGCTTGGCTTGGCTTGGCTTGTGCTGTGCTGCGTTGGGTTGTGTTGGGTTGGGTTGTGTTGTGTTCAAGTTGCGTTGCGTTGCTTTGTTGTGCCTTTGTGTATCGATTCGCAGTTAGAATAGTTTGGCTATGTGAGCGCGCCACACATCAATGTCCGTCGCTGACGTCGTGGCTGCCTGTTGTCTGTCGCGCCCGTTACTTGTCAACCGGAAGCAATTTATCATCTTTAGTTTGGCACTTGTGCAAATGTGCGTCAAATTTATGTTTCATTTAACAAAGATTAAACATGTCTGCCAAAGAATCGAAACATTTGTGTGCGACACAAGTTCAAAGGCGCTGATGAGCGCTGAGCGCATAAAGTTAAAAAAAAAAAACAAAAAAAAACAAATAAACTTTGCTGTTCTTAGTTGCCCAGCAGTCGGCTACTCTCAGCCAGCTAATCAAACCGACAGGCAGCTAGTCAGACTCGCAGACGGACAGGCAGAGGAAGGCATATGGTTAAAGCTGATAAGATACGCCTCAAAGCAGAAAACTTTTGTGCCTTGACTTTTGCCAGAGCACTGGCAGCGTCGCCGTTGAGAGTGTGTAAGCCAATGCTCAGCTGGGCTCACAGTCCTGCAGCGACTGTTTGCTAAAAGTCAAACTGATTTGGTTTTGTCTGTTTTGGTTGGTTTTGTGTTCGTTTCGTTTCGTTTCGTTTTGCTTCGTTTTGTTTTCCTCTGCTTTGTTCTTCATAATGTCAATCAGAAATAAATTATTTATGAAATAGATGAAAGCACAAATTTATTTGTTTATCATTGAGTGTGCCAACTAAGCGCATAAGCCCAGAAGAATCCACTGTCTAAGCCGCTGCTCTCTGGCTGCCTCTGGCTGTGTGCTCCAGACTAGTTGGGAATGTGGCACGCAGCGGCAAATAATCCCTTTTTAATATCTAAGCGCGGCAAATATGAGTGTGCGCATGGACAGCCGAAACGAGAAGGCGCTCAGCCTGATCAGCTGCAATGGCATTTGTGGACAGTGTTTACTGTATTTCAGGCAGTTTTAAGCGCCAACATTAATCGACAATTGCCAATTGGCAATACGCAGCAGCCGAACACGCAGCGGCAGGGCACAGCTGCCATAGTCAACTAAGTGCAAGGCGTGGCCTGATGGGGCGCGACGTGACGCGGCGGTGTGGACCGGTGCCTGGCATTTGTAAGCAGCCTTTTATTTAACGATTGCGTCTAACATTTGTCATGCAAACCACAATTTACAATTTACAATTCACAATTCACAATTTACATACGATGCGTAGATTCAGTCAGTCAGTCAGTCAGTCTGTCAGTCTGTCAGTCCACTCTGTAATTTATGCATTCTTTTATCGTACACTATTGACATGGATTTTGATTTTCAAGCCAATTGGGAAATGCCACAAAATTAAGTGCAGCAGTGCGCTCATATACGACTCACACATATTTATACGAGTATGCATATACGCCTGCATGTGTGTGAGTGCAGATGTGTGTGCGAGTGTGTGTATGCATGAAATGTGTAAATCGTGTGCGCTTGGCTGCCATTGCCAAGTAAGACTCGCCATGTCCCTGAGAGTCAATGTGCCACTCGATGGCATTGTTGCGAAATGCGATTGTTTGCTTCGTTTTTTATTATTTTGTTTTGTGTCGCAATTAAGATTTTATAAAAATACCAATTACTTACATCATATGCGAGTTTGTAAAAACTAAAAAAGCCTAAAATTGCACGCTTAAAGCGGGGAGGTACATTTAACGATATTTGATATTGGTTTCAATTATTCTCGAAAAAGAAGAATAAAATTCAACAAATTTATAAAGCAAAAATACAGAAAAGTGTTTTCTATATATTGTTCCTTTGTCTCATAAATATAAATCGCTAAAGTGCTTATGCCAAACTGACATGTTATTAAAAACATTTCGGCTTCGGTCCCATTTTGTTGTAAATTGTCCGGTCCCCATGGCGGCTGCCATGATCTGATCGAGTAATGTCAACTTGAGAGTTTCAGGTTAGAATCCGTGTTGGCTATAGATAATATATATAGATGGATTCCTGCTCTCCGGCACTTAGTAACATGAGGACTAACTTGCTCGCATTGTACTGAGTCCTTTTATTGTTGCGGGGGTATTAAGAAATTGATGCCATGGGGCGGTGTGTGACCGTTATGTGAAGGTTGTGGCCTGTTGCGCGGTTCCACGGCACTTAGCACGGTTCATTGCTTGTGTGCCCCTCAGTGCGCTATTTCTGTTGTAGACCAACAGCGCAATAAAGGAATAAAGACCTAATTTGTGCGCAGTGCATCCCCTCCGTCACACATCTGCTCAAGCAAATAATGGTAAATGTTAAGTGAAGGCATTTCGAATTCTGCAGCAGCGGAGTTGTTTTAAAAATTGTTCCTCTGGTTTTGTTTTCATTCATTTTGTGTTGTGTTGTCAAATCGAGCGACAAAAGAAGAAGAAAGTTGGCGCATTGCTGCCCCAAGCAGACTATAAAAGATAAAAGCAAATTCGTTACCAATACTTGGAAATGCTGCGCAAACAATTTATGCAAATTAACAAAGCTGCTTATACGAGTATGCATATTATATTATAATATATTTATACATATTATGAGCCAAGTACATACCGAACACACACACACACACACAAACACACACAGACACACATACGTACATACGTACAAAATTCATTGTTCTGAATCTCGTAATTTGCACAAGAAACAAAAAAAAAAAAAACAAAAAAAAAAAGCTAAACAAATTACAGTGAATCCGAAACAAAACAAACAGTAGAAAAAGAAAAAAATTTAAAAAAAAGGAAGAAACACGAAAAGAAGGCAATGCAAAATGGAGCATTCTTGGTACACATTTGTTAAACTTGATGCTGTTCCATGTGCATTCTCGATTATGTCTGCGCATACCGTGCCAGCCTAAACTGGCAGGCCTCCACCCGCACTGTGACTGCCGCTGCGACTCGCCATGGCGAAGCTGGGCTTTCGCTTAATGTGCAACTGTCGGCCGTAACTCTGCGATTTCACAATGCCAAATGCGTTTCTCGAGTGATTTATGTGCATGTGCGTTTTTTCATATTTATGTCCATCAGCTGTGCACGGACTCTTGCTGTATTGCCAGCAGCAGCAGCAAGAGCAGCAGCATACGACAGTGCAGAGCGCGTCAATGCCGGCTTAGTCGGCTCGTCCGCATGGAAGATTACTTGACCAGCAGCCGCAGAGTCACTGCGAGCGCAGATTTGATATGTTCGTGACTCGCACATGTCTGCTCTGGACTTGTGTGATGTGCTGCACGTTCTTATGCCACTGATAGCCATATTATATATATTATGTAACTGTGCATGTATGTACTATGTATGTGTGAGTGCTGCATTACTTACCAAATGGAGAATGTCACGAACTCAATTCAACAAAGACAATTGCACAGCAGATATGTGTCGTGTCACTCAACTCCATGTAAGTGATTACTGTGTGATTTCCTACCTACAACTGACTTGACTTGTCTGTCCACGTGTCTGCCTGTCTGTCTGTCTCCCTGTCTGCCTGTCTGTCTGTGTGTCTGTGTGACTGTGTGACTGTGCATCAACGTATGCCAGTTAATATCGATTTTGATACGCTCAATCTAAATGAAATTTTTACTTAACAACTTCCGGGAGCACAGGTGCGTGTTGTTGCCGACGGAGGGTCCTTTTCATGCAATATCTTTCGTCATTTTGCATATGTGTCAATGGGATCAGTGCGTGTTTTGTTGCTTATTGCATATTTCATAACTTTAAAAAGAACGTTGCCATTCTGAGTAAGCAAAAAATTTCAATTCGCATATTGAATTGCCATTATTTCAATAAATTTATACGCAAACACTGCAAGAGATAGAAAATGACAGAGACAGCAGACAGCGGACAGAAGGCAGCAGGCAACAGACGGCAGAGAGCCATTGGAAGGCAGTAGGCACCAGGCAGTAGGCACCAAGCAGCAGGCACCAGGCAGCAGGCACCAGGCAGCAGGCTGTGACAGTCAGGTCAAAAGCGGCAGCGGTGGGTCATGACTACTGAAGTAACTTACCATGTTAGAAAGAGAGACGGAGAATGACTCTGTGTGTGTGTGTGTTTGCCAGTGAGCGAGCGAGTGAGAGAGAGAGGGAGAGAGGCAAAGGTACGACTACAAATGACAACAGCGACATACGTTGCGGCTTAAACAAACTCACGTCCAGTTCAGTTTATGACGGCAAAGCTTTTCAAATGTTAATTTTTCATATTTTCTTTTGCTATTCTTAATTTAGGTTTTTCTGTTTTTCCTTTTTTCGAGTTGCCAATGCTTTTTTTTGCATGTTTTTTTGTTTTATTTTATGGGACTCTTTGCAGAATATAAACAAGCACATATCTTTATATATATATTTCTACTGTCCGTGTGTATGTCGTTAAACTCCTCTTAAACGACTGGACCGATTATGATGAAATTTTTTGTGTGTATTCAGGGAGATTCGAGGATGGTTTAGATTCACAATTTGGTCCACTGGATAATGTTTTTTAATTAATTTTTTATTTATAAGAAGTTGTTGATTTTGGAATGTTTCACTTTGGATCCGGCAGACTGCACTACCATCGCAGTATCGATTTACCAGATTCTAATTAGGATATTTGAAGGAATTACTAATTGGACAAAGAAAAAGCATGTGCTCTCTTTTTTTCTCATGGCCCGATGGCCCGAAGGTCCAACATGTCCGATGGTTATATGCGCTGGCGCGGCTAATTGTTAATAAATATATGTAGCTCGCTATTGCTTAATTATTATCAGCGTCTTCTTTTAAAAAAAGAGGTAAAAATGCTTGCCGAGACCTCGACAAACGAAGATGGTTGCACAAGCTGGACAGAAAAAAAACGCGAAGCGAAGCGCGCCGGGATTACTAGTATTTTTATATAAATAAACATAAAAATGTATATGTTTATATATGAGCGTCATTGTCATACGTCCAACGTAGCATTTCGCTCGCACAGGAAGTGCTTTGGTCAAATGAAGCTAAAGTGAAGCAGCTGCAGCGACGTTGCCCACTTTGAACGCAGCAGTCAGCAGCAGACAGCAGCAGCAGCAACGCAGAAGAGTCGACGGAGACGGGGCTGCATGTGGAATCTAAAAGCAGCAGCCATAGTGTACCAACCATTGTCCAACACATGTACAAAAAGACAACAACAACAATAACAACAATCCAAACAAAATAATGAAAAAACAAAATACGAAATGGAAGTAAAAACCTACAGAAGGCAAAGCGGACTATAACGACGGCAACAGCCACAAAAAACAACAAAAAAAAAAAAAAAGGAGCGAGAAAAAAAAAGAATATACATATAAAGCAACCATCACCAAAGCAATAACTAAAATCCTTTCTACAGGCCGGCGGCCTGTCGGTTCGCTTGCTGCCTGCTCACCCTGCCGCCGGCCTGCCATTCTACACATGAGAGCGTGCCACAACGTGCCATTTCGGCTTTCATTTTACTTTTTTATCTTTTTAATATTTTCTTCTTCTTCTATATTTTTTGTAGTAGCATTTTCATTCCGTATTCCTGTTCTCCTTGTTACTTTTTTATTTGCCGTTTTCTGTGACTGATCCTATTTAGTGCTTATGTTGCAAGGGACACACACACACACACACACGTGCATACACACTTCGTTAGTGTAAAGATGGCCCTGCAGCGTCCTGCGGTAGGGGCAGGGCGGTGAGCGGCAGCATTTCGGGCCATGCCATACGTACGTACGCAGATACATAGGTAGGCAAGGAACATTTGCTCACAACCGAAGCGACCCGTGTGTGTCGCAAAATTAAGTGTAAGTAGCATTTTGTATGCTTGCCTATAAAAGGCGGGCACAGGCGACGGCACAGGCACTGGCACCAGCACCGGCAGCGGCACACACTCCTATCTAAGGTATGTCCTTGTGTACATATGCGCAGACGTACGTGTGGCGTGCGGCCTGTGAGTCCACACTGTCAAACTGCCAAACTGCCAAACTGCCCAACTCCCAGACTGTCACACTGCCAGACTAACATTGTATGTCATTTCTTGTGTTGCTGCCGTTGGTTTTTTCTTCACTTTTCTTTCCTTTTTTTTATTGTATTAGTTTAGCATATTTAATATAGTACATTGTGTGTAGTCAATAAGCAAGTCAAGCCCATGGCCAACAGCACAAAGTTGCATTTAATTTGCCATCTTGCCATGTTGCCGGCTTTGCCGACTTGCCGTCTTGCCATGCTGGCATCCTGACATCCTGACATCCTGGCATCCTGGCCTCCTGACCGGCAACTCGAATTAGTGCTTTGTGCGCATACCTGATTTCAATTAACTTTTGAGCTGCCATAATGCGTCAGCTATGGGTTCAAGTTGAAGTGTACGCTGATTTTTTATAGGCTCTTTAATGTTTTGTTGTCGTTGTTGCCATTGTTGTTGTTGTTGCTATAGTTGGCAATAATATTGCGCAGATATGCTTTGGAAAAGAATTCTGCCATGGTAACACTTTAACGGTAAATGTTAGCTGCACACTTGATAAGAACTAACAGAAATGTGGCTCTGTGGCCTGCTAAGGACATAATGCATGGCACAGCAATATGAAATATTGTGTGTGAAAAGCAATAATAGATGGTTCTTATTGTCCTTGCAATGCATTTGGCTGCTAACTGCGTTCAGTTGGTGATAACTTATACTTAGCACGGCAAGAGGACAGTTGGCTTATTCACTCATTATTTAATTAAATGATCCAGCTGGCGTGTAAATGAATGTGACTGTCAGACTGATGCAGCATGTTCACCATTTAACAGCGGATACTTGATAAGTAGAAGAATTTCCATGACACTTCCTCCTATGAAACAGATGAAAATCCCGAGAGGCAATAAATGTCAAACGTGAACCATGGCATTTTCTTTTATTTGATGTATGACTTTCGCGTTAAGCTTAAAGCCAAGCTCAGCTCGCAGCAAACTTTCATTTATCATAATCATCATATCACATCTCAGACTCGATTACTTGACAGCAACTGTCACAATTGTTAATCCGCCTCATCTTGTTCGCACTTGCCTGTCTCCCGCTCTCCTCTGCACTCTACTACTGACTACTGACTCCGCATGCCGATACATAGCATTGTTCACCTTTGCATTGGTTAATTATAAATGCAGATAGACGGACAGACCGACAGACAGACGTTGATCAAGAATGTACATTTATACTTTGTGGGGTCTGCCATGCCTCCTTCTGCCACTAATATTAATAATCCCGCACTTGAGCAAGTTAAAATTGGCTGACGTTGAGGTTCGCCCAAATGAGCTTACACTGTAATTGCCCTTTGAAGTGTGTGTTCCTCTTCTGTGGCATATATTTTATTTATATTACTTTGTGCACGCGCACATAATGCCGACTTACAATGTCTGATGGCAAAAATTATAAACTGTAACAAATTTCACTTGAGTACTCGCACACACGTTAGCTTCTTCGAATCTTGTTGTGTGTTGCAAGCAGCAACAAAGACAGCAAAGGCAGCAGTGGCAGCAGTGGCAGCAACAGCAGCAAAGTATTATGCACTACTTAGAGTTGCTTTGTCCCTGTGTCCCTACCATAAGTAATATGAATAAAAACTTATGCTCGTGTATGTGTACATGCACAAGGGTACTTTCCACTTGCCCTGCAGCCGCTCACAAATGTTGCCACTTGCTCCCTTCTCATCCGTCGTCATGGCGGCAGACGCATATGCAGCTCCTTTCCAGGGACTCAATGTAATACTGCAGATTAAAAGCTTTTAAAGCATAACGGACTGACACACGCGGATAAATCAATATGCATAAACCCACTTAATCATATCTCGAATGAATCAGTAGCAAATGCACATGTACACGTACACGTATGTGTGTGTGTGTGTGCGTATGCATCTCGATATATTGTTAATATGCGTATGCATGTACTTGGATGTACATATGTAAACGAGTATTGGAGGATGTGCGACACTTTTATTAGCACGTAGGGACTTTGCATATGATTCGCAGTTAGACGCTGACAATGCTCGGCAGGCAGAGCAGCTTAACACGCTGACAGCTTATTGAGAAAGAAAGCCATCGAATGAACGGCACAGGCGCAAGGAATGTTGCTCTGGGTTAGGGTCAAACACTGCTGAGCTGCTGCTTTTTCCTTGTATGCAGTTGCAATAAAACTTAGCTTTTTCTCTTTTCTTCTCTATTTTTTGCCGTTTAATTAGTATGCATTTGTTTTGATTGTAATTGCAATGAAAATGTTTTCAGGATATTAACGCAGTACAAAAATGCTCACATACTTTTAAGCGTCGCTCTGACAAAATCGTTTATTTTTTGTTTTGTAACCCTTACGAAGTATAACACAATTAAATTAACATTATTCTCATTTTTTACTCATTACAGTTGCAAACAAAAAAATAAATAAAAAATTTAAAAAAGAAAATTATTAATTGCAATCAAATTTTATTGCCACAAAAAAACGAAGAAAACAAAGAAATAAAAAACAAACGTAAGGAAAATTAATTTCATTACACAAATTAAGCGTAAAAAACATTGCATAAATTATTTATTAAATGCCACAATCCAAACCAAACAAATAAAAGCGATAAAGACATCGCAATGCATTGAAAAGAGACAATAAACAAAAACTTGAACAAAAACAAAGGCAAAAACAAAACGATAACATTGATGCTACAACAATTAAAACAGCATAGCAAATAAAACAAATGAAAACAATATTCAAATATTTAAACAAAACCATAGAAAACAATATAAAAATATTTAAATAAAAAGTTTGCTTCAAAATTGCATCAATTCGCATTCCAAATAAAAATAAACAAAACGACAAAAAAAATAAATATTCAACATCAACAACAACAAGAACAATAAACATCACAACAACCAACGCAAGTAGAACTCAAAGTCACCCAAACAAGTTTGCTTGGCGAAGGCATCAACTCCAAACGCTTAAAAGTAGACACACAGCTCAGACGTCAACAATTTTGCTGACTATTTTTGACACCCCACCCCTGTAAAAAAAAAAGACACGAAAACAGATCTTAAGTAAAAAAATAAAAGCATAGCAAAGAAAAAAAAAAAAAATCACGAAAATTAGGAAAATGAACAACTAAAATAAATGAAAAAATAAGCGAAAAATAATTCAAAGCAAAAAAAACTTGCCAAATAAGAGAAGCGTATAGACAAGAAGTAACGGAAAAACGTCAACGGATACACCGAGAAGAGTGCGCGTTCGCTAAACGTTCTACACAAACAACTGTAAACAAAAATAAAAAACAACAATTGCAATTGCAATAAACACAAGAAGAACGCTGAAACTCTAAAAAAGTGTAGGAAACAGAATCATAGAAGTGCCACAAACGGAAACAGGCGCTAAAAGCGAAAACAAACGGAAGCTAGCAAAAGAGCGAGCAGACAACAAAAACAGAAGTAAAACTGAAATGAACAAAAACATTGAATAAGTATTGAAGACGAGAGGCGACGAGCAAGTCAGCGTATAGCGGAAACGTAGGGGCAAGTCATATGATCTAAGCGAGACTGGCGTAATTTTCTATGTGAAAGACAACAACAAGCACGACAATACAGAAAAGCGCAACAATACAAAAGAAACAAACAACCAACAACAAACAGCAACAACAACAGCAGTGAGGACTGCCATCGAGTAATAACGATAATAAAAACAATTACAGGAAGCCAAGGCAGAACAGCTTTGGCGCAAGCAAATAAGCAGTCAATAGCCAAGGTCAACGACCACTTTGGTCTGCAGGCGTAGACGTGGTCAAAAGCATACGGAAACCAAGACAAAAACACTAACGACAACAACAACAACAGCCACAACAGCCACAACAACACGAACAGCACGAACAGCACAAGAAAAACTGAAGGTTTTGGAGCAAGGAACAGCAGCAGGCAGAAAACTTTTCGAGCGCAATTTTTGATAAATGGCATCCTGAGCCAAGAGAGCGAACCAACCTCAACAAGCAGCAAAGCGAACTGTGAGTCAGTGTGTGTGTGCGTGTGTGTGCAAGTGAAAAGGCAAACATAAACGTAGCAACCAAGTGAAATATCATAAGGAAAACTCAAGACGAAAGCAGCCGAAATAAGATAGTCAAGTAAATTGAAAGTAACAGCCGAAACGCCCGCAAGAGCTTGTCTTCGACTTAGCGCAACGTCAGCAACAATATCAACAACAGCAACACTACCAACAACAACAAATAACAATAACAACCAAATATAATAACTTAGAGTGAAAGCAGCTCCGGAGATTTAACACTCTCGCACACACAGAGCAACCACACACAGCCTAGAACAGCAACGCCAAGGACAGCGACGCCAGACACCCCAAAAACCAAAAGCAGCAGCAGACACCCCCGACACCGTCACCGTCACCGTCACCGCCACAGTCACCGACACCGACACTGACACCAGCAGACACTTGGCTGAAACAATTGCTGTGGAAAATTGTTTTCGTTGATTGCTGATTGTTGTTGATGCTGCTGCCGTCACTTCACTGCTGCGCAACTTCGCTGCTGCCTGCAGAGCCGCCGCCACGCGCGTCCGGCCGACAATCGCCAGAACCTCAGTGAACGACTGCCGCCAAGTTGCTTAATAATTCCGACTCCGATTTGGATTCTGACTCCCATTCCGTTGCTGAGTCTACATTGCATCTGGTGTCTCGTGTGATTGCTAGATTGTCAGTGGTTAGTGCGGGCAGCTGCATGTTGCATGCCACTCGAGCGTCGACTGGCTGCCATCTCACACGCCGCAGCGATTCATTTGCATTTCAAACCAAATCAAAGTCATCATTCTAGACGCCGAACTGCACTCGCACAACATTTGAGCACATAGCTGACCCATGCTAGGCAGACAAATTATTAATTGCTGAAATATGTAAAATACACAATACAATTAAGAAAGGAATCAATTCAACATAAACAAAAAATAAAAAATAAGAAAAACAAATAAAAAAGCAAACGCAAGCGAAAAACTTTTACAAAAATAAAAAAGAAAACAAAGCAAAACAAAAAATAAGTTCATTAACAAAAAGCTAAAAAACATTCAATTAAAAAAGAAAAGAAACGAAGAGAAAAGGTAAAATAAACAAATAAATAAACGCCGAGCAGTCAAACAGAAAAATAAACATACCATAGTCGCACATAAAATTAACTAGCAACATCAAATTAAAAACAAAAATTAAAAATACAAATATAAAAAACCAAAAGAAATAAGTAAAGTAAAATAAAATAATTAAGTAAATTAAACGAAACTAAACGGAAAAGATCTTAAATTTTATTTGAAGCATTTTGGTTGTGGCAATAATGAGTTTCCTACAGACAAAGTCGACAACAACAACAAAAACAACAACACCAACAACAACAACACCAACATTATCAACTATAATAACAAGAAGAATAGCAAGCAAAATAGCAACAACGTTGAAAGCCATAACACCAGCAATAATAACAACAACAACAACAAAAGCAACAACACCACCATCACCAATAACAATAACAACAACAAGCAAACAAAGCGCAACTGCAAAAAGAAATGGTGCCAACACGGCTGCTGCCATGAATTCATGGCTTGTATACGGATTCGGAATATTAATAATTTTGCCAGGTAAGCATAAAAACATAAATGAAACAAGAAACAAAAAAAATCAAAACAAGAAAAGAAATATGAAAATACATAAATAAATAAAAAAGAACATTATCTATGGCATTCCCATATATGTGTGTATTTGAGCATACACGTGCGTCTCTGTGTGTGTGTGTGTGTGTGTGTGTGTGAGAGTCGAAAGTCAAAAGCAAATGCCTCAATAACGTTTTTGTTGGTCGCTTGCATGCGTGAAGACGTGTTGACTGCAATCTGAACAAAACCAAATCAAAAAACAAAACAGAAATAAGAATTCGAAGAAGAAGAAGGAATTGTTGTGCATCAAATCTATGTTGATATAGAGTGTACGTGCTTGCCAAGCAGAATCTGGAATCATTAACATGCCGTAAGTACGATTTCCTTTCATTTAGTTGAGGCTAAGCAGCTGCGCAGCGTGCGCTCTCTGACCCATGGGGTCACGGGGCCTCATGCACCCAGTCAAGCTTCGGTCATAGGTCGCGTGCGCAGGCAACTGTGGGCCAGCCAAGCGTATGCCTTTTACACTACACGTATGTAGACTATGGAATATGTTTATGGGCAGCCAACTGCATGAATTGCATTAGTCTGCGTTGAGCTAAAAACTTCATTTGTGCACACGGACTTGATGTTGTTTTGTCGGGTTGGTAAGCAGATGACCTTTGACCTTTCTGAACTTGCAAATAGAATGACCCGAATGCCGGCATACGTTGCTGTTCCAGTGACTGTTACTCAACATTTAAATATTCCTTACTGCGCTAAATAGCGAATAAAGCAGAACGAACCTACTTATGACTGGCATTCCATTTCATTTCTCATTATTTATTTACTTCGATTTGTGGAATCGTAAGCGTTTCCTTTGACTTAAGATAAGATAGACAAGTTCAGTTTGCTGATATTCAAGCTGAGAAAAATAAGAGAAAAAAAAACAATAATAATGAAAAACCAAACCATTTTAGTTTTTTTTTTTTTTAATTGCTTGTCCTACATAAAAAATATGGCGAAAGTATTTCGTATGCGGAGCAAAGCAACCTCTCCGCGACTTTTCACATATGCTTTGTGTGTGAATATGAATAAGGGTTGGCAAGGGGTTCCCCTGCTTAACGGCGGCTCCGAACGAATGTCTTCTGATAAGTAGAGTTCTTCCATGACTTGAGGATTGCTTCTGCTAACGTAACCAGCCGACAGCCGGGGAGCATCAGAGTTCAACACACTAAGTCTATGCCATGGCGGCGGCTGGCTGTGTAGCATGTATATTCTATATTAACTAAATTTAGCTTTAGGCAATGGCGCTGCCACACAGCACATGTGCAGCGGAATTGTTAAGTAGCCTGTTCCGGGTGTGCGCGAGGAGATGCACAAAACCCACGTGTCATGTTAACACATTTGGTTTTTTTTTTTTTTTTTTTTTACCGTCTGCAACGTGGTGTTTTTTTCTTGCTTCCATTTTTTTAAGTGCAGTGAGCACGTAACAAAAAATCAACACTTGGCAACAAAGCAACGCAACGCAACGCAACATAACATAACACAACACAATGCGATTATAAGTAACAGCAGTGACAACAACAACAACAATAACAACTGCTAGCAACAAGAGTCGAGATTACAGCAGCAGCGACAACAACAACAACATAATAATGAAGACTAAAGCAACCGCAACAGCAACAGCAACAATAAAAAGCAAAAAAGGGAACGAACAAGAAAAGCAACAACAAAAAAAAAAAAAAACAAATGCAAAACTTGATGTTGTTTTGTCCTTAGGCAGTTGTCAAGTAATTTGTCATAATTTGTCATAATTACTCCGCTCCGCTATGAAGTTATACTCGATGTGGCTCCGTGCTGCTCCTTGCTGCTCCTTGCTGCTCCATGTTCGCTATGTGTTCGCCTAGTGGCTGTCCCCTGCCTGTTGTTGTTGTTGTTGTTACAATTGTCATTGTTGCTGCTGCTGCTGGTGGTGCTGCTGCTGTTCGTACACTAATGCAGCATTAATTGCACGCGAATTAAGTCAAGTTCTGGCATTTCATTTAGGATTTATGCATTTTGTGTTAACGCTTTGCATAAATAAATAAATGAATAAATACGCGAACACACATGAATACAGCGCGCGCACACACACACACATGTGCATGTGTCTTGGGGGCCCATCCTTGTCTGCTATACTTGTTGACGTCATCATTATCGTCAACATTATCCACATTATTGTTGTCGTTGTTGTTGTTGTTGTTGTTATAGTCGTTCGCTTATATCAATTTAACAAAATTATTTAATGCATTCGCGCTTGAATGTTGATTGTTGTTGTTCTTTTTGCTGTGTTTGCTTTTGTTGCTGTGTAATTATTCAAATGAAAAAGCAATTTCTAAAGCACTCATACATACATATGTATATACATACATACGTGCATACATAAAAAAAAGGTAAAGCAAAACAAATCAAGAATTTTCGCAAATTCATGCCATCACTTGCATCATCTATAATTGTGTGCTGTTTTGTTGTTGTTGTTGCTGTTGCTGCTGCTGTTTTCGGTTTCCTGTTTGCAAGTATTTCATCCGTATTCGGCATCTGTCACCCACCTGCTCACCCGCTCACTCGCTTACTTAACCAGTCAGTGAGTCAGCCGGTGAGTCAATCGGTGAGTGCCGCCATTAAGGTATTTCAATGCTTTTGATTGCATTCATTTGGTGGCATTTGCATTTAGTTTATTAATAAACTAATTAGCATGCAAACCGATCATTAATGTTATTAGCATACAGACACAATAATTACATTTAATTGCGTGCAGCGCCACTTGCAAATTAAGTACTACGTATGCATAAACTGGTCGGCAATTCTACGCTCATCTACGATATACAATGTGTGGCTGTGTGTAATGCAGATGCACTGAGAGCATGCATTTCAATTAGTTTTAATGCTCATGTCTTGCTGAAAGTTCCAGGTGACGAACTTATCAAAATCTCAGAAGTACTCTTTTTCTGTATACCTTGAGGAGCCTTAAAATCAGAGTGCGATTCATCAGATTGTGCCAAAGGTCACAAGAGAAAGCCTGGGTGGGCTTGATTCATTCTCCCTTAATAGAGAGGGAAATTACTATATTATAGAAAAAATATTTGTGGCTCTTCTAATTCAATACAGTTTAGCTGTTTGTGTGTTTAAGCGTGTTTTTGGGCATTCAAACTTGAAAATGTTTCGCCCCCATAAGAAGAAGGTTACCATTCAATAGTAAAGAAGAGAGGCGGTAGAGTGGAACCATTTGCCTAAGGCGGGATAGCTTGGATGCCGTTGCCAAACACAATTTGTAGATTTGTTCATGCACGCGTAAGCACTCGTACACCCGAGTTGTCAACTCGTTACAATCCAATCATAATACAATGCACAGATGCACACTTCACACTCGTAACTAACGATCAAATTATCAATTTCAATGCCTCAATCCTTAATGCTTCTCCCTAGACTCTCATGCATCAAACACACACATGCCCATGTCACGAGTCGTGAATTCGTGCATTTATGCATAAATTATCCTCCATCCTTTGTGCTCTTTCAGAGATTTCATCAATTTTTCGGTCTCTACGTTACAAATCTGTGTTCCAAGGACGATATGCATATTTATGAAGTATCTGCCAGTTGACAGCAAACTAAGCAATTGTCTCGCCCCCTTTCCGTTCCATTTCGTCACGTCTCATCTTGTCTTGACTTGTCTCGCAGGGTTTTCCGTCGTTGTAGTCATTGTAGTGACACAACACTCAGCACCATTGTTGTGCAGGTATTAATGAGTGTCTGCTTTGTGTATATGTCAGACACTCCCTCCAATGCCCGTTTGAAATAAATTCTAAAAAAAAAAAAAACACCTGCAATGGAAGCTGATAAGCAAACGTTAAACAAGAAGCTGTATGCAAAGGGCGGTAGATAAATTTCTCCGCAAAATAACTCATCTCACTTACAGAGAAACATTCCTATAATAGACGATTACTGTAAAGGCAGCCACCTAATAATGGCCTCAATGAAAAAAAAAAAAAAAAGGATAAGAAAACAGCAAAAGAGGAATTACATAAAATGGCGCACAGACAACGACAAATGACACTCAAGCATTCATTCCCTTATACACTCACTCACTTACTCACTCAGCCTCTCGTTCTCCCTCTCAGTCACTCACTCGCTTAGCATTCACGCCTTTGATCAGTCATTCATTCGGACAGTCAGTCGGACACTCAGTCGAACCAGGCAAGCCAACTCAGTCAGTAAGAAGACGTGGCGTCTTTCCTGCAACGCATTCGGACACATGCCGGCATAAGAAATTGTCATTGCTGCGCAAACTGCGCAAACTGAGCAACTGTTGCCAGCGCTGGGACGTGCCTTGACTTGCACCGTTTTATGCATATCTGAGCTGCATGAGTTGGACAGAGGAAAGAGCAGCAAGAAAGGAAGAAAGAATGAATGAAAGCTGGAAACGAAAATGATAAAATTGAATAAAAAAAATGCACAAGTTTTGGACACAGATAAGAGTTTGCGTGTGGTAGCAAGTATTCGTGCATAAGTCACAGTCGGAGTCGAAATGCTGAAGAGTGTCTCTTCCCTGGTTTTGGTTTGGTTTTGATGTTGTTTCCGTTTCTTTTCGTTTCGTTCGGATTTGTTTGTTATTTAGATTTCGAGTATGGGAGACAGCAACGCAGAATATGATCAAGATTTGTATTGCCTTGGCCAAAGACAACTTTGCAAATTTGCTGAGTTTAGACAGGAATACAAAATACTGCATTATGAGGGGGAGCGAGGCAGACAGATAGAGAGAGGAAGTGTACAAATAGAACGATTGCACAATGATTATTTCTAAAGGGAATATTTGGCCAGGATAAAGTCAGAAAAGCAGTCAGCAAACGAAATATGCTGAATTCAATTATCTTGGCTTTAAGTCATAAAAGGCGCTGAGGCCCAGTAGCATTCAACTTCGCATATTGTTTTTCTTTTCAAATAATTAAAACATTAATTTGAGCTTTATTATTTGGCTGAGGCTGCAACATGTTCGCACTTGCTTGGCATTGACTTTCCCATATCGCCCCCCAGTCTTCCCGCCCTCTAACGATGCTTTTCTAGAAGTCCAAGTCATAGCGATCAATACCGGCGATGCAGACATAGTTGTCTGTAATGTCTACATTCTCCCCATAGCATGATGCCAGCCTGAGTATCGTCCCAACATAGAGCACCTTCCAATTGGTGACCATTGTTTTATAGTAGCGAATTTTAACACCCACCACAGTAACTGGTTCTCTGCCCCCAAAAACTCTGACAGGGGGAACAGCATTGCTGATCAAATCGATGACTAAAGATTTAATGCCATTAATACTGACCACGCTACTAGCCCTCCCTTCTTACATCCACTTCGTGGCACGTTGATTTCTCCCTAAACTCTGATCACCTCCCCATAACCATCACTATCTATAAAATCCCCCACTTTGTCACGGTTGACTGACATCTGTTTCTACTACGATCCTACATCCTATTCTAAAGAAACACCTCCCGCTGGTTGAACACCAGCACGGATTTCGTCAAGGTCGTAGTACAACTACCCGCATCGCAGAAGGCCTGAACGTCAAGAGACCACACCTAAGAGCAATCCTTGTGGTCTTCGATCTGTCCAAACCGTTCGATACTGTCGATCACGGTATACTTATGCAAGATTATGCGACATTTACCTTTCGGGCAGGCAGTTCTTTGTTGAATTCCAAATGACCCCCCTTATTTTCAATATATAAATAATAAAACTCCCTGAAACCCAATGATCACATATAAAGTCATAGGACTCCCCCTAGCGGATTATGGAGCTGCCATATGGTCCCCAAATATCAGCATGATACAATGGAGTAACCCCTTCATCTTAATCCATTCCTTTTCATTTCATACTCGTATTTTCTTAAAACTATCATACATGTGAAAGCTAACTTTAGTCCTAAAGGTGCTACAACGACAGCATCAGTAGTAGCAGCAGAAGCATTGACAATGGCATCGCTTATCAATCAAAATGTTATCGCGACCGTCGTTGTTCTCATCATTTTTGTTGTTACTGTTCAGGTTGTTGTTGTTATTGTTGTGCTTTGTCGCTAGTGTGTGACCATTACTTGTTGGCTTTACACTTGCAGAACAGCTATTGCATGTTTGTTGTTGTTGTCGCCGCATGCAACGCACTTGACTTTGATTTGTATTTGGTTAGGAGTCCCATTGAAATGCTAAATGCTTGGAAAACACGTCGAGCCATCGTCAGTAGTGTGCCCGGACAGACGAGTTGAGGCTGCGGTGAACTGCGTTTGGTGCGTGTAAATGCGGAGCATATGTAACGAGAAGTCTCTAGCAACAATGACAACAACAACAGCAACAACAACCAACTGCTGCAATCAAATAAACAAATTGCCAGTTGGCAGCGCGTATACGCCTTGTCAGACACACACGGATGAACGAACGAATGAAGGGAAGAATGCACGAATAAGTCACTGAGAGCAAAGCCAAAGCACAAAGCACAAAGTTGACTCACGGCTGTCGGATGGAAGATGGAGGAGAGAGGATGAAAGTTGGAGGATGCCGTTTGCTAGACGAAGGATCACTTTGTATCGCCGTTGCTGTCGCTATCATTCCCTTTATTGTGCCCTGTTGTCGATTTGAGAATTATCGACTTTTGTTTCTTTTCAGAACGTTTATTTCGGTTTAGTTTGGTTTGGTTCGTTTCGGTGTGGTTTGGCACTTTCGGTTTTTGGCGTTTTGTACAGTTTAGAATTCCATAAACGACAGCAAGTCATGTTTAATTTGATGCATCGCTGCTGCAGAGCCAAGCGCGGGGCGCGCAAATGGCAGCAGACAGTGAAAAATGCGAGCAGATTGCCGAAGGGGCCAAAGGACTGTTGCACTGTGCGTATACGTACTATGTCAAAAAGGTAGGACAGGCGGCCAACGCTGTGGAGTCTTCTGCTTTTATTTATTTGCTGCTATCTCGCCATGGCTTAATGTCTCTCCTCACTGTTTGTCTCTTGCCTATGTTTGTCTCTCCATCTGTCTGTTTCTCCCCTCTATCTGCCTCTCCCTCTCCCTCTGACTCGGTTTTTGAGTGTTTGTTGCTTTCCACTCTGCGCTTTGTGCTCATTCGGTTTGGTTAGTAAACGTTGAAGTTGACATGTCATAATTTGCCTTGCAACATCCGATTGGGACAACTCTCACGGACCCAGCCGCTCTACGCACGACTGCAATTTATTTTTGTAAAAATCATATACACCAATTTCTTGTTGGCAACAACAACGCGACATGCGTTGAGGAATTTTTATGAGGCACAGCAGAAGGTTGGCATTAGCCTACGCTGTCGAAGCAGAGGACTGCCGCCAGAATTGCATTTCTGCTGTTACCCATTTGCCCAGCTGCTACTTGTATCCTTCTCTACTACGGCTAGTGTAGAGATTTGCTAAGCCGCTTTCATTTTTAGAGCCTGAGTGCCTGGCATAGTCCTGGCTTAAGGAGGCTGCGCGTGCTGCTGTATGCAATGCGTGTATGATGTATGGCATGTTCTGATTACAAAGAAGTGCCCTTAGGGAGTGCCAGGATAATGAAATTGCTAAACGTATTTGAAACATTTTTCTTTGAAGTGAAATCATTTATTACATGCGAAGAGTAAAATAAAAAATAAAATAAAAAAATAATACAAAAGTTTGAAAATAAAAATGAAAACAAAACAAACAAAAAAAGAAAGAAAAGATGAAATTTCTGCTGATACACGGCATTACACATGTGCTGATTCTACGCAGGATATACGTACGTGTATGCAAAATGCAGACAAAACAACTTCGCGGGCGCTTACAATAAATTTAACACGAAATCATTTTTTATGTTCACGTGTGGGCACGCACATGCCTACGCCAAAGCCCGCGTTTCCGCCCACTTCCAAGCCCACGCCCACGGCCCACAGTCCACGACCCACTGCCGCAGCACGCTTCACTGCGATATTCGGTTAGTTTATTATCCAGTTTGGCAGGATAGCTGATACCCTGACGCTGCATTGTTGCAACGTCGTCGACAACGTGTCCGCCAACGGCGCCAGCCAAAATACATCGAAGTTGAAATTCACTTCACTGCGTTTCAGCTTGGCTTGGCGAGTGAATTTGCTTTTGCCGCTTAAATCAACTCTCGACTGCCTGCGAGTGCATCAGCAGAATTTGTGTCAAGCGTTGACAATTGCTATTAAATTTTAAACACTTCGCCTGCATGTCCTGCCTCCTTGCGCAGTTGCTGCTTGCTACGGCTGCGCCGCAATTATGCAGCTAAGCTTGCCTGCCTGCCGCAAAACCGATTAGGCAGAGCCAACGAAAGCAAAAAACCCTAGATACCCCACCCCTCCGAAATGTGCTGCATGGTATGTGTGTCTGTGTGTGCGCACCTTGTTGAAGCAACACAATACAAATCTAGAAAATCGAACCGAAATTCAAGCTAAGCAAATCTCTGCGTAGCTGCATAAACACTCGCTTCGTATTGCCGCATGCCTCAAGCTGAGCTTAACACAGCAGCCAAGACCACCACCGCCCCGAACCCTCAGCCAGCTTACAACAAAACAGTCCTGGCCAACCAAGCAGGACTAGGCTGGCAGCTAGGCGACCAGACAGTGAAGCAGGAGGGCCGGCAGCCAACCGATCCCAGTCAGTGCAAACCAATGGGCAGCGAATAGTTGCAGCAGCTGCAATTTGCTGCCAAACGTGCGTAACGTGCAATAAAACGATGTCGAAAAATGCTGCCAAAGGAAGGAAAGAACTTTGCAAATAAGGAATTCAATTCGTTGCGTTTCGAAAACAGAACGCGTCAGGGAATTGAGTTAGGCCAGTGCCAACGTTCTACCAGCGCAAGGGCTCTGTTGGCTCTTGTGAAAAACCGAATCGCAGTCAAGTCGAATCAAGTTCGATTTGTTAATTTCAAATAGCTTCTGCAGCTTGGCGCAAATTCAATGCTCCCAACTTGGCCCAATTTGGCTTGGCTGAGCTTGGTTCGGTTTGGTTTGGCTTCGTTGGCTTCGGCTTTCTTTGCAGGTTCGCTGTTTGCGTTGCTGTACGCTCCTGTTTTGTATAACAGTCGTGCCACTTAAGTGTACGGCACCATTAGTTGCTGTTCTTTGTTGCTTGTTGTCTATTGTCTATTGCCGGTTGCCTACGAAATGTTCGACTTTCCTTGCCTGAATTGTATCTTGAACAATGCATGCCTTTGGAGTTTACATTTGCAATAAGTAGATTAAATCGTTGCCTTGCTGTTAGGCACTAGGGATCAACTAAGTGAGACTAAGTTAATGCTGGCGGTAGGCAAGCTCAAATACAAAAACGTTGCCGCATAACGTAAAAACAAAATGTGCCACAATGCCAAAGCCAAAAGCTATGCGCTCCAAGAAGCACCAAAATTGATGCAACGCTTAAAGCCTTTCAACTTTGCTAGCCGTGCGCAGTTATTAGAAGTGTAAATTTTGTGCTTGAGCACGGCATAAGCCTCGTCTAGTGCATTTGGCATTGCTGCGTGTTGGCCAAAATAGCCGAAGTTGTTGTTGTTGTTGTTGAGGGCAAGAAAGGCACATTCAACCAATTGCGGTCCACAACGTGAACGAATGCCAAGCGATGAGCAAAAAGGAAAAACAAAAAACTTCAATGAAACGTAATCGCATCGACAGTGACGCTGGCAGAAAGTACAACAAACACGCGCAACAATGGCAACAACAACTCAACAATCACAGTGGCCGCAAGAGCAAAAAGAGTGCGACAGCAGAGTTTGCAAAATTCGGCTGCGTTGGCTGTCTGCTCAGAGAGCATTGGACAGCTGTCGTTAAGTCGCAGTGGACAAACATTTTTAAGACTCGTGCAAACACAAAGCCAAACACGTGTGCGCTGTGTACAGCTCACGAGTAAGTAGACTATAATTGATGCAAGCTATGCAACAACAACAACAATAAACCATACGTGCCAGTGCTAAGAGAGAGCTAAGAGCGTCTTGATCTGCTATATTGGACGCAAGCACACAAGAGAGCATTGCAGGCGTGTGGCTTTGTCGTCTTTTCTTTTTCAATAGCATCGTCGTTGTGAATTGTGTGCGTTGAGCATTGATGCCAACGGAAAGTTGTTTTCAGTTTGCCTTATTTTTTGCGCATTACCTTGTTTTATTCGTATTTTCATAAACTACTATTGGCACAGTTTTTGCACTTTGTGAGTTCCAATTCGCAATTAGTGCTACTGTCTAAATGAGATAGTCACCTCAGTCGACGAAAGTCATGAACAAAGCGCACGAGGGAACTCGTGCTTTGTATGTCGGTCGCAAATCTGGCAAGGCTTAACTAAATGTTTCTTTCTTGTTCTTTTTTATTTTATTTACTTATTTTGGTGCCTTCTTTGCCGTTGTTTTGCCGGTTCGATTTACTGTGACTGCATATGACTGGTGCCAGCTACCATTTAGACAATCGGCTTTGCCAACATACAATATTCTTATCCTTGTGCAGTTCTATAGCTGCAACAGCAACAGCAACAGCAACAGCTTAGCAGCGGCAGCGACGGAGCCAGCGGCAGTGACACTGGCATAAACGTCGACTTCGGCGTCGATCGAAACAACAGAAGGCAAACATAATGATTTTTTGGGCATTTCGAAGTTGGCTTGGCAAGCAATACTTCTTATGCATATCCTGGCTTGCCTTGCCACTGCGAGTAGGCGCAAATGCTTGAATAAACATACAAACGAACTGACTGACTGACTAACCGCCTGCCTGCCTGACTGAAATGGAATGAATGCAGCAACGAAGGCGGCAACGAATGAATGAGCAGGCGCTGCAATAGCAGCAGCCAAGAGCGCTGGCAAAAAAGTTGAGGAATCGAGGCATAGAAGCGAAAGAGACGGAGCAGCAGCAGGAGCAGCCAAAGCCGGGGGTGTAGTTAGAGCAAAGCTTGGAGGCGTGCAGAAAAGCAAACGAAAAGCCCGCCGCCTGCCGATTTAAATTATGTTCAGGATATAAACACTTATATTGACATCGAACTGTGCGAAGCGTGCAGTTCATTGCACTCAGCTGAGCATTGAACCCGACCAGTGCCGATGTTGTGCCATTGCCCCGCTGCTTTGGCTGCTGCTGCCGTCGTCCCCTTTGCGCCGCCATAGTCGCCCGCGCGTGCGCCACTTCGGGCATTTGCCATTCCATCACATCGCATTGACGACTCTGGCATGCACAGGCATCCATTCTAGAATTTACCCGTACAAACATACATATGTATGCACATCCATACGTATATGTACATGCGCTTGCGATTACAATGCTGGATGCTGGTTACTCGATGCTCGCTGCTCGCTGCTGGCCCTCTGTCGCCATGCTTGGCGTGTACAAGTATATCGGCTTTTGGTGCGATTTCTTAGTGCCCGAAATCGTTTACGATTTCGATTTCAATTTTGGCAGCATACCAAAAACGCATTAAAAGATAATGCGGTAAGCGCACACACACAAGGCCTCAAGGACCCGACTCAACTATTCGACTATTCACTCTTCGTCTATGTGTGTGCGCTTCTGCTTTTGTTTGACTGTGTGTACATAATAAACTCATTAAAGCTTAAGCTCCTGCATAGACTCATATCAAATTACGTACCACACAACTTGACTTGGCTTGGCTGCATTCAAGTTGCAAATATTTAATGCAAAAGTTGAGCGTTAACTTCCATGCCGGGAAGCAGCACAGCCGCAGTATTGTTGCTCAATGACATAGCAAAAGAAATTGCCGTAGTTGACGCAGGCAACATAGGCATTGAGGCTTTTTGCTAACATAAACATTGGGGATCACGTCGAGGCACGCAGCTGGCAAAAAAAGGATCTAAAGAAACGACCAACTCTCGTAAATCAAAGGAGAAAAAATAATAACAAAAACAAAATAATTGCAGTTTGCAATAATTAAAAAAAATAAGCGACTAGCGGCAAATGGCCAAAAAGCGCACAAAAGATCAGAACCACATGAAAAAAAAAAAATTTTTTTTTATTTTGAATCTAAGCGCGCTGAAAGTGGCTTTTGGCTGCAGTCAATGCCTGGCATGTGTGTCTGGCAGTTCATCTCATCCCATTCCATCGCTTCTCATCGCTTCTCATCTCAGCTCTTCTCGTCTATTTTGCGGCTGTTTATGCTGCATGCATGCGGACCATTATGCAGCAAGCAGCGCAGGCTGACCAAGGCACCGAGGCTCAAGGCAGGGGGCACAAGGGGGGAGGCATGCCAGGCGCGCTTTGTGTTGCGCAAGGAAAACCGCCAAAAGGGCAACAAACGAAGAGCGGATGAATTTAATATTGCAAATGAGTGAAAGTACCGAAAGCGCCGAAAGTACCGAGAGCTCCGAGCATAATACATTGGACCTTTTTGTTTTTTTTGTTTTTGTAACTGCTTTTTCTGCTTCTTCTTCGTCGTGGACTTCTTTCGATTTGCTGTGTGCCACGGGCGGCCATTGCCTGTTGCCTGCTGCTGCCATTTGCCGTTGCTTTCGATGCGCTGCGCGCGAAAGCATGCCAAAAATTTGCCTGCATCAGCAGCTTCTGTGAAAAGCTGCCATGCTACGACGCTGCCACGCTGCCGCTTGGATAAAATTTAATAAATTATGCAAAATAACGAACTTTTCCCTTTTATGTTTTTTTTATTTTCTTTTTTTTTTTTGTGCTGTTCATTTGATGCGAGCGGGTGGATGGGGGCAGCACACCGCCAAGGCGGGAGCCACGTTGCACGGCGGGCGTCGCGGCTGAATGTCGCGTCAGTGCGAGTTAGCGGGAAGTTATTACGTTACGTATGTACATGCTAACTTGGCAAGCTTAGCCACTCGTGCTTGGCTGCTCTGGGGCATTGCGGTGTACTGCAGTGTATGTGTGTGTGTGTGTGTGTGTGTGTGTGTGTGCGTTGTGTTGCGGAGTGTTGTGTGTCATGTATGCCTTTATGTTCGGCTAGCAATCTTTTTGCATATGCTTTAAGCCTTTTTTAATGAACAATAGGTTGCCTATTAGATTTGCTTAGCTTATATTCATACCCAGGGCACATGCATGGGCGACGATGGCACAGGCGCACCGGGCCAGCCATGCGGCATTCTTGTGTGTAAGCGCATTATGCAAGTAATTAGTTGCGTGCAATTTATTCACTTAAAGTGCGACTTAGGATAATTAAAAGACGCAACTTCAATGCCACAGCAGGCAAATGCGCTGCGAGGCAATGAAAGATTAGGCATATGCCATGTGTGAAACACTTGCGTGTGCCATGTGGTGTTGCGTTATTGTTGTTGTTGTTGCCGCTATTATTGTTGTTATATGCACGATTAATTTTTGCTGCATGCAAAAGCAAGCCTAAAGCCAGCAATAAAAAAGGCATAGAGCAACACGAGTATCATAACTAAACAAGGCACGAGTATCATTTCAAAATGCTAGCAACAACAAAAACAAACGAAAAAACAGCTACGGCAAATGCATAGAATGCAAATATGATAAAACAAAAAAAAAACAGAAACCATATATACCATGTTGCTGATAGAGCTACAGATGCAACGTGACAAATATTCATACAGACAGAAAGACAGACAGACAGACAAGGAGACAGGCAGACAGAGAGACATGCGTGAATGTGTGCAAAACGAGTTAAATATTTTTAAATACGCAAAATCATAAAATAAATGTGCAAATAAAAACGAGTGAGCGCTCAACCGAAACAAAAAAAATTATGTTTTTAAACAAAATGTCAAAAGCTTTTAGCGCATCGAAGTTGAAAAATCATTTCCGAGTATTTCATTTTTTTAAATTTATTTTATTTAATTTTTTTGTAAATGTAATTAGCATTTGAATTTGAAATATTCTTTCAACACATCAGGAATTCGTACTTTGAATAGCATTGGCAAGCTGTCACTGCACGACACTAATGTGCCACACACTCACACTCACACTCACATACACACTCACACACACAGACACACACACGTGACTGCTTACGCTTGTGATTAAAATTGAATAAAATGTATTCTTGCTTGAAAATGAAAAGTCACATATGCGTCGTGATTCTGCGCGACCGCCAGCAGTTGGCAAGCTGAGAGACAGCCACATGGACAGACTTACTGACTGACTGACGGACTGACGGACTGACAAACTCACAATTAACGTATTTGCAAGTAGCAGTTAAGTGTAAAGTGAATCCACTCCCCATACAAAAACCATAAACCAAAAAAGAAGAAGAAGAAAAAAAGAAAGACGGTAAAGCTGCTAAGCAAACCCTCGCAAAATGAAAAATATACGAATGATATTATATTCATAAGTTAAGTTAAAGTCAAAGGGCAGGATGAAATCAGGAGGAAAAATAAAAAAAATTTGTTATTTCAGAAAGGGTATGAATGTCGTAACGTAATTTGATGGCAACCGACGTGGCTTAGCATGCCAGCAGCTCTCTTCCAGACTGAGTCTGAGTAGGGCAAAAAGGCAGCAAGGCAGCAAGGCATCATGACGAGCAATAACTGAATGTGGTACAGTTGTCCGAAGCTATGAACTACTTAAGGAAAGCAACGCCATTATAAAAATTAATAAGAGGAAAAAAGAAAAAAGGAAAAATTATAACCTCCTCACATTTCTGCTCTACATTACGAAAATCAAGCAACTGACTTTTGCGCATCAAGGGCCGAACAACGCTGCATATCATTACAGCAAGGCAGACAGGACAATGAAGTCCTTGAAAGCGTTCTAATTTGCACAATCCCTGATAGCTTGGATAATCAAGGAAGGCATTGCAACTGCATAAAATGCCAACTTCACACTTTGCATGTGGCTGCCATTAAAGCGCTTCACTGAGAACATTCCAACACACACACAAACACACACACACACAGACAAACACACACATCCAAATTTCGTTAATACATCGAAATTGGCTACAGCAGGGAATAAGCGAACATTGACAGGCTATAAAAGCAGATGAGTAGCACACAAATTGCATTAAAGGCACATCTCCTCGCACTCCTCGCACTTCCCGCTCTTTCTCAGCCCAACTTCAACAATGTGCTGCCATATGACATGTGTAATGTGCTCCAAAGCGAGTGACCATGACTTTCTAATTAGTGGTTTGTTTCATTACTTCGCTTCTTATTTAATTTAATTTTTCGTCTGCGTGGTTCTGCGATTGCCGGCGAGTATCACTTTCAGTTTTCCATGCGTTTTTCTTGCGAGTTACACATAAGTATATAAGTTTCTCTTATTTTGCTTCTGCTTCTCTTTTACTTATTTTTCTTGTTTATTTTATTTATTTTTTTTTTTGTTTTTGTTAATTCTTTTGTAAATATTTGCCTTGTAAACTTTTCTGCCTTTTTCACTTGCTGCTGTTGTTATTGTTGTTGTTGCCGTTAGTTTAATGCGCATTTTTCACTTGCATACTTTACGGCACTTTTAACTTTCGCAGAACAACGAAAGCGCAAAAAAAAATATAAAACAAAAATCAACAGCATATAAAAAATAAACAGAAACAGCAACAGAAAAAAGGCAAAACTTTAAATAAAAAAAAGCAATATAAATAAAAGAAAATGAAATGAAAACCGTTTAGTCGAGTGCAAGTGAGCACAAGAATTTTCATTTTCATTTTAAGTGTGTTATTTACTGCCACTTATTTGCCATAAAATGGCAACAGCAACAACAACAATAATAACAAGAGTGCCAGCAGCAGTTGCTAACTGCAGCAGGAACAACAGCAGCAGCAGCAGCAGCAACGACAAAAGCAATAACAACAACGTTGCATACTGCCATACTGGCAAACTGGCATAGGCAGCATAGGGCAGCATAGGGCAGCATAGGCAGCACCAACAACAACAAGAACAACAAGAACAACAATAATAAATGTGGGCAACAATTGCAGTTGCAACAATTTATAATTCTCACTATGCTCATTGTTGTTGTTGCGGTTGCTGCTGCTGTTAGTGTTGCTGTTGTTGTTGTTGTTGCTGCAGCTGCAATGATGTGGTTAAAACAAAAACAAAATTTATTGTAATGAATGAGTCGCCCCGTTGTTGTTGTTATTTTTATTCTATTTTATGACTTTTTTCTTTGATTTTGCGTTGCTTTCAGTGTTTTACTCAGTGTATGTGTGTGTGCGTGTGTGTGAGTGTACATTTTCATGCCACTTTATGTTTGCTCAGCGTAGCAAGAGTGCGTTATTTGTTTTATTTGTGTTGTTGTTGTTGTTGTTGTTGTAAAATAAATGCGCGAAATAAATTTTCGTGCCTTGCATTATTTTTAGCGTGTGTTTAATTTATGTGCGCTCAACAAACACAACAACAAAAGCAACGACAACCGAAAAAACAAAAAAAAACGAAAAAATACAAAAATAAATGAATCAACAAAAGGCAACAAAGGAATAAATAAGCAAATAAATAAATTACGCATACGCGCCGTTTTTCGCATACGCAATGCAAATGCGCAATGTTTGGCATGGCCCATACGCCGCCGACTGCCTTAAATGCCTTATGGGCCCATAAGTCTAGAACAGAGCCAAAGTCGCAGTTTTAAATTATTGTAACGTATGTACGATGTTCTGCGAAATTCACAGTTCACTTGTACCAGTCTATTCCCTTAACAGAATTGTTTGGCTTGCGGCACGTGACGCAGCATGCTGCCGCTCCGCCCGCGTCACAGTTCATCGCACTGCGTCGTGGTGTGGGCGCAACATTTGCTTTATGACAAACGCTGCATGCAGCCTTGTCAAAGTCAAAGTTACTGTTTCGTCTCTAACCGCCATTTTATCGAATAGGTGAGAGTATAGAACGAAACAGAACCAAACCAAACACAACAAAACACAACATAACACAGCAGAGTAGTGACAGCGGCAGAGGCTGAAGCAGAGGCAGAAGCTGAGGCAGAGGCAGAAGCTGAGGCAGAGGCAGCGCAGAACAATGATGAAGCCAAAGCATCAACTTAGCAAACCAATTCATAGACTTTTACTCATTCAAAACTTGCTACATGCTAAAAACGTAACATTTTCACCCACTAAAAAAGAGGAAGACCTAACACACACAAAAACAACAAAAACAAAAACCAAAACAAAAGCAACAAAAGCGTAGCAAAGTTTTAGCAGCAGACCAATGCATGCGACATGCAGCGTCAGCAGTAAACTCAATACGCAGCTAACATGGCCCAGCATAGAGCACACAGCAGACAGGCGGACAGACGGACAGATGGGTAGACGGACAGATGGGTAGACGGACAACTGTTGTTGCTGTTGCTGTTGGCCAGCAGCATTCAGCCGCTCGTGCGTGTTCGTGCTCATGTAAGGACGCCGGCCAACTCGGCTGAGTGCATTCGCATGAACAATTTAAATAGCGTCAAATGCTTGACAGTGTCTGCTCCCGCCATACCCCCTGCCCACAGCGCCTTGTGTCCTATGCCTTGTGTTCTGTGCCTGGTGCCTGATGCCTGGTGCCTGCTGCCTGACGCCTTTTGCTTTGTGCGCTTGCACAGGTTTGCCATCAAAACGGGAAAACTGGGTGCAGTTTGTGGCCGATTAAAATTTCTCGTGGCTGCGGCTGCTGCTGCTTTGTCTGCTTAAACTAGATAGTCAGCAACGGGTGAGAAACACAGTGCAGCACAGCGCAACACAACGCAACAGACACACAAGCGACAACAGCCACAAAAACAAATGACTTCTGCAGGCATTTGTTAGCAAAAACAGCGTCTGAGCAAGCAAAGCTGAGACAAGACTACATCAGCAGCAGCGTCAGGGACTGCATCAGCGTCATTGCCGACGAATGTTTAACGTCATCATCATTGTTATCGTCATCGTCATCGTCATCGTCATCGTCATCGTCATCATCATTATCATCTTATCCTTCATCATTATAAGCTGCTATTCAGCGTTGCGGCACACGCAGCTCGTCTCCTTCTTTTTGCGTTTGGGTTCGCTGCGTTCGCTTCGCTTCATCGCGACACGTGCAAAAGTCGCTGCTGTCATTGCACGCAATAGCATTTTTGACATTTGCATAAGCAGCAGCAGCAGCGGCAGCAGTGGCAGCAGCAGCAGTTGACAGCCGTCGACAAGCCGACGTCTCGCCGAGCCAAGCCAAGCCGAGCCATTAGCCAAAGCTCACCGCAAAGGACGGCGTGACGATGACGACAGCACACATCCAGCTCATAGCCGACGCTGCACGCCAGCGAAACTAAGCAAAGCGAACGAACCAAAAGGAAAGCAAAAAAAAGAATAAAAATTCTTTGCGTTGCGCTCGAGTCTCGTTGACAGCCTTAAGGACTTAAATAGCAAATGAGGAAGTGCTATGCATCCTTGCTGCAAGCTGCATGTAGCGCATGGCAGACAACAGGCAGCAATAAGAGGAAAGAAACACATGCAGGCTGCTTCGTAGTGGTGGCAAAAATAACGCGTATACGACACGTGGCACAACTCAAACAATCAGAAAAGAAAAATAAGAAAAAAAAGCAAAAAAAAAAAAAAGAAGCAAAATATAAATAAATAAATAAAAAAAATGTGTGTGTCTGAAAAGAAATGAAGTGAAAGCGATGTGCACAAAAAGCACGTTGCTGCTGCTGCTGTTGAAAGCAAAAACTACACATGCCCGTCAAAGGGACTGGAAGGGGGGAGGTAGAGTAGAAACAGAGCAAAGGACAAAAGGCCAAAATACGGAAGTACGTTCGCTTATTGGCGCCGTCGAGCGTGTCGGCGACTTAAAAGATTTGCAGTTTTAGCGTTGACAAATTTTAATTTTGTCTCGCTATGAGTATTTATTACAATTCGCCTCCGCCCGCCCCGGGCGACGAGCTCCAGTAGCACGTGCCATGCGCTTGCTATGATTTGCCCCGGCTCTGGTGTGGTGTGGTGCGGTGTGGTGGGATGTGGTGTGGTGAATTGTGCTGTCTGCTGTGTGCGTCTGCATTAAATGCAAACAGTAAATTATGCAATTTAATAAGCACATTAAACACAATAACAGCAACGACACCAAGGACCTGTAAAAGCAAAAGCAAAGAAACTTAGCAGCGAGACAGCACAGGGGTGAGAGCAGGAGAGGACATCACAGAGAGTGCGATGCCGGGTGAGGCAAGTGAAAATATAAACCCAGTCATAAATACCAAGAAAACGCTTAACCGCATAAGTAGCCATAATTTTGCTAATTTAAGGATTCACACGGCATCAGCACCAGCAACACACATGCACATACACACGCACATGCATAAACACACACACACACACACACACACACACACACACACACACACACACACACACACACACACACACACACACACACACACACACACACACACACACACACACACACACACACACACAACATGTGCTCTGTAGCAATAATAATAATGACAAGCAAAGCCACAACAACAGTAACAACAATAACATTAACAGCAACGAGAATGCGAATGAAAACGAGAACGAGCATGAGAACAAGCATTGAAGAATAAGCAGCGGCAGAGAGGCACAACCATAAGCAGGAGGGAGGCAAACAGAGAGGGAAGCTGCCAGCAGCCAGCAGCAGGCACCAGGCACCAGGCACCAGGCACCAGGCAGCAGGCATCGGGCAATTTATTAACATTTTCATGCTCATCAAAACTGACTGAGCCATAAGACAAAGCGTGCGTCAGAGCAAGACAGCAATAAACAGACTGTGTGTGTGTGTGTGTGTGTGTGTGTGTGTGTGTGTGAGAAAGGGAAAGGGAGAGAGAATGCGTTAGTGCAATAGTGTAAAAAAGAACGATAGAGAGCTGAAGTGAAGGAGGAGGGAAGGTGAGCCGACAGTGTATTGTTCGTTGGTGTGTGTCCACATCCGAAGACAAGAACTCACACGTCCTCAGAAGTGTTGACGGTGGGGGTGGGGGGTACTGGTGAATAATGCAGCAGTGAGGTGAGCGGCAGGTGGAGGGCGAGGGGGTTGATGAGTGTTAAGCGCGCCGTGTGTGGCAGCGTGTGAGGCCGGCGTCGGTCGTGGTGCGGTGCGCTGCAGCATGCGGCAAGTGCCAAACGAAGACGAAGAGTCTGTGTCAGCCGGAAACACTTGTGTGTCCTTTTTATTTATAAGAACTTACCACGTACAGCGTCAACTGCGGCAGACAAAGTAGACGTCAGCATGGACGTGCGTCTTTGTCTGTTTGTGTGTGTGGCTGTGTGTGTGGGTGTGTGTGTGTGCATAAGTGTGTATTTGCACCTAAGTGTTTATTTATGACTCGAGTGTGTGCATGTGCTTGTGTGTGTGTATGTGTGTGTGTTGCTGCTGGCTGGGCTTTTTATTACCTAAGCGCACATTGAGACAAGATGCTTTTCCTATTCATACATGGCGTATGATTAATTAAAATCATAATTAGTCATTATGGCCTTTGAGTGCACGCATTCACAACCACCCTCACACACACACACCCACCCACACATACACATGTTATACGCTTGCACTATGCAAAACAATTTAGTTACTGATTTCATTTCATTTAATATTTTTCTTAATGTTATTTTGTAATTTGCTCCTGTTTATTTTTGCCTTCTCTTTGTGGCTTTTATGGTGCCATAAATATGCTTTAGATGACAGATTAATTGGTCCAAGGGCATTACCATTTGTGGCAGCTGTGGGGTGGGTTGCGTAATGCCTTTTGCGTTTTATGCAGTTATACATTACGGATGCCTAACAAGACGAATTCGGCACGTGCACGGAGCCACGCAAAATTTTCGTGCGAATTAGGCGTGAATCCCAAAGACCCACGCGATGACGCTATGCAATGTCAAAGGCAAAATGGACAATGTCACAAATTCGAGAAAGTGCATGGAAAGTTAAAAAATGGATAGTTATTATCATACAGCATATTTGTATAACAAAAACTATGCTAAGCGGCAGAAAGTTACAGAAAAATATGTAAATTTCTAAGCACGCACAGGCAAACTCTGAAGCAAATTCCAGAAGCGCTGAGCCCGGCCACGGCATGAAGCCGCGAGTGTCAGAGTAAGCAACAGTCAAAGGGAGCAGCAGAGAGTGGCAAAGAGTGGCAGAGAGCGGCAGAGAGCGGCAGACAGAGTGAGGTGAAGTAACCGCAGAGTAGTAAAAATATCAAAATAAAAACTCAAAGTGCGAGAAGTAGAATGCGACGCTCTGCACTCACACACAAAGTGGCTGATGGCACAATTGCATTCTGTGGCAGCTCCGGTTATGCCTGGTGCGCTCTTTGCTTCTATTCTTGTCGCCATGCGCTGCTTCAGCAACGGCATCATCGTCTACTTTTCGTAGTTTTTGTGCACTGCTGCCTGTGACTGCGTCTTCGGCTGTTGAGTTGAGTTTTCTGAGCTGCTTGCTTGCTGTTCTGGTTGTACTTGTTGTTGTTACTCGCCGTGTTTTACATGCACAAATGCGCCAGACAACTGCCGGCTGTGCTGCCTATGCCGGCGCAGTAACACTTCGCGGACGAAAAATACTCATAGATGCACATTTTCCATGTTCTTCCTTTTACACGTGTTGCTTTTCGTTTTTCTTTTTTTTCTTCTTTACGTCGTTTAACGTTTTTAGTTTTTGTTTTTGTTTTTGTTTTTGACATAGTTTTATGTCTAAGCTCTCGGGAAAGAATTCTGATAGCAACAGCGACCCAACAGCGACACAACAGCTTCCCCGAGTCTCGCTCTGTGCTTGTTGTTCGCAACAACGAGGCTTAACAGCGCCACAACAGTTTTTGCATCTTTTCTGATGACAACTTTGATTTCAAAACTGTTATTTGCCATTCTTGTCGTTGTTTGCTGAACAAAAAACCAAAGAATATTATTTTCTGCTCGCACGTAAGTTCTTGTTGCTGTTTCACTAACTTCGTTGCATTGATTTAAGCATATCAGCATGCGTCACTACTTTTTCGTACATGCGCTGTTGTGGCTACTTCTTTTATCTGCTCGCTCTGTGGTTGTTGTTGTTTTTGTTGGCCTTGTATTATTTCGTTTGCTTTTGCCTTTAATGTACGTGTATTAGCAATTTTATGCAATATGTAATGTAAAATGCGTTAAAAGAAGAAGGAATATATCAGAGTCTACGATGAGCATACTTCGTAACAGGTCATTGAGTTAAATATAATATGAGCACATGTACTTAGTCCTATATTTATAATACACTAATATGTGAAGATATTTGACATTAAGTTTCTAGTAAAAACCCCTTTCATTCGAACAACTTTTCTGCGTGGTATTACATTCAGATATAGACATAGACTATGTTATAATGTAGTTGCGTGCAGCGCAAATACTCGCACCTGTCTAAAGGTGGTTTGTCTCCTTTTTTAGTATGTTTTTGGTTTTTTCGTTATCTGTCTGAGTATTGGTGCGCGAGTGTCTGTGTATGTGATGTAGTGTAAGTCTGCCTGCTTGCTGTTCGTTTCTTTTATTTGTTTGGGGGTGCTGACACAATAACGACGACGAACAGCTGCCGACCATAATTTTTCAAGCTTTTTACGGTTCATACTTTTCTGCATTTTTTGCGGAGTTTTCTTTCGTTATTTTTATTTTTGTTTTGTCTTTTTATTTTTTATTTTGGCTACTTTCGGTAGTTTCTGTTATTCTTGCCATTGTTGCTTTTGTTGTTGTTGTTGTTGTTGTTGGCTAACGCATGCAGCTGTGTCAATGACCTGCGTCCTAAAGCCTTTTGCACGGCGCCAAAATGTCGTTTATGTATGAAGTCGCCTCGCCTCGCCTCGCCTTGCCTCGATACGTCTCGTCTCTTTTCGTCTCGCCAACTCGCTCCCACAGCCGTTATTGATGTTTGTTGTTGTTGTCTATTGCAATCCGAGCTTTACATTTTGTGTCGTCTGTATGCGCCAACCAGTTGCCGTCAGCATTTTGAAACGAAATCATGTTGGCAATTAGCGTTTAGCCAAGCAATGATGCCAAGCTGCGCGCAAAAGTATGCTACAAAAATGCGCCATCATGCGCTTCATAGTCAATGACGCGTTTTCATTATTGAGACCGACTTCACGCTCATTGCCCAACAGTGCAACAAATCAGCAACGACCGAAGCAGGGACACTGTCATGCTGGCTCACTTGCACACTGGCAGTTGGAAAATTCCGTTTCCATATCTTCGTCCCCCATTGCTGTGTGATTGCTTGTTGTTGTTGTTATTGTTGTTATTGCTATTGCTATTGTTGTAGCAGTAAGTACCGGCATAAAGCTTTTTTTCTATTGCCAACGTTTCGTTGGCATTGACAGGTGACTAATTGCCAATTTAGTAACACGCAACCATAGCAATTTGTCGTTTAAACCAAGCCAAGCCAGGCCGAGCTCGGCCAGGCCATGCCAACTCATGCCAATCCAAGCCAACCCATGAATCGAAGCGAGTCGAGTCGGGACGCGCTGGGACAACGCTGGCAATGTTGGGCAGCAACACGCGCGCGCTCCATCCGTCACAGCTTCCCGCCACTCTATCGTGAGCGCTGGCTGACGCCTTTGGCTCGCATGCCATGCCGGCCACACCATGCCGTGCCACACCGTGCCGTGCCGATCGTTGACTCAACGTTTATACGTGTTGACTTGCTGCACCGTTGAACTGCAAACTTCGTTCAATTTTTCACATCGAATATTGTATTGGCCATCAGTCGCTGTTTGTTCGTTTGTTGGTTCGTTCCTATCCCCTCCGCACTAACCACTTACCCAGAAATGGTTATTATTGTTGTTGTTGTTGTTGTTAGTTTGTTGTTGTTGTTGCTTAGTTAGTTGCTGCATATGCGCGACCCTGTGGTCAACTGCATTTGATTTTGCGAATTTGTTTGCTAGAGCTTCCGCGTCTGTGTGTGCGTCCCTGTGTGTGTGTGTGTGTGTGTGTGTGTGTGTCAGTGTGTACAAATTAAACGATTTCAACACCAGCACTAAAGCCGTCAGCCAACATCAGTCATCAGTCTCCACATGTTCGGCAAGCATGTATTTGTTATCCTATTTGTCAAACTTTTTCTGTTCTTTTTGATTTTTTGTTTTTGTTTTTGTTTTTATTGGATTTGTTTTGTTTTTGGTTTTTTGGTCTTTGTTCTTTGTTTTTGTTTTTAATTGTTTTTTGCTCACACAATGATTTAACTGACAATCAATAATTCAAACAATCAATTAAGCCATCTGCTCAAAGCAAACATTGAAATGCCTTTTACGCCACTGAGCTCAAGTGCTGAGTGGGCAATCGTGTTTATGCCTTACGTACCTTCATATGCGTGTTTGCCTCTTTGCTTGCCAGCTCATCTAAACGTGTTCATTCAATGCCTCAATTGCACCTACTCAGCTAACTGCCAGCTAGACACAAAACGATGCACAAGCCTCTATCCTTCCA
The DNA here is from genome assembly GCA_037044495.1 of Stegana nigrithorax. NCBI lineage: Eukaryota > Metazoa > Arthropoda > Insecta > Diptera > Drosophilidae > Stegana > Stegana nigrithorax. The sequence goes on from JBAMBQ010002465.1 coordinate 80,621, forward strand.
TCCATCCATCCATCCGTCCAGCCATCCATCCATCCAGCCATGCAGAGCCAGGCATCCGTACTTCTCAGCAGCTATCAGCCTGTCAATCTAGGCAACACTTGTATGCAGTTACAAAGATACATGATCTGGCCATCACGATACACTTGCCTGCTCATGTACGGTACTCCGCCAAAGGTTTCTCCCCCAACTCCAGCTGCTGCCATCGTTGGCAACTGCCAGTTGCTGTTTGTGCTGATTTGTGCGGCTTTGTGTGTGTTAAGCTTGTAGTGCCAGCAGCAGCAGCCGCAGTCAGAGCAGCAGCTACAACAATAGCAACGGCATCAGCCGTAGCAACAACAACAACAATTACTGTAAACACAAGCAGAGCCCCATGTGTCCTTTTAATGTTATTACCTGCTGCTGAGCCCTCACAGTGCGCCATTCAACTGCTCAGCCGCATCGCCTCATCGCCTCACCCACACAGGAGTTAATGGCAAGAAGCCGCATGCAGTATGCAGTAAGCAGTGCACAGTGTGCCGCATGCAGCAGACTTTATTGGCAAATAAGCCTTAAACGGCAACAAAGCAAAGCAAAGCACAGCACAGCACAGCACAGCAAAGCGAAGTGAACTGAAGTGAAGTGTAGGCAACTCAAGCTGCTGCGGCTGCTCCGCTGTCACTGCTGCTGTTGCTGCTGCTGTTGCTGCATGTGCACCTTTTCTATTTGCACATATGCTCAGCAACGATTCACACAGCAAGCAGACAAAAGCATATTAGCAGCAAAGCAAAGGCGGCAATGGCAGCAGCATCGGGCGTAAAAATGCAACGTGGCCCGGCGTATCAGCTTCGCTTGACATGTTGCCCGATCATTTGCAGCTCACTTGCTCACTGTTTGCTCATGTGCTTGTGTGTTTGTGTGTGTGTTGTTATTGTTGTTGTTATTGTTGCTACACCAGCAGGCCATTGCAAGGTTGTCCTTAAACGTATTATCAACGCCATTCACGGCATTATAATCAGGCAAGTAAACACCATTAGGACACCAAGTGTTTTGCCTCTTTTAATAATTTAAGCAGCGGCACCACGAATCGCTGCAGCAGCAACAGCAGCACACACTACACACTACACACTACACACTACACACTACACACTACACACTACACACTGCACTCTGCGCACTCTGCACACACCTACTTACTCCTGCTACTTGTCTGTTTTTCCTCTTCTCCTCTTTTTCTTTTTTGTGTTTCTGCTATCCGCTTTGCTTTTTTCAACTCTGCATATTGATTGAGGCGAGTTTTTGTTGTTGGTGGCGATGACGATGGCTGATGCTGTCGTGGCATGGCATGGCTGGCGCTTTTGCAGTTGAGCTTAGCATGTGGGCTGCGCTTACTTTGCGATGCCGCCTCGTGCTCGTCGCTTGTGGCTCGTTGCGCTGCCTGCTGGTTGCTGGTCATGTTTTAACCGCGCGTGGGTGTATGGGTGTGTGTGTGGGTGTGTGTGTGTACATGCACGTTTTTTCAACTTGCGCAGCTTGGCCAACAACCCACGGTGCCTTCGTAATTGTCGCTACTCTTTGCTTTGCTATTTACCACATGCATATGTCCGCCTGCCTCTCTGTGTCCGCCTCTCTCTGTGCATGCCTGTGTGTGTGTATGTGTGTGTGTATTTTTCTTTGTTTTAGCTTAAAGTTGCTTTTTAAATATTTATTTTTGTGTTAAATATTTTTGTCGAGTGACCCAATTGTAAGTGGTTGACATAATTGTCTTTTGTGCACTGGGCTGAGCTCCCCCCTTTCGCCGCTGCGACTGCGACATAAAATATATAAACGCTCAGCAGCAGTCAGCAGCAGCAGTCAGCAGCAGCAGCCAGCGGCAGTATAAAACAATTGCAGCTAAATGACTGAACAATAAGCAACAAATTATCTATTGCATAAAGTCATTTCATGGCTTTCTCGACTATTTGACAGAGGCACAATGGCCCAAGGCAGCGCATAAGCCGTGGAAGGCATGGCGCCATTATGGATTGGGCATCTTTGGGGCACGGCAAGGCGCAGCAGACTAATTTATGCCAATTAATGCTGTGACGCATGCATAAGCAGCCGTTTTTGATGCTCGGCTTTTGGTTTTCTCATTTACTTTTTTTCTTGCATTCTTTGTGCATATTTTATGACATTGCTTGTTATGTTTCATGCGCATACGCCAACAGTGCGTGTGCGTAATTTACATATGCGTGCATAATTTATTACGCATACATGCAGCTACACTAAAATATTGTAAATGGAAAAAAATATTATGGCAGATCAAACGCACATTTGTGTCGTTCGAGCTGGACGTGACCTTTGCACATATGCTAGCACACGCACTCACGCACGCACGGCTACATACATATGTAGCCTAGCCTAGAACGCACTCACGCTGCTGAACACTCACACAGACCCCACCCCCAACCCCACCCCCTTCCTGACCAGCTACGATAATCCAATTGGAATTCCGGGGACGCGCTTGTGTACTTCTGCGCCTCAATGTTGCCAATGTGCTGCCGCTTATTTGCACTGCCAGTAAATATACAACTGGAAAAAAGCGAGAATTCCAAAAAAACAGAAAACATTAAAAAAGAATTCGCAAAAAAGGAGAAACAGAGATGCATGTCGGCAGTGGCCAGTTACCAGTGACCAGTTACCAGTGACCAGTGACCAGTGACCAGTGAACTGGACTTGGCTGTGCTCTGTGCCCTGGCTGCTGCATGCTGTGCGCTGTGTAATATATCGAGAAAAGTCCATGAGATTTACATTGCAAATATTGGCATAAAATTTTTCGGTTTGTTAGTTTAGACTCAGCGCATGTGGGTCTGCGTGCAACGCTTGTTCGCCATTTGCAATTAATACAGTTGCAGCAATTAAGTGGAACGGACATAGAAGCCCGACTTGAACATAAAGTCACACAAAAACTCAATTACGAGGAGCACAATTTGCTGGCATGCGTTGGCCTTGCCGTGCGTTATCCTGAAGCCTCAAAGCATGGCACATGAATGCAGTTCTGAGCTAGCTCAAAACTATATAAGTACTGCATAATTACTCTGGTCAACTGCTAAAGTCCTGCTCTAATGCGAGTCTACGTTATCCTGCAGCGAGGCAACTGCGCCTTCCACTGCATAACGTTCCACGTTGCCGGATACACATTTACAATTATCTGCACAATTTGAGTGAATAAATTTTCAAAATTAAGTCGGTTGCTGCTGTGGCTGCAAAATGTCATTAGGTTTTTCCTTCTTTTCACACATATATATATGTACGGACTCAAGTGCATTCGAGTATGTGGGCAAGTACGCGTCTATGAGAGCAAGCTCCGAATGCCGCTCGAGCATTGCATGGGTTTGTTTAATCGGCTGATTGTGTCCATTCACCAGCCAGCAGCCAGCATCGACCACGCAGCTCGTGCAGGTGCAATGTTTTGAGCCACATTGGCGGCCACATGCCTGACCCCAGCTGGCCCCATTAGTCCCGTGGCCATATCATAGCAGGTTACAGGGCACAGTGCAGAGCTGCCTAATGTCTTCAATCATTTAATTTCATGAAATTTTTAGTGGCAGGCAATCAATTTGAGTGATTCTTTTCTTTTTTTTTTTTTTTTTGTTTTTACATTCCGTCTTTGTTGCTTTGTAGCAGCTTTTGTTTTATTTCATATTTTTTCTTTTTTTCTATAGTGTACATATGCAAAACAAACAGAAAAGGCAAAGAGAATTTTGCAATGAAAATCAAATAAAGCCAAGCCAATCAACTAAGAATGCCGATGAATTGTGTAGATCGAATTTTTCGTTTTTCATTTTTTATTTTTTTGCTTTGGTTTAATTAAAGGCAAGTGAACTTACTCAGGTTAGCCACATTGATTATAGTAAGCATTTCGCCAATTGCCTCTTAATGTGAATGCCACTGTTGCTGTGACTGGCACTTGTTGCTAGTGGCTGCTTCGCACGGCACAGGGTAACGTGCCGCAAGTAACTTTATAAATCTGTCAGCTGTGTGGCATAGCTTGGCATTGGCAAGTTCTCGAACCCGCAGCAGAGCTAAATTGCAACTCAATAAAACGAATTGCTGCGAGCTTTCACGCCTTCGCGATGATAAACGGCACGAGAGCAACTGACGGCAGGCAAGTGATGCCGCCTGCCATGTCTGCTGACACAATGCAATTGTTGCCATTCGCTTGGCGGCACATCGCGAATTAAATAAACGTCGCGCTGCGTGACAGCGGGACAACAACATCTGCCTGTGCGGGTGAGGGTGCGGGTAAGCATTGGAATTGCTGCCACTGAGTGATTGACAACTTTATAAACAGGCAAACAATATCAGGATTTGCCGTTAACATAAAAATAAACGACATGCGATACTGAGCCGAGCCACGCATCTGTGCGCATATTCCGTACTGTGTGTGTGAGTGTGTGTGTGTGTGTAGTCGCCAATATACGCCAATTTCACAAAAATTGATTCCGAACGATTGGAATCGTGATGATTGCTTCAAGTGCAACAAGCGCAAACAAGGAGCCAGTGAGGCATGCGGCCGCATTCACCGCATCCCAGAGACAGCCTTACCCGCTCCCAATGGCAAGGACAGACGTGCCATGCTCATACACCCACCCACACACACACACACACACACACACACTCACACGCACACGAGGACTCACACATGCATGCTGCTGTGCCTATTCATTGAAGGCTTGCGCACCATGCCACACACACAACAAGTCCCGCACACCCGCATTCCCCATCGGCAGCACCCCCGCATGCCAGCGACTGCGCCTGCATGTTGCATAGACATTTATATGCACAACCATTTCATTTCATATTCGAAAACGAAATTGAGCGCATTTTTATGTTGAGTTGTTTTTTCTATTTGGTTTTGCTGCCTTGGCTGCTGCTGCTTTGCTTAGGTGTTTGGCATTCGTTTGATTGCTTGCTAGTTGCTACAGCAGCAGCCGCATTTGCAACTGAAGCATCTGGCTCCCATGCTCCCCACCTCCCAGTCTGTCTACCTTCCGGCCAGTCTGCCTGTCTGTTTGGAACACACGTATGCATCTCCAATGACGCCGTCACCGACACCGACACCGTCACCGTCACCGTCAACGTTGCAGATGTGGACGTATGACGATGATGATCATCGTCGTCATCATCGTCAACATCTGTCGTCATCGTCGTTGGTGTCATCGCCAAAGTTTCGCAATATTCGCAATTTGAATTGGAAATATGCTGCAGGCGTTGCATGTTTTTGTGTGCCGCATGTTCGCGCATTCGAATCGTTGGGATCGACATGCATGCGACATCGTGCATAAATCGAGATAAGCGACATTTAACGCATTTGCCACAGTTTGTTGCATGCATATTTTTGCGGCTGCCGTGTCTGCTGGCTGCCATGCAACGGCTGGCGATGTTCTTGCTCTCGCATTGCAGCAACAACGACAGCATCTCTACATGCCATGTGCTAGCGATAGTAGCAAAAACAGCAATGACAGCAGCACCGATGACGACGTCATCGTCTTGTCACCGCTGAAATGGCTAAATTGGTTTTTTGCCCATTGCACTCGGTGCGCCCGCATATCGCCACAATTGCCAGGCACTTTCAAATGCTTAACTTATTAACAACAACAACAACAGCAGCCAGAGAAACTACAGCCATGGCAGCAATAGCAGTGCTAACAACAACAGCAATCATATCATCTAACAAAAACAGCGACAACAACAACAACCACATAAGCTAACTGACAAACACAACAGCTGCAAACGCAAATGCCTCAAAGCGATTTTATTTAAGCGCATTAACCGCAGATCAGTGAATTTCGCATTCACAATGCATGGCAGAAACTAGCGAGTTCACGCTGACTGGCACAGACTTGAGAATGCCAGGTGGGATGTGTGCCAGTCGATTTAAAGCCATAACATTGCATTGACTGCAGTTGCAAACGAACAAGCATTTGACATTTCGTAGCTCGGCACTCAGACAGTATAATTGAATTGCACGAAAAAGATATTTTCAACAGTCATGTGAACACAAGAATTGTGCGGTTAGCAGCAGCTCAGTACTCACTCACTATATACCTATACAACTACTGTGACCGCTGAAAGAGTAGAACAGAGAACGAGGCAGAGGCAATTGATTTTAAGTGAGTCACCTCTGCGCAAAGCTAAGTACAAAGGTTATCAATAATAATAATTTCACGCATAACAGCACATCGTTCGCTACCGTTGCTGCAGCCGTGTGCTCTCAGTCGCCCTCTCTCCTTTTCTTCCACTCTCTCGCTTGAGTGTGGTGAGTTGGCGTAAGTAGCTGCAGCAGCATCGTTGCCTGTATAAGTTGATTACATGCACTTATAAATTTAATTACGTTTTCGATTCGTTTCGTTTTGTTTTGTTTCTTTTCAATTCTATACTATGCTCTGCAGCAGATTTATTTTCCTCTACGTTTGCCTTTTCATTGTGCAGCAATCGATGTTCATTAAGTAAAATGCTAAGAGTACGCTAATAGGTAGCATTTTGAGCATTGTTTTGCTTGTGCCAGTTGTAGCTTAATTAACGAACTGTTGCCAACGAAAAGTTAATGCGCTTAAAATGCACACAAAGTAAGTGAAAGAAAGTGAGCTAGGAAAAGGATAAGAGTGTGGGTGCGGGTGCGGGTGCGGGAGCGGATAAGCAGGAGAGACAACTGAACTGCCAATTAAGCAGTAAAATACAACACAAAGCGGTTTTGATAAAATATCATATTATAGCAGAGGTAGACGATACGAATCAACTTGGCTGCCTATTAGCAACGTCAACAGGTGGCTTCAATACGCAATTTGTAGTACGCAATTATTGCTAACGTTACGCAGGATACAGCCAACTAGCTACACTGTGATCTGCTCTGCTCTGCTCTGCTGTGCTGTGTCAGGATACGACAACCTGCTGCGGCTTAAACTACACTCTGTTGTAAAAATAATTGGTGCTGCCGTTGGCATTGTAGTTGACGTTGGCGTTAACGTTGGCGTTGACGTTGACGTTAGCGTTGCCATAGTAGCAGTCGCGGAAGTATGTATATAAAACATGAAGGTAGCCTGCAATCACGCCATATTGATGGTGTATAGTAAGCCATCGTAGCCTACGGCTAGCTGATGACTCAACCAAGGCCATGGCGGCTATGGATGCCTGGCTAACGTTGAAATTCTTCTGTGCTTTATTTGCAATTTACGCTCTTTTGTTGCGAATCGCACAATTGCGGTAAATCCGTATGTATGCGTATTTATAAGTCGTTATAAACGAGTTCACGTGCACACCAAAATATACAGATTACTCATATGCTACGTCGCCAGCACAAAACGAAACAGTGTAAAGCGTAAGCGAACAAAAACAACAACTAAAAAGAAAAAACGATAAAGAACAACAACAAAATAAAGGCCAACAAAAGAGAAATGCAAATATAGACTGCAAAAACAACAACAACACACAGCACCCAATTCAATTTGTATCCCTTTCTTTTTTTTGATTTGGTTTTTTCTTTTTTTTTTCTTTTTGCTTTGATTTGGTTTTTTGTCGCCATACAAAGTCAAGCGAAGCTTTTTCACTTAAACCAATTTGAATCGCTGCAAAAATAAATGGAGAAAAACTGAAGCAAAGCGCACAGCAAAGATTGTCAACTCAAATCAGCTTAAAAATGCAAATCGTTGGCACGAAACAAAAAATGAAAAAATTGAAACACAAAAAACTTAAAAAACAAAAAAAAAAATAACCACAGACGTGTACAGCTGTCAAACACGCCCCCAACACGCCTCCGCGGCGCATACGTTTAATTCACCTCACCGCAACTCACCTCACCAGACAGCTACGCATCCCGTCGCATCACATCGTATGGTATATCTCCCACATGAAGCCGCAGAAGACAGTACAGAAATTTTTATTTTTGCTTTGTTTCTTTTTATACCCTGTACCAAAAAATGATAAAGGGTATATTAAAGTTATGCAAATGTATGTAACAGGCAGAAGGAGGCGTGGCAGACCCCACAAAGTATATATATTCTTGATCAGCATCGAAAGGCGAGTCGATATAGCCATGTCCGTCTGTCCGTCTGACCGTCTGTCCGTCTGTCCGTATGAACGCACGGATCTCGGAAACGGTAAGACCTACAACCACCAAATTTGGCACGAAGACTCTGCCAATCCATAGGCATAACGAGTTTACTTTTTTTTTTCGATATTCGATCTATAACATATAGCTGCCATAGGAATGATCGGCCGAAAAGCCATATTTAGTAAGAAAAACCGCTTTATTTTTTAAGATATGTTTACCAAATTTAGGATTTAATTGTTTTACCTAATGCTCAATCACATATCTAAAAACTATGTATATCGGTTCACTATATCATATAGCTGCCATAGGAACGATCGGCCAAAAAACAACATTTACTGGGAAAAACTTTTTTGTATATTAAGTAATCGTTATGAAATTTTGAATTTACCAATTCTAAGTAATATCCAATAATATTCCCGAATATTATAAATATCCGTTGACTGTAACATATAGCTGCCATAGGAAGGATCGGCCGAAAAACAACATTTACTGACAAAAACTTTTTTGTTTATTAAGATATCGTTACCAAATTTTGGATTTATGGATTCTAAGTAAATTCAAATCATATATCTAAATATGATAAATATCAGTGCACTATAACATATAGATGCCATAGGAACGATCGGCCGAAAAATGGCTTTTACAAAAGAAAAAATTTTTTTTTCTTGAGATATCCTTACATAATGAATACAAAATATTAAAGCAACAAAAAAATATATTAAGTTTTGGCTTCGGTACAGGGTTTTATATACTCGGTTACGCCCGACTATAGCCCTGCCTTTCTAGTTTTTTTTGTTTTTTTCTATTTTATTTAAGCCGAAATAGTGTTGCGCATTGTTGTTATTGTTGCTTGGCTCTTTCTGGCGCTTATTTTAAAATCAATTTTTCCTCTTCTTTTTTGTTTTTTATTTACAGTTTTATTTATTTTTATTTACTTTTCTTTATTGTGTGCCTCGCAGCATTTTGAGCGCTTTTAAATATAATTGAGTCGCGTTTGGTTTCAGCGCGCCTTGGCTTCTTGTCGTTGTCTTGCCTTGTCGTTTTTGTTACTGCAACTGTTGTTGTTGTCGTCGTCGTTGTCGTTGCCACTGTTTGGCATTTATTTACGCATTTGTTGTCTTCTTGATTTGGCTATAAGCAATTCTGGCAAACAATTTTACCCCGTGCACACAGTCCAAGCATTCAAAGCGTTTAATGTTGCCTTTGCCACATCACAGTTCTGCCTCGCTGCCTGTCTCTTTTTTATGTATGTATATAGCTATAGTATATGTGCATATATTTTTCTTTTTTTTTTTTTGCTTTATTATTTTCGTGCTGTTCCGATTGTTGTTGTTGTTGTATTTGTTATTGTTGTTGTTGCTGCGGCTGCCGCTTGCCTTTGCAACAATTTTTATGGTATGCAGTTTAATGCTTTTGCGGTTTATATACTTTGCACCGCTATTGGCTTTACACTGCGCCTTTACTGCACACTAACGTCGCTAAGCTCCCCCGCTCCCGCTCCCGCTCACCACTCAGCAGCGCACTACCTTTCTCTGTCTGTCTGCCTGTGTGAGTATTTTATACGCATTTGCCGCGGTATAACCGCAAATGCCACCAACAACGCCCGCTGACTTTGCTCCGGAACTGACTCGTCTCAGTCTGACTGCGCTCAACTTGCTGCTGATGATGCTGTTGCTGCTGCTGCTGTTGCGGCTGTTGTTGTTTTTTTTATGTTGTTGCTGCTGCTGGGGCTGTTGCTTGGCCATCATTATTTTTAAACTGCTGCCGCTTTATGCGCTTAACTGTTGCGGCTGTGATTTCACTTGCTTTGCTTTTTTGTGACTTGGCGCCGTTGCCACACTGCTCACCGCTTAAATGCTGCTGAATGGTTTGCTTATGGCTGCTGCCCTTGCCGCAAAATGTTCACACCGTTTACAGTTTTCAGTTTTCAGTGTCCGTTGCTCCCATACCGATACAATAAAACAAAATTTCACAGTGTCTAAGGATATTTAAAATATAATACGAACTTTTTCATGTGGCACAGCAGCCAAGCAGCCAACCGCGTCTCGTTGGTCAAAACCGGAACATACGTGTAAGCAAGTCCGCGCTGGATCAGCGTGCTGGCCATGTTCAGTTGTCTGTTGTTGATTGTCTGTTTCTGTATGCCAGCAGCGTGCTCGGTCATGCTCAGGCAATGTCTCGTATGCGCAGGAGTACGCAAGGGTACGCAAGGATACGCAGAATGGCCGCAGCAGAAAATGCTTTTGCGCTTTTATGTGTAACATCGCTTACCGTCGCTTATATTGAATTATTTGTTTATGACGTGCAGCATAAATTTGGCGAGCCATCGCCATCGTCATCGTCATCGCCATCGCCATCGCCATGGCCATGGGCCAATGGGCACGCACTCACACACTGGCTTGGTCACCCCGAGGTTTTGGTTTGCTTGCTTGGTGTCTTCATGAACTTGTTAAGTGTTTCGCCATTGTGCTGCCGTGTCGTGCCATGCCGTGCCATACCGTGCCATACCGTGCCATGCCGAGCCGTGCTATTTCCTGCGTTCGGCCATTTCTGCCAGCTGCGCACACAACAACAATCGCCCAGCCTGTGCCGCAGAAGAGTCCGCAGAGTCCAACGAGCCGCATATTATTATTCGTTTTATATGCTCTGCTATTTATGTGCACTGACTTAATGACCTTTGCCAATTGTTTTCGCTTTCGTTTTCGTTTTCGTTATTCTTTACGTTCACATGCCCACATGCCCACATGCCCACATGCCCATACGGCCACGCGGTCACATGCCCACCTCGCCCCTTGGCTCGTTGCTTATCGCTTTGCGTTTGCTGGCTCTTTGTTTGCTCTTCGCTTCGTTCGCTGCTCTGCTGTTTGTTGTTTGTTGCTGCCCAACGATGATCGCTTGCGTTTTATGCGACGTTAAATATTGCTTACTTGATTTTTTGATTAATATTTACAAATGGGATTATTACCTCAGCGCTCAGCAGCTTCTCAGTCTCGCAGCCTCACGGCCTCACAGCCCCACAACCTCACAGCCTCTCAAGCACATGGCCTCAGCCCTACGCCATCGCAATGGCAGACGTATTAACTTCAATTGAAATAACGGGTGCCTTTTTTATTTCCTTTGTTTTTTTTTTTTGTTTGCCGATGAAAATATTTAAGTCCATCTGCTGAACGCAGAAAGCACTTTGCGACCCAGCCAAAGTTTGACATTTCGCGTTGCTCCTGGCAACTGCACATTAAAGTAAATCCTTGTAATGGGACTAACCCTTACCATTTTCTTAACTTATGATTTTATGTATTTTGTTAAGTTGAACAAATATTTGGATAAAATGCAATCTTTTCTATGCAAAGCAGGTAAAATATTGAACAGTTACACATACAAATTAGGTTAGATTCATTGTGCGGTTGAAGTCTAGCAAAGATTCAGGACTTAAGCTGAACTAATGGATATGACTGAAATTCCTCGAGTATTGCTGAACCATTTGCAAATTTCAGAAGCCAATTCAGAGGTCCCTTCAACTGCCTGCGTCTACAAAGAAGAGTGCAGCAGCATTGCATGTGCTCCAGTGATGCCTTCCCTTCTGCATTGGCAGCATTCAGTTAACGTTCAAACTCCCATAAGCAATTTTTACACGCATAGCAGCAACAGACCATTAATGCTTCTCGCGTCTCTTTGCCATTGCATGTCCATCACAGTTAAATAAACGGTAAATATGCAATATAAGTATAAAAAAGCCACCCTTTTTGGGATGCGTACTTTACGGTGGGCGGCAGCCACTTAAAATGTGGCTTTCACTTCCCTCGATGATAAATCAAATTTCATTCGTGCATTTGCTTACTTAACTCGGTTTTTGATTGCCAGAGCCGGATGTCTTTTGCTTTTTGATTATACACTCGGAGAGCCATTATCTCCGATGTGGCTTATTAGCGTTAAGTATATGCGTGATATATTATTGTTATTGTTGTTATTGCTGTTGTTGTGTAATGAATTATGCCCCATGCCAGCGCAAATGTAAAATGGAAGAGCACAGAGCGAACAAATCTGTGTCATTTGAGTCCAATGCCATTCCCCACATTGTGGTTTGCAAAGCTGCCAGTGACACAGCTGAGAGTCTGTCACGTTTGGCCATTTTGCCTAATGATCGCAGAGTTGTGATGCGCCCAGGGTCTTCGCAGACTCAGCTCCCGTCTGGAGAACTGGCACTATCCTTTCATAAGACTTAAAACCGAATTGAGTCATGGCCGCACAAATGGGCAGCATAAATTGCCAACTTTGCAATTGTCAACTTTTAAGCGGCCACTTCAAAGGCTGCTCGGCACACAGCTCCCGCTTATTCTGGAGCTTGTGTCACACACACACACACACACTCACACACAGACTCGTACTCATGTTACGCTGCTGTTAATTAAGCGCCTGGCACAGCAGCAACCCGACAGACAGCAGCAGGCAGCTGCACTCGAGACGACTCAGCGACTTCTCACCCGTGCACACGTTTAAGATTTATTTTAAGTAACGGCTGCAGTGGTTACGCTTACAATTACGATTACGTAAACGTTTACATAAACATTCCCATGCACCGCTTACCTTGCCTCGACTGGCAGTCGCACTCCTCTGCTGGGTGCTAGAAATTTCAGTTAGTTGGTTAGATGCAGCCGAGGCAAACGGGAGCACAGCAAGGCTCATGTGTTGGACGTATAAGCGTATAAATCAATTGCACTCCGGCACTCCGACACTCCGCCGCTGCGGCACTGCTGCACTGCTGCACTCTGGCACACCTGCACACCCACAATGGACACACCACACAGCAAAGGCGCATGAAGTGCGCTTATCGTGCGACTGCCTTGCAGCCGACACACACACACACACACACACACACACACACACACACACAATAACACACGCACACACAGAGCAGACAGACAGAAAAACACTTGCCACATGCCGCCCTCACAGTGAGGCAGGGAGCAAGTGAGGCCGCCAGCTGCGGCTTAACGTTGCAATTGCTCGAAGCGAACTTTTAACACACACAGCTCAGATTTCTGGTTTGCATTTACTTGCGCAGCATAGCAGCAAAAGATTTATGCTAAAAATATTTTAACATTTTCTCATATAATTTATGGTGCAGCTCATTGTTGTTGCTATTGTTGTGGTTGTTGCTGCTGCTGTTGTGGCTGTTGTTGTGTGTGAAGGCTGTTTGTTGTTTTCGCTTGTATTGCATGGCAAGTGTTGGCATTTACAAACTTGGCTTCCAATTTAAGTTTTTATTTTCCAAAAGAGACACGTCACAAAAATGAAGCAGCAGCCAAAGAAAGAAAAACAAGGTTTCGCTTAGCATCAGCCTAAGATAAAGTCAGCATGCAGTGGACGCATCGTGGGCGTGGTCCCAACCCAGTGTGGCAGCGGGGCCTGGCGCACAGTGGGCTCAAAACTGTAGCCACTCATGCGCAAAAGGTTCATTTGCTGCAAGATAATCTTGTAACGTACAGTAACGTTACATATAAACACATAGCAACGTAAGCACCAACCGCTTCAGTAGCATAGCGGATAATGTCCTAGTACACTATACCAGAGCCCTAGGTTTGAATCCCGGCATGGGCGAAATATTCAAATATTATTTGTTTATTGATTTTATTACAATATCAATTTAAATAACAATAACCCAAGTTCAAATCCCAGCTTAAGCGTTAAATTTTTAAATGTTCTTAATTATTGTGTTCAATATTAATTTAACTTGCAAACACAACAACAACCACAGGACAACAGTAGACAACTCTTTTATTTGTTCGCATGAGTGACTATAATTCACAAGCAGTTTATTAACGCAGCAGTACTTAAGCCAAGCTTAAGTTAAGGATAGTTAGCTCTGATCAGCTCTGATCAGCTCCTAGCAGCAGTCGCTTATATGCGCAAGATCGCTAGCAAGGGTTTACGCAAATCCTCACATATGTCGCAGTTAACAACTCGGCATAGTCAGAATTTGCATACAAGTCGTAGGATCGATCGACTTACGCACACTCGCACTAAGTCGTAACGTCGCAGTGATAACTCGAACTACGCAAAGCCTGTCACATAGTCGTAACGTCGCAGTTGATAACTCGAACGACACATACTTTTGGCAACACTAATATTTTCTAGTACAAACGCAGCATTCCAGCCGATTATTCGAGCTGCGTCACTCGCTGGCCATCAGAAGCAACAACGGACCCAACTCCACTCGATATATCAATCGAGGTCATACTCGGTCGACATCTCTTCGTTCTCAGTACGTCAAGAGTAAAAGCAATCAGGATCACGGAGATCACCGGCCACGAAGGCAATCATCCTAGTATAAGTTTTTAATATAAGGAACATAGATAAGGAAATAATTCAATAAATTATATTTTACATAATCCACCGGCGTACTCATTTCATACGGAACATTAGTATTGCTAGATATATCCACCGTAACCAGGAATTATAAATTTCTGCAACGAACTCTGGACGCGGCGAGCATACCACGGCTAGCCAGTTCGTTACAATCTCTTTGACGACGCTGCTCCTTTTGCAGTGCTTGCTCCAGCATAGGCTCCTCCTGCTGGCTTTGTTGCTTAGTCGGGCAAACATGCAGGCAGCAGCTAACATATGTCTGCCCGACTACGCTTGGGCCACCGCTGATGTTCTGCAAATAACAAAAGTCAAAGACTTAAACGCTGAAAAAAGAACGAAACGAAATGAATCCAAAACTAATGCATTAAGCATGTAAGCAGCTAATGCACACGTGCAAGAGTCAGTTGGAATCTTTTTAGCGCAAACAACGGCAGTACAGCAAGGACACAGGGCGACCGTTGCCAGCTGGCTGACTGGCTGGCTGGCAGTAGTTAAAATGAATAGCCATTGTCTAAATAAGCTTCGGTGTGCCACTGCTGCCATTAAATCCACTGGCAGCGTTTTATGCAGATCATTGCAATAAACTGCAAGCAATGGGGACGACACTGCGATTAACATCAGCTGCTCCTGCTGCTCGCCCTCGTCCTCCTGCTCCTCCTCCTCGTGCTACCCCTGCTTCTGTTGGTCGTCAAAAACTGCAACTTGTGCTAAACTCAACTTAGCATGGCAGCAAAGCAGCTGCAAATGGACGATGGAGCAAGCATCAAAAATGCATGTTGTCCTTTGGGTGTAATTTCAGTGCACAGGACACGCAGCTGGAACACTAATGAATGCTGCTTAATGCGTGCATTTGCACTTACAGTGAGAATGCGTTTAGAAAAGCCAAAGACACGCTGCCCACTGTGTATGTGTGCACAAGAGAGACAGATAGAGAAAATAGAGAGGACATTAAGAAATGGAGAAAAGACAGGGAGACGAAAAGAGAAAAATAGCAGAAAGAGTGAGAGGGAACAGAGAAAGAGAAAAGATAGGGAAATGGCGAAAGAACGAGAAAAATAAAGAGAGGAAAGAAAGAGGAAGAAAGAGTTGATATGGAGACAGTGAGAAACGAATGAGAAAAAGGAGTCAGAGAATGGAAGAGAAAAGACAGGCAGACGGGGACAAAGATAGAGAGAGAGAGAGAGAGAGAAAGCAAGTTGGCATGCATATTTATTATTTTTATCCTTGGTAAACAAATCTAATTGAATTCCTTTTTAACATGTGCTCCACGGTTTTGATTAATGTGCCAACTGATACATGCCAAACAATGTGGCATGCCACAACAAAACACAACAATAAAAATCACACAAAAAAAAAAAAAAAGGAAACAAACCAAATAAGCAACAACCACAACAATAGCAACGGCAACGATAACAGCAACGACAATGGCAAGCAAATTATCGCTGCCAAAAACGCGGGCACTGCTGCTGCCAAAGCTGTTGCCGCCGCCAGCCACGACACCATTGGCGCCGCCGTCGCCACGTGAGGCGGTGGGATTACAGCGGTTGCGGTTGAGCAACAAAACCTCAACCACTTCGACATACGCTCGCACACAGCTCCGCCACGCCTCGGCACATCAGTCCTTTGCTCTGCTCCTGTATGCGCAAATATTGTTATCGTGCTGCTGCTGCTGTCTGTTGTCTGTTGTCTGCTGTCTGCTGTCTGCTGCTATGCATTACCTGCTGCTCACGCACGCTAATGTAATGTGATTACATATGATATTTAGTAGCTGCCTAATTGCTTTCGCTTAGCGCGACTTAAAGCACGCACACATGCACTCACTCACGCACGCACACACGCGCACACACAAAACGTGCATCACGTAGCCATGCCTCAGCCAATCCGCAGCCAATCCGCAGCCAATCCGTAGCCAATCCGCAGCCAATTCGATACGCACTTGGCCCCATTTGCCTTGACTTCAGTCACTCGCTCTGCGCCTCCAGCAGCTTTGGCGACAGCTGCCCGCAATGGGGGCCCAGCTGGCGGACACATTAGGCCGAGCGATTAGTTTCGATGTTGGCTTGGCTGGCAGCAGCCGTCTGCTGTAGTTAAGCGTATAACTCTTGCATGCTTCACTGTACTCCACTCCGCTGCATGCTGCGGAATATTAATGCCATATTATGCTACTTTGCTGCCCATAAGGATATCAAGATATCAGGACATTTTTCGTTTTTTTTTATTTTTCTGTCCTGCGCTGTCAGTTGGCATTTGTTATTGAAAATGGCATTGCAAGTGTACGAGTAATAGTCGCCATTAATCAGATTGGTTCAGGCGATGTGTCGATGTGCCGATGAGTCGGTGTGCCGATATGCTGTCCTAATGGCAAAATTATGCGCATTTTTCGCATGGAAAGATCTTATGCAACTTGACTGGATGCCAGCTGTACTATGTGCTCAGAGATCTGCCGCAGCTCTGAAGGCGAACTCTGTAGATCGCCAACTCTAAAGGTATCAGATCTAAGTCTTCTGTCTTGCAGGAGGGCTAGGATGCTTAGGGGATGATACGCTGTCAACGCGTACGAACGACAGCTGGGATGCCATTCTGGTAAGGCTTTCTCCAGTTAGGAAGTCAGCCCGGACTCTCAGTTTAATGAACACAAATCTTTGGTTTGTGCCCAAATAATCCTCTAGAAGAGTCTTCGCCTATGCGAGACTCAATTGCTTGGCTCACTGAAACTGACTCCTCCTGAGCTTCGTTAATAGATCTAGGAGATATGCATATGCCAAATGCAGTTCTGCAGCTCCCCCTACTGCAAATGTAGCGCATTATGCACTGCGCTGCTTCGGTGTAGGGTATTGAAACTTTGTCGTCTAACACAGAAGCGATTTGTTTGTTTTCGCCAAAGCATTGCGCCATGACAATTTGCTATTTGTTATGTTCTATTTTTGCTGCGTGCTGTTTTTGTATTGTTTTGTCAAAGTCCTCCCCCCATCCTGCCTCCTTTGGAGTGTCGTTTGCTGTCTGTGCCTTTGCTCGATGGCCTGGCCAGCAACGGTCTTGTCTGTCGCATGCTCGTTTAGACGCTCCTCTGTTCGTTCACACGTTCACTCGTTCGTTCTTTCGCTCGTTCGTTCGTTTATTTTGCCATTAGCAGCCCTTGGGGTTCTCGCCCTGGCCTGCAGCGGATGTTTGAGTGTTGATAAAGCGGAAGCTGTGATAACTGTTGCCCTGACTTTAGTTAGTTCGTGTGCAGGCTCCGCAACAGCCAACCCACAGACAGCGGGTCCATTCCATGTCCGTGTTGCTTATTCTTCTGTTTTCTGCTGCTTTTTTTTTTTGTCTTTTTGCTTTTCTATTTTTGTTTGCATATTTTCGCTTTTGTTGTGTTTTTCGCAGCGCATACACTTTGCCCTTGCCCTGAAGTCGCTCTGCCCTGCAATCTGCCGCCCCTTGGCCATGGCTTATGTATTAGAGTGTACTTTTCCGACTCTTGTCTGTCAGTGTAATACTTTTGAATCATTTTTTTTTTGTCTTGTTTTTTGTTTTTGAATTTTTCTATTTTCGTATGCTCATAAACATTTTTCGTATTTCGAATTTGGTTTTAATTCGCTTCTATAGATAACTTTTTTTTTGTTGTTGGTTGCACTTTGTGCTTTGTTATGCCATATTTTGTTTTATTTGTGTTGTTGTCGTTGCTCTTGTTGTTGCTGTTGTTGCTTATGCGCTTAACAGGAACTCATATGAAAACATGCACAAAGGACCAATTGGAAAAGTTTTGCCTCGCAGTAACGCACACACACGCAAACACAGAGAGAGTGAGACTCCTATGCGTCGTCTGGTGCAGCTTGCACGCCTGCCCCGCTTGCCTCTTTACACTGACTGGCACCCAGCCTGAGTCCTCTGACTTTGTTGAGTATATCAAAAAGTTTTGCTCAGTCGACTCAGTTCACGCTGAAATTCAAAGTTTCAGCGATGACATTGATAATATCATTAATGGAAAAAGAATTGCGTATCAAATGCAAAACTTTTCTGCTTTTCCATTGATTCATCTTCTGCTGCTTCTTCTGCTTGTACTTGTTGTTGTTGTTGTTATTCTTGCTGATGCTTCATTGCTTCATTTCCTTTTGCGCTTTTTGACCCGATGTTCATTACTTACGAATGAAAATGCCATTCAATTTACACACTCCCGCTTGAACGTAGCTTTTCCTTGCGCATATACATTCTAAGCCGCGCATAATCGCCGCCATTGTCCACTGCCCACTGCAGCATGATGCATAGTTGGGTGATTGGGTAATTGGTGGGTGGTGGAGAGTGGGTGGTAGGTGGGTGCTTGGCTGACTTGTGTGACGCCCGCCAACTGCTGCATAATGCCGACTGCCAGGCAGCGCACAGAAAGCATTACCAAATTAAATCATCGGCCTAGCAAGTTGAAGTAGTAGCATGTTCTCGAACTGCTCGCTTAGTCCTCTGCTCCTTTGCTTGTGTGTCCTGTGTGCACTGTACAGTGACCAGTCCGGCCTATGCATAAATCCATTAAACTAATCAAAATTGTGAAATATGTTGCTGGCGCTACTTTGGCGAGCCAACAGCCAACAGCCGACCACGACACGGATCACGATAGCCAACTAATGTCAGCAACAACAACAACAACAAACCAACGTCAATGTGATCAACATACTTAAGCCCTTACAAAGCCATATCACATGCAAAGTTGACTCGAGAAAAGTTCACAAAAAGTTGCCGTTTTTTTTCTCTTTTTTTTTCACCCCAAAGTTGCCGAGCATAAACAAGCCCGGCATGCCCTACGCAAATCTGCAGGTGAGCTGAGCCCACGTTTGTGTACGTGCAAGTCAGTATATCGGCATGCTTATGGATTTGAAATTAAGAGTCGCTGCGATGCAGCTGCAAAACCACTTTGGTTCACTGCATTGCCACTGCGTGGGCTGCACTGGGGGCGGCATGACTGCTATGCGCTGCTCTGCGCCTTTCTGCTCTGATTCATGCCGGCGTCTTCGCCGCCCGCTTGTCAGTCGCCGCTTGCTGTAGGCTACACGTGTGTCGTTGCCAACCCAATGTTAGGTTTTCTTTCTTTATTTTGTAAGGTTTTTTTTTTTATTGTTATTGCGTATTTATGTATGGCATTCATTGTGCCTTGCCGGGAAGCCATGCAGGTTAACTGCTCGGTATGCGCATAAGGGCAGACGCAGACTATGAAGAAATAAACATATGGCAGCAACAAGACAAAAAAAAAATAAACAAAAAACAAAAAACAAATAAATAGAAAAAATTTGAAAAAAAATTGCTTAAGCGCACAACAAAACTCAACATAATTCAAAGCAGAGATTACTAAGTTTTCCACATTCTTTTTCTCCTACATTATTATTTTTCTTTTTTTTTGCATTCATTTTTGCTTTTTACATTTTTATTTTTTTTGCAGTTCTCATGCTATTTTGTTGTTGTTTTTGTTTTGTTTGGTTATTATTCTACTTTTAGTCGTTTTTTGTTATGCGCTTGTCTGCTGCTTACACTATTGCTAAGTATTTTCGTTACTAACAAGCTTCTTCTGCTCTTCTCAATTGTTGTTATTGTTATTGGTGTTTTTGGTGTTGTTGGTGTTGTTGTTGTTGCTATGCTTGCTATTGCCAAGTCGATTCATATGAGAACATATGAAATTACATAACTAAAGTTTAAGTAAGCACATATCTGCATTTGCCATATAGTAGATGAACATGCCATGCATTCATGTAAGTGTGTAAGTAAGCACTCCGACTATGCCGGCATATACCGTTACGAAGCATTTGCGGAAACGAAAATGAATATTGAAATTGGGTTTGGGTTTGGGAATGGGTATGGGTTTGGCAGCTGAGCCAACAGCAGCAACAACAAAAATATTGACATACATGGGCGTTGGTTCGTAGGCGAGCATACATACGCCCCAAATCGCTTCTGCGGCTGCTTCTGCTTCTTCTTCTACTGCTGCTTGGTTCGCTTCCGCTGGCAAGCCATACAAAAAAATGCGCCTTAACGTATGCAACAACGTTTTTGTACGATATGACTTAAGAATTACGGCAAACATACACACACACACACACAAACACACGCACACAGAATATGAATGAAAGAGTCGAAATAGGAGTAGCGGGAGAGTGGGGAAGAGCAGCGAACGTGTGCAATTATATGCCTGCTTATCTGTTTCGCTTCGAGCGCAGTAGCGCCTTGAACTCCAAGGCTGGCTGCGTATCCTTGTGCGATTTGATTGCTCTCCTTTCGTTCGCTCGTGGCTTTGCCTGCTTCGGTTGCCTCGCTTGCTTTAGTTGGCTTCCAGTGCACTCAGTCACTTGCACAGATTGCCATTCGCCAAATGTATGCTTTATGCGCTTAAATTGTAATTATGTCCTGGGGCGGATGTAATAGAATTATATTCGTAATAATCCGCCGTATGGCAACTGGCGGATCAAAATGAAACGTACGAAATGAGCGAACTGTGCGAAACGAATGAACTGATTCCTGCTTCGATGCGGTGAACTGCACATTTACGAAATTGCTACACTTTTTCTGGCTTGCCTCCACAATATGCTGTGCAGCAATAAAAGGATCAAAAGGAGAAAGGACACACAAACACAAAAAAGCAAACCAAAAAAGAGAAGGAGAAAAATAATTTAAATTATTAATTAAATTAATTGGCATGCACTTTCCATAAACTTTAAGTAAATAAGGTTGATGCAAAAAGCCAAACCGTGTCGATGTTTGTCAGCCGCAGAAGAAGCCAACAGCTGCCAACCAAACAAAACAACACAAAACGAAACAAGACAAGACAAAACAAGGCAAAACAACGCAACGAAATGCCAGCATCAACTTCCGGCAGCGGTGCGCCCCATCTCCTTATCCCGGACCACCCCACGTGCGCCGCTTCCTGCCATTTGCCTTTGGCATGTTGTGCCATTTAGCTGTGTGTGACTGCCAATAGACATCAGTGTATGCGTGTGTGTCTGTGCGAGTGTGTGTGCGAGTGTGTGTGCGAGTGTCTGGTATTAATTGCGCTTTTGCACTGAGATTTGCAAATGTGGTTTGCATTGGAAATGAGCGGAACCCACACGACACTCGGCAGCGGGGTGCGTGTGTGCGTTTGTGTGCGTTTGTGTGTGTGCTGCCAGAAGTTGCAGCAAATGCAAATGATGCGCTTGTTAATGCATATGTGCCAGGCAAGGTGCTGGGCATGTGTGTATGCGATGTTTGTGTGTGACACTGTGACACTGTGACTGTGTGACAGAACAGCGTTTATCGTTGGCATACGTTCTTGTTGTTGTTGTTGGCAGCTGTGTGTGTGTGCGTGTGTGTGCGATGCGCAATTTTTGCTGTGTGCAGGATGCGCTTATGCGTTTATTGTTTTATTTTCACGTCGATGAAGTGCAAAGTATGTAAATTAATATTGGAATTTCAGAAGCACACAACCGAAGCACGGCAGCACTTAGCTGCATCAAAAATTTAGTTACAGCTGCCATGCAATGCCATGCAATGCCATGCACTGCACTTGTGTGTCTATGCGAGTCGCATGATGTGTGCATCTTGTTTTTTTTTTTTTTTTGGAGTTTTGGTTTTTGTTTTTCTTTGTGTTTGGCGTGTGCGCGCGTTAACTGCTTACGACAAATTTCGCGACCTTTGAAGACTCCTGCGGGAACGGGACCAGACAACTGCCTACGTTGGACGCTGCGATGCTTGCGAACTTTGCGCTGGCATATGCAATAAGTCGACATGGCGTATGCGTAATAACATAAACAAGTCTGTACAAATGAATTGTTCGCCTTTGCTTGTCAGATCAAATGCATTACGCTGGGGAAATGGCATATGAAATGCCAGCAAAGACCACGCACACACACACACAAACACACACAGAGAGGGAGAGAGAGATATAGAGAGAGGGAGAGAGAAAGAGTAAGCAAAAGAAGTGCAGCAAAATTGAAGAGTCGCAATGTAATACGCAATACTTGGCAAAAAGCATGAAAAACGGAAATGAAAATAAATGCACGCGCTTAAGCGAAATCCAGCAACTCAAACTGCAACCTCATGACAAAGCAAATAAAATAGAATCAAAAGCAAAAACCTAAACCCATATATAGCAACGAAAGCATGCCATGCAAGGCAAGAAACAAAAAAAACACCAAATGCGAGTATAAAAGAAACAAGACGACTAGTAAATGACATTCAGCCACAGACAGACACGAAGACACGCAAGAGCTGACAGCCGAGCAGAGTAAGCACAGAAAAATGAGTTAAATAAGAATATGCAGCAGGCAGCAGCCAAGACACAGGGAGAGAGACAGGCACAGGATCAGACACAGGCTGGAAGCACAGCAGCAGCAGCAGCAGCAAGGAGGACAGACAAGAAGAAGTTTTATTTGTACGAGTTAAAGTAACGAGAATTTATTATAGCTGCCAGCTAAAGTAAAAGAAGTCAACATCATCATTATGTGCAACATAATCATCAGCAGCAGTGGCAGCAGCAGGAGCAGCGAACAAGGAAGGATATAGACGGCGGTGCCGGCGACTGTTGACACACGACTTTCTGCGCTACGCAGCAAGAATGGCACGGCTATGCGCACTTTCGCATGAGTTATGGCCAAAATACGTGACAGTGAGCGAGAGTGCAACATATGCCAGCTGCAGCTAGCAAAAACACCAACAACAACAACAACTGCAAAGAAACGAAAAGAAAATGTAAGAGAAGAGCAGAGAAGAGCAGAGTAGAGAAGAACAGAGCAGGCATAGTTAAATAACATTACGCATACGCCGGATAGGCAGCAGGTTTGCGTTCACGTTGCCAGGCTGCGCATGCGATCGCGTCCACTCATGCCAGCGCGGGTGTGGGGCGGACAAGTGCTGTGCGCACAAATGACGTCTGTCGGCAGCCACGCTGCACACGATGCACAATTGAACTCGCAACAAAGCATTTGCCAGGACTCTGCCACGTATGTGCACGGCAACAAAGCAATAAAAAACAAAACAAAAAGAAAACAAGAATTTTTCACTGCTGCTGTTACCATGGCACTTGCTGCTGCTTAACACGTGGCAACTGGCAACTGACAACCGGCAACCGGCAACTGGCAACTGGCAACTGTAAAAATATGCGCTTACAGTTTACACAGCTCAGGAATTATATATGAAGTGCTGCAGCGTTAGCGTTCGTCAAGTGAAGTGCAGTTGTGCAGACACCAAACCGACAGACGCAAGATACACAGACGGAGGAAGACGGACGACGGAAGGCAGAGGGACAGCCAGAAGGCAACAGGCAGCGGGTAGCAGGCAGCTGTTGCTATGGCAATACTTGGCTTATTGTGCAAGGAGCGCGTAAGATAAATAGCAAAAGTTGCACGCCACGTCATCGCATCGTCGTCGGTGCTGGCGCGGAGAGGCAGAGGGCACGTCGACAGGCGCCGTGTGGCATGCAGTGAGCAGGAGCTGGCAGTGTGCGGCGCGGCGCAGAGAGAGGGAGAGGGACGGTGCGCCGCAAAGTATGCAAATAAACGCATCAATCAAGCGGCGAACAATAATTGCGCCATTAGATGCAAATGCCAGAACGTGTTAGCGCAGAAATGGCTACAAAATGCAGCCGCAGATGGGATGCTGGAAAGCTGATTCCAATGCACTTAGCGACGCAAGGACGACAATGCCGCGCAGCACTTGGCACGCCAGCTGCACCTCTCCGTGATGTCCTTGCACTTGATAGACTTGTACGCCATTTGGGTCAACATTTGCACCTAAGCCGCATGTTTGTTGCACACAAATACCTTTGCAAATAATTAAATACCTGAAAAACTCAAAAGTCCAAAAATCTATGAAATACACAGAAAAGCAATAAAAGTGGCCTGCGTAGTGAGGAGAAGCGAAATGAATAGGAAAAACGCTTAAATGCCTCAAGAATGATGTGCCTGCATTTGTGTCTGCGCTTCGTCTATTACTTTTCCCCTTTGCTTTGCATTTTGTAGCCGTTCTTAAAAATTACCTCTTTTTTGGCAGCAGTTTTTATACCCTGTACCAAAAAATGGTAAAGGGTATATTAAAGTTGTGCAAATGTATGTAACAGGCAGAAGGAGGCGTGGCAGACCCCACAAAGTATATATATTCTTGATCAGCATCGAAAGGCGAGTCGATTTAGCCATGTCCGTCTGTCTGTCTGTCTGTCTGTCTGTCTGTCTGTCTGTCTGTCTGTCTGTCTGTCTGTCTGTCTGTCTGTCCGTCCGTATGAACAAAAGGATCTCGGAAACGGTAAGACCTACAACCACCAAATTTTGCACGAAGACTCTCTCAATCCATAGGCATAACAAGTTTATTTTTTTTTTTCGATATTCGTCCTATAACATATAGCTGCCATAGGAACGATCGGATGAAAACCCACATTTAGTAACTAAAACCCTTTTGTTTTTCAAGATATCTTTACCAAATTTTAAATTTAAAAGTTTTAGCCAATGTGTAATCACATGTGTAAATATCATGTATATCGGTTCACTATATCATATAGCTGCCATAGGAACGATCGGCCGAAAAACAACATTTACTGAGAAAAACTTTTTTGTTTATTAAGATATCGTTACCAAATTTGGGATTTGACAGTTTTAGGGAATATCCAATCATAATCCTGAATATGATAAATATCGGTTTACCAGAACATATAGCTGCCATAGGAATGATCAGCCGAAAAATGGCTTTTACAAAAAAAAATTTTTTTTTTGTTTTGGATTGGGTACAGGGTTTTCTATAGTCGGTTACACCCGACTATAGCCCTGCCTTTCTAGTTTCTATCTTCTCTTGTCTCTTTTTTTCGGCTTAGTTTTGTTTTCGTTTTATTCAGAGTTGTGCAAAGAGTTCACAAAGAAAAAAGAATGTTTCACTTACTGCAACATGACTCACCTGACATCGCTACATGACCAGTTCACATGGTGTGGACACATCGCACTGTCCCTTTCTCTCTAGCTCTCTCTCGCTCTCTCTCTGGCATCGTTAATGTTGTCGATTTCTTTGGCTGCTGTTAGGCGTGTTGAGGCATGTTGCCATGAATAAGGACACTCCAGGGAGCTGCTGCCAGCGTGCGTGCGTGCGTGCCTACGTGCGTGCCTACCGTGCGTGCCTATGTGCGTGCCTGCGTGCGAGCAGACGCTTGAACGAGTTAAATGTTGCAAATGAGACGACTTAGGCAAAGTCATTTGCTCTTGGCATTTTATGTTGATAATTTCAAATGTTGTTAGTTTGTTTATGCTTTAAATGATTTTCCTCCACCCTCTCTTCCTCAGTGCCTCACCCCCAGCTGCTGACGCTGCTGCTGCTGCCGCTGCTGCTGCTGCCGCTGCCATGTCAGCTCATTTGCTATTTGCATTAGCAATCATATTCATTACAATTGCTGAATGTTTATGCTAATGTTGCTGCTGTGTTTGTTGTTGTTGCTGCTATTGTTGTTATAGCTGTTCTTGTTGCATTGAGTATGATGGCCATATCTTGAGTAAAATTGCACGTGACAGGATGAAATTGTTAAGTTGAATGTCGTATGCGATAAGACACAATTTTTTCTTCGCTTTCTGTTGCTGCTGTCTGCTGTCTGCTGTTTGCTGTCTGCTGTTTGCTGTCTGCTCTCGTGGCTGTCGCTGCTGCTGTCACTGTCTTTTATTTCTTTTTATGGCGCACTTTAGCCTAGATAAATGTTAAAAAAGCATGGCAAGGCATTAGCAAACGACGCAGCGGGCCAATGTCAAATGTCAAAGACGCATACGGCCGCGACGATGGCAATGCTCATCATGGTCATGATGATCATCATGCTAATGTTGCTGAAGGTGGCGACGATGAGCTTGAATGTGACGACGATTATGATGATGATGATAATGATGAGAACGATGATGATGATGAAAATGACGTTGACGTCGACATGTTGCAAGTTGCTGTCAGCAATTGCTGCAGGTGTAGCATCGAACGAACGAACGAACGAATGAAGGAACAAAAAGGACACACACACAAAAAAAACGAAAGAGTGAGCAACGCGCCCCAGCCGACAAGTCACCCGTCAGCTGTTGCCTGGTGCTGCCTGCTGTCGCAGAGTGTGAGGCCGTGAAGTCGTAGCAAATTAAATCGACACGAGCCAAAGCAGCCGAGTGCTGCAGACGTTCGGGCCTAAGCGAGTCTTGCTGCTGCTGCCGCGGCCGCTGCTGCACACTGAGGGCAACAATTTAACGATTTTAACTTTGCTCGTTTACATTAATTTCAACGTCAGTTTCCGTCGTCCTCGTCTTCGTCCGCGTTCGTGTCCTTCTCCTGGCCCTAACAAACCGTTGACTCACTTGTCTGCGTCTTAGCTTTAATTGCCATAGCCACTGTCGCTGCGGCTGCTGCTTCTGCTGCTGATGCTGCTGCTTTGCTGCTGTCGTTGTCATTGCGACGTTAACTTCTTCATCAGTGCTTTGCATGTCTTGCCTGCGCCACCTATTTGCTAATTTGCTGGCGGAAGTTGTTGGCCGCCATGTTTACAGCTTGTGTCTTTCTGGCTTATATTTATTTTGTCTGCTTCTTTTGGTTTTTTACCTTTTTGTGTTTTTTTCTCGCAACACCTTCAGTAGAAGTTTTGTTTCTTTTTTTCCTTTTTTGTGTTTTGTTTCTGGTTTTGGATTTGTTTTGCCTTAGCGAAGCGCAACCCGCCGAAATTAAATTAAAGCAAAGGGTGATGCCGCGCGAGATGACGTTGCGTCGGATGTCGTTGAAATGCTTGCGGATGCTGCGTTCGCGAAACAGGACGCGGAAATAGCGGAAATGCGGTCGCACATAGCAGCAGGAGCAGCAGCAGCAGCAACGTGCCCTATTCGTCTTTATCTACGCACACACATCAGCTGCCAGCAGACCAGTCCACCAGCAACAGCAGGAACAGCAGCAAAAGCAGCAACACCAGCAGTAGCCCAATGAATTCTTAACGAGTTTTATTTTTCAGCACATTGCCCCTGCCTCCCTCACCGTCCTCTTTACCGCCAGTGCAGCGACCCTCCAGTCAGCGCACACAGCTGTTACCTTTACTGTCTGCTGATTGTGCTCTGTCTGTCTGCTGTTGTCTGCTTCTGCTTCTGCTTGCGCTTCGGTGTCTGCTCTGAATTCAGCGAAATGAAAAGCCGCGAGAAATAAAAATAAGGCAAAAAGGCGCAACATCGTAAACAACTGTCTGCAACAAAAAAGTTTGATTAAAAATTTTCTAACATTTTTCGCACGTAAAACTAAAACAAAAAAACCAACAAACAAGCAAACAAACAAAATACGCACACACACACACACACACGTGCGCACAGTCAGAAACAAACGAACGAAAACAAAACGCATAGCGGCTGTCAAACTTTGTTGCACGTGACGTATGAGTAACGCGTTTATAGTCGCAACTTTTTGGGCAGTTGGCAAGTGGCAGGCAGCAGGCTGCAGGCGGAAAACGTTTGGAAAAGCGCACACTGAACGCGCATGCGAAAGCCCAGTGGAAAAATATTTAAATGCCTTTTTCCACAAAGTGGAGCGCATGATTTCAATTGAATAGCGGCATGCACTGCGTATGATTAATATTTCAATTTACTATGTACGCCCCGCCTACTTATTTTACAAATTTACCCGATTCCAATGCAAGCGCCAACGACACACGGAACTTGAGCGAAGCAACAAAAAAAAAAACAATAAATACACAGAATAACAAACAAGCGAGCGAAAAAAACAACAAACACATACACAAAAACAAAACGCAGTCGATAAAAAAAAACGCGCGAATTTGCATATGAAAGCGTGATGGCGCGGCAGGATATGCCAACTTTAAATGCAATTAAGATGATTATCTAAAATGGAAGCCACTCGAAATGGCCCAGGAGAAACGCTTCCAATGTCAGACGTGCACGCAACGCGCGCTAAGCTGCGCCGGGCCCCCCCCGATGCGTTGCCAGCGTGACATCCAGCCAGGAGCACTGGCCCGCACTGGCCAACACTCGCCTACACGGTGCTCTCCTCTGCTTCTTCTGCGGAAATTCGGAAACGTTCAAACGGATTCTTGATTTTGAAGACACGCGGCCAAAGCCGGTTAGGGATCATGTCACATTCGCTGGACATGCGCTCACAGTGAAGATTTCGCTCAAGCGGAATCGCAACTTAAGCCAACTTTTGTCCGCTTAAGAGGGCTGTCCGGCTAAAAGAGGGTGGATTCAACCCTGCCACGCTGTTTTTGATAGTTCAGCGTGCCAAAACTAAATCAAACCTTTCCTAATTCACGAACATGAAAAACACGTCACATTGAATGCGGGAAACCCCCAATTTCCATTTAGAATATTTCTAACCGACATTTTATTGTTTGTTTCAGTCTGCGTTCTTTATTTTGTTCATGTGTGGCCCAGAAGGGCATTTTCTTCGAATTTCATAGAAATGCGCTGCCCACAGGCAATTAAGAGGCATGTCCGCCTGAAAAGGTTAAGTTGTTCCGAAAACTGAAAACAAACATTTAGTTATAGAAGACTTCTTCACTTAAGAGGAAGCATGTCAGTGAGGTGTGTGTTTCTCTTTACTTACTTGGACGGTACCATAAACAGCATATACAGCAGGATATCTATATGGACATTACATATGGCTGCTGCATGATGCGCAGCATAACTGACAATTACCGCAGCATGTTTATTTTTATTTTCGTTTGGTTTTTGTGTTTCATTTTGTTTCTTTGTTTTTATCAATTCTGTTTGTTCACGGTACTTCTTTTTTTTGTTGTTTGTTGAAAATTACTTCGCGCACTGATACTTCGCAGCTAATGTCCTGCCACGCACCACATCGTAGGTCGTGCCTTAGTGCGGCCCTGCTAACAATATCAATAACAATAACAATAACAACAACAGCAACACCAACAGCAACAACAGCAACAACAACAACAAAAACACCTGCGCCAATGTTGCTACTGTGGCGGCTGCTGTCGCCATCGCCATCGTCGACGCTGCTGCCACTGGCAAACTGGCAAAGCAAATAACAAAAGCAACAACAACAACAACAGCAACAACTATCGCTCTCAGCTGTCGACTCTCGGCTGTCTGCGGACGCGGATATGGACGCGAATGTGGACGTGGACGTGGATGTGTATGTGGCCCTGGCTTCGCTATGCGTTTGCATTTGCGTGGGCGCCAGGGGGGCGCGGGCGGCGCAAGTGCGGTTCTGTAATTTATGATCGCTTTGCGGCTTAAACATTTCGTCCGTCCGCACCGTACTGAGTACACTTTGGGTTTGGTCTTGGTCTTGGTTTCGGTTTTGGTTTTGGCTGTGACTTCGCTTACAGCATCAGTTTCCGTTAACGGTGGGCGGAGTGCGTAGTGCGTAGTGCGGAGGATGGAGGGTGGAAGGGTATTGCTGCTGTTTGGTTTCGTTTCGCTTCGCGTCGCTGATATAATCGCAGAAAATTGCCCTTTGCTCCTTTATTGGACATTAAATCGTGCATCGTGTGCCATTGGCCGTGTGCTGCTATGTCGCCATGTCGCTCGGCCCCGCTGTCACTCTGCCCCACTCTGCACTCTCGCTCTCGCTTTCGCTGTTGCTGTGGCTGTCGCTGTGTACGCTCGGAGAGGCGCAATGCTTGGCACAGCCAAGTTGGCACTTAATAGCGAAATTTCGATTAAATTTGCTGCCAGCGTCAACTCGGTTTATCTCGAGCGCGCATCGTACTCAATGTTTTTTTGGCTAATAAACCCAACGCTCGATGTGTGTCGACGTCGTCCGCGCTCCTTGTTCCTCGCTTCGCACTCCACACTCCTCCCTCCTCACTGGGCTATGCTCCAGCCACTACTCGGGTGGGAGGGGGCTCATCCACCATCCTCCACTGCCTGTGAGCACTTAGCACGTGGCATGTACGCATTCCATCCTCATCCTCATCCTCATCCTCCTCATCTTCATCCTCCTCCCACACAGAACAGCCACCCACTGGACGGACACACATATCCAAGCAATTGCAGCCACTCGCTGAGCTACGCGTCCATTTGCCTTCAGTTACTTATGCTTTCCTCCGTCGTTTGTGCGATTGTGCGTTTGTGGATTCGTTGGTTCCTTCGTTCGTTCGTTCATTCGTTCGTTGGCTGCTTCGTTAATTTGTTTTTGTTCATCTCTGAAGGCGCATTAAATTTTATTGGGTTTCGCTCGTCTGCTCGCCTGTTCACCCGCTCACCCGCTCATCCGCTCGCCAGCCCATCGCCTGTTGACTAATTTACTAGCTTAGGTTCATTTATTGCATTACCAGAAATCATTTCGTTTAATTTGGCTATTTTGGGCGAAATTTAAATGCGCCCCGAAACTTTGCTGCTGCCAAGTGGCCAATTGGTTTTTCAACACAGTAATTAGTTTTCGAAATTAAATTCGCATGGAAATCTCATCTTTGAGGCTTTGCGTGTTTCTAATCTGAATTGTTTTGGGGCAACTTCACGACACGGATTTAATGGCATCAAATTCTTGAGTTGACTTGGCGTGAACAGCCGCAATAAACGCTGGCTGCCCATTTCTGCTGCTTCTCCTTCTCTTCCTGCTCCTCCTGCTGCTCCTGCTCCTCCTGCTGGACATAAGCTTATGTTTTGTTAATTGCCATTCAAACGCAACTGTGACGCAGCACTGCGATAGGCATTCTGAGCGCAGTCAGCTTGAAATCAAATTGAGTTGCTTTGCTGTTTACTGATTTTAATGCTGCAACTGTGAGCCCCCTTTTCGTTTCCGGCACTGCGACACTGCTCTGTGTCATACTTCGACTATGTGCGAACATATTGCCATTGACGCCTTGCTCGATGCTCAACTTATTTGCATATAACACGCTCGTATATATGCTGAGATGGCAGAGACTCAGACGAAGAAAACTGAGATCCAGAAAACAGAGTCAGTCACTACATTCGGCGATTACCAATTCCTATGCAAATGCACAACGTGCAGAGCTCACCTAAGTGAACCCCGGAGCAAACCTTTAAAGATTTTACAGCCTTCTGCAGCTACACAAGTAAAGAGAGAGCTGAACATACCCTGCTCCCTATATATTTCTATTTTTTGGGGGGTTTTTTACATTTTTTTATTTTCATGTATTTAGCAACTTTAAGCGTTAAAATATTTATTTTTTTTCAGCTCTAAGCTAATATAAAATTAAATAAACGTTTCAAAAAAAAAGAAGAAAAAAAAGAAAAACAGAACAGAACACATAAAGTGGCAAACAAAGTTGCCAAAGTGAAGCCTTAAGATGTGCACATACATAATGTGGGCAAGAAATGGCAACATACGTTGGAGAATCTTTGTTCTAAATTGGGAAAAGGGGAAGATGCAGCGATGGCACAAAGGTTTTGTTGCTCGTTAGCATGCAGTACAAATAGTTGACTTTACTTTCCTGTGCCGCACACAAGTCCTTTGCACATTTAATGTGATTTTCATTTACCGCTCAGCCACTCGGCTGCGCCAAAGCCAAGCCGAACTAAGCGAAACTAAGCGAAACTTCCACTTGGACCTGCACTCGCTCATACTCAAGTAAGCTCTAATGAAATATGCATTCACGGCCAAACTGCGCCAAAGTTTTCGAAACTGATGTGAATGCGATGAGCGAATGCACGCCGCTGCATGGTGCAGCGCAAATTAATGCCACACTTGCCACACAGCAAAGCAAAGCAAAGCCAAATCAAGTATCTGCAAGCTGCCATCAAAACGAATGAAATTTACACGCGCATGCCACATGCCCCCTGCCACCCGCCTCCCACCAATCGACACATGCGAAGTCAGCCGACTGCACACCGACCGCAGCCCAAAAGATTTATGCTATTTAAAAATGCATGCGTCTGCCGCAGCAGATCACTCGCTGAGCAGTCGCTCAGTTGAGCAGAGGCGCCTCAGTGTGTGAGCAGGATGGCCATACTGTACAGTATTTATGGTGCCAGAGTGCAGCGCAAATGCAGGCGAGCAGAAACAGAATAAATAAAACAAAAAGCGACCGAATATGACAGAGGGATAGAGAACGAGAGAGAGAGACAGGGCGCGGAAGAGGGAGGGACGGGGAAAATAGAAGAAAAAACATCGAAAAGGTAAACATTTGCAGAGTTTTAATGAGTGCTAATTATTCCGGCCTTGAGCAGGAGCTGGCAGTTTGATTTCGCCAGATTCGCTCCCGGCCCCCTCCACCGCACACTGGCTCCCGCTGCGTCTAACAGCGTACAACACTTGCCACTCATAGTGTCTGCGGTATGTGTGTATGTGTGTGTGTGTGTGTGTGTGTGTCTGTATGCATACGTAATATTTATTTGACATCGAAACTCAAAGCATGCCGGTGACTGGCGTAGAATGCCGCGCCTGGTCCTGCACCTGCTCCCGCTGCACTTCGTGCTGTTCCTGCTGTCGACGTCGCAGGCGAGGGCTCTGACTTTGACTCTGACGTTGGCGTTGCCATTGACGTTGTTGCGGTTGTTGTTGTTGCTGCTGCTGCCAACATGTGCCGCAATGCGCAATATAACAAAACTTTTGCGTAGTTCGCTGCGTGCATCCGCACGTGTATGTGTATGTGTGTGTGTGTTTGTATATGTGTGTGTGTGTGAGTGAGCGCTGCTGCTGCTGTCGCTGTCAATGCCTGCAGCTGTCACTTGCTCTTCTTGTTTCGTATTTACCGAGTGGCCATTGCTGACGTTTCCCTCCCTCAACGTTCATCATTATCACAATAATCAGCAGCAGCAGGCAATTGTAAAAACGCAAACGACTGCCAGAAAGCAGCGCCAAGCCAGCCGGATCTTAATGGCACTTAATTATACGCATCAGCAGCTGAGCTCAATGCTTAGCGCAGTTGCCGGCTTCGTCAGCTTCGCCAGCTTCGCCAGCTTCGACTCGTCTAAACTGTGTTCAGCAACTGGCCTTGCATTGCCCCCCCGCTGGCAGTGAACTGGTTACAGCGGCAGGGGCAAGGGGAGTTGGAGGTGTTGGTGGAACGATACAGGGCAGACACTGATGTGATGTGTGCGATGTGTAACAGCATGTCGAGGCGAGTGGCAGATGCAATCTCAATTGCAATTGCGGCCGGAAATGACCAACGCGCAACTGACTTCCATAGCAAGGAAAGTAATAGCAACAGCAACAGCAACAACAACAACAACTCACTTAAACAAGAAAAAAAATAACAGCGCACATCTTTATAAAGTTAACATTAACAATGACAAAATTACAATAATGATAATAACAACAACAACAACAACACGACGGTAAAGCAAAGCAGTTGAAGAAAAAGTGAAATAAGCACAACGCAGCCAAGGCATGGCGGCTTAAAGTGTAGAAAAGTTAGTTCAGCATACACGAAGGATCTGCATCCTCATCCCCATGCACATCCTTATGCTACGGCATATGGCAAGAAGGCAGCCACTTAGCTGCTCTGGCCACGCAATGACACTCTGCTGCTGTGCTCTGCTCAGCTCAGCTCCGCTCTGCTTGCCACGGCTTGTGCGGACATAACCGACTCACCATCAAAGTTTTGCGCTGTCACAACTGCGTTGTCCTATTCATGCCCCATGCTGCGGCCCAAAGCCCCGGCCCATGCCCATAGCCAGTGCCCATGCCCCTGCCCCTGTCCTTGCCCCGCCAAGGGCCGCGCAGTTCCCGTTGCTGTTGGCGCATTGTGGTTGTTGTTATCGTGATTGTTGTTGTTGTTGGGGCTGTTGTTGCTGTTGTTGTCGTCGTCTGTGCGCAAATTGCAATTAATCGCTCAATTAAGTTTTGCTGCTTATCATAGACGAGCCATTTGCAATTTGTGCAACGCACAAACATTTGGCGGCGACTGTGGCAGCGGGTGTGGTTCATTGGGTCAGGGGCTGAGCACTTGCTTCGTTTCTTCGCTGTTTTGCACACACACATACACACTTCCACACTCCCATACACACAAAAGCATAATTAAAATGTCGTTTTCATCATCAGCTGCCAAACAAATGGAATTTGCTGGCAAGCTAAGCGCCGATTATACCCGCATGAAACTGCACCAAACAGCTCGGCCACGCGCAGCGCACGACAAGAAAATGTACGCAGGCAATTAGATACAGAATAAAATACACAACTTGCTACACTACACTACACTACGCAAACACGAAACAACAAAAACACAATAACCCAAAAGGAGAAAAGGAGAAAAGAAGAGAAAAAATTAAGGAAAAAATAGAGACATCGAAAAAGGAAAAAACGCTGCACATAACATAAGCAAAAATAAAAGGAAATGCACGAGCAAAAATTGAAAATAAAACGGCAGCTTGTCAATGTATATGTATAATCCTGACTAGCTGCCGGCGTGCGTACGTACACTGGCAGCACTGGCTCTGATTGCCTGCCATCCAGCCATCCTGCCATCGTGCCATCCTTCCAGCCTATGAGCCTATCATCCTGCCTGCCTGTGAGCCTATGAGCCTACGAGTCTGCCTGGCTGCCTGCGCAGTGGCTGATCAACAGGATAACGCTTAAGCTGTCGAATCTGTTTGCTTACCTCATGCCGCTCTACGCTGGCAGATACGTGTGCGAGATACTCTGCCCCAGACATATTCAACATATCAACCTACCTTCCTGCCTTCCTACCTACCTACTTGCGTTTATGCGTATGTGTGTGTGTGTGTGTGTGTGTGTATAGTCGCCTACCCCATTTTGTTGTTGTTGCTGCTTTTTTTGACTACAGCTGCTCTGCCTTGGCTCGCTGGCTGCCTGGCTGAGTGGATGCTTGGCCGACTGGCTGGCTGACCGGGTTGGGCTGACCGGGTTGGGCTGGGCTGGGCTTTGCTGCCTTACTGGACTGTGCGCTGCTGTCATTGCCCGGCCACTTATTGGTCGTACAAATTTAATTGGAAAATACATCGGAATAATGTCTACGATAAACTTTTGCGCTTATTGGCATTTGAGCACAACTTGTTGTGTCATTTATTGAATTCGATTTCGTTGCCATTCTCATTCCCATTCTCGTTCTTATGCTTCTTCTACTTCTGCTTCTGCTTCTTCTCAGCTTGTGCTCCTTTTCGTGCTCGTTGTCAATTTCGTGCTGCTGCTGCTGCTGCCGCTTATCGTTTTCGTTTCAACTATAAATGTTGTTATTATAATGTTTTCTATTGTTATTTGTTGTTGTTCGTTATTTTTTGTTGTTGTTGCTATTGTAACTGAAGTATCAACTAATGACATTGTCATTGAATGCCAATAAACATGGCAAATAAACGACATTAACGTTAAACGTATCACAACAATGGCAGCGACAGCAGCAGCAACGCATGGATGCATGCAAATCAGCTCACGGCTCACGGCTCACAACTCACAGCTCACATGAGCTGCACATGTTTAATCGAAAACCCGTTTCATAAGCCCAGGCTGATAATAATGAAAATTAACAATGAACTGTCAAGTATTTTTGCCAAATGTATCTAATGAAACACACACACAGCTCACTTACCGCTCTGTCTTGTCTCTTTTTTGCTTTCGCTGCAGTTTGCCTCGCTGGACCGCATGAGAAGCGTTTGCTGCACGCGCTCCTCGACAACTACAACAGTCTGGAGCGGCCGGTGGTCAATGAATCCGATCCATTGCAGTTAAGCTTTGGCCTGACTCTGATGCAGATAATTGATGTGGTAAGTACACCCCCAACCCCACAGCATGATGATGATGATAACGATAATGATACTGATGATGATGATGATGATGATAATGGTAATGTTGGTCATGATAGTGATGATGTTGATAATGATGATGATGCATACCGACATACGCACCTGCGAAAGTTATAAACAAGTTGCCAATTCAGTAGCTTGTGCTGTTGCTCAAATTGCGCCTGCAAGAATGCAAAGCTTTGTGCGGAAATTTTAATTGCATTTGCACACACACGCACACAGCCATACACACTTAAATGAGGGTTAACTGTATTCAATTAAACGCATAAATGGAAATATTTAATTAAATTAAATGAAATCAATCAACGCAGAATTAAGCCAACAGATTAATGCAATTGC
This sequence comes from Stegana nigrithorax, assembly GCA_037044495.1. NCBI lineage: Eukaryota > Metazoa > Arthropoda > Insecta > Diptera > Drosophilidae > Stegana > Stegana nigrithorax. The sequence continues at coordinate 117,011 of JBAMBQ010002465.1, forward strand.
ATAGCTTGCATATTGCATAACAAACTTCCACGTACGCTCTCATCTACACCCACACACCCACACACACACACACATACACACACAGACCACTAGCCAAGTGCATTATATATGGCAGTGGACACAGGCGTATTGCCGCCGCATCGAAGCAATATAAGTGAACTATTTTGCAGCTTTGCCGCCGGCTATTTGACAGCAAAGAAACGCAGCCAAACGCCTAAGCAAACGATTAAAACGGAAGCGGAAACGGCAACGGCAACAGGAACGACAAAAACTGCGCCAACAAATACGCATACAAATGCGAATGCGAACAACATTCCCCTCTCTCTCTCTCACTTTCTCTCTCTCTCCTGCTCAAACACACATTGTCAGTTGCTGTCTTTGTCTTTGCCACGCTTTGGCTTTGACTTTGGCGTTTGCATTTGGGTTTGCGTTGGTTTTTCAATGCGACCACGTTGCCCGCGTGCGCGCGACTTTATCCAGCTTGACTTGGCTTGGCTTGGCTCGCCTCGAAAAGTGCTTTAGGTCTTTTATTTAAGGTGCGCTGAAGCAGAGGAAGCATTTGCGGCATTTTACCGGCAACGTGCATTGGTGCTTTGCCAGCAGAGTCAGTTCGGTTATTTTATATACGCTGAGCTGGCAAAAGCACAAACCAATTTGCTACACCAGCAGCAACACCAGCAGCAAGAGCAGCAGGAGCAGCACGATCAAAAGGAGGAAAAGCAGCCGGAGGAGCAGCGACACGCAAGTCGAAAGTTGTTTGTGGCTTACGCTTCAAGTTCTATTCCAATGAGTTTAATATTTTAATGTGCATGCCTTGGAGCGCCCTCAACGGCAGCGGTAACTACACGCTGAGTGTGTATGAGTGTGAGTGTGAGTGTGAGTGTGAGTGTGAGTGTGTAAGGATGTGTGCTTGAAGTGTTTTCGCTTTGTTATTACGGTCGAAAAACTTTTGCAGTCGATACTGCCAACTCAAGCGACAGCAATAGTAACAGTAACAGCAACAGTAACAACAACAACAACAACAGCAGCAATAGCAATGGCAATGAGAGTAAGCATGAGCTTGGCAGACCTGCGGCAGTGGCGGCGGCTGTGGCAGCGGCAGTGGATGGCGTTCAGTTCATTGAAGTCACTTTTCATTTAATTAGAATTTTGTTTTGCCTTGTGATGGTTTTTTTGTTGTTTTGGTTTTTGTTTTGGTTTTAGTTTGTGTTTTTTTATTTGTTTCATGTTATTATTTCTAGATTTGGCTATTGCTTACGTTACAGCAAGTTTTCGACTTGATTACTAATTATTTGATTACTCTGTGATTACTAATGAGAACGCGAGCGCGCAGCTGCAGGTGCAGGCGAATTTGGCTGCCGCAGCGTGGCAGCGTGAAAGTTATTATTAAATGACATGGCGGAGTGTGCCTGGCTGGCTGTGGAATACGAATGTTGCCAGCAGTGCGGCCGAGCAAATTCATAGACTCTGAAAAGCACAAGAGGAAGCAGCAGCAAAGTGTTGGCTAAGTGCTGGCAAAGTGGAGACAGCTGACGCTGATATTCTGCACTTGACGGCGGTGGCAGAGAGCACGGGCATGGGCATGGGCATGGGCATGGGAATCGTTGCGAGTGTTGTGTCTGTCTGTCTGTTGCTGTCGTCATTGCCGCTGTCACATTTACCATAAGTTGCATACACGAGATTCCCAGGCGCGCGGCTCGTTCAGCGACAAGGCGACTCTGGCATGCTCTCCTCCCCCGACGCTGACGCTGCTGTGGAGTTTTGTGCGACTTCAACCAAATTACAAACATAAATTACATGATAAGTGACACTTACGATTTTCACGCTTTGCACGCTTTCCCAACTTTCCCCCGCCACTTGCAGCCTTTGAGATGCTACAAAATAGAAAACAAGAAACAAGAAAACACACGCCCACTCTTGGCTGTTGTTGTTGTTGTTGTTGTTGTTGGTGTCGGTGTTGTTGACGTTGCCATTACTGTGCTCCGCATTAGTTCAGTGTTGGCTGCTCGGTTGCTCGGTTGCTCGGTTGCTCGGCTGCTCGGTGCTGCTGTTGTTGCAATCTTTCTGTGGCTACACATTCTCTTTGTTTAGTTTATTCAAACATAAATTCTTGTGCCACTTCGGTAACTTTACCGCTGCGCTTGGCACTGCCATGCCCTACATCACACACCCCACCCCGCACACGCCTCCCGCTGACTTTAGTCACATTTCCACTTGCACATCTGCTGTTGCTGCTGCTGCTGCTGTTCCCGCTAAACTTTGCGTTATGCCACTTGGCTGTGTCCAAATCCACGTTTGTCCTCTCGCCTCTCAAATTGCGCTGTGTCTCTTTGTGCCTGTGCCTGTGCCTGTGTTTGTGTGTGTGTGCGTGTGTGCGTGTGTGTCTGTGATACGTTCATTTCTTGTGGTTTTCATGTTTTTCTGCTTATTCTAAGTTCAACGCTTACTCGAGTACTCACAGCGCAGTCGATGGTTTAGCTGCTCTTTGTGCTTTCCGAAGTTTTTCTGGGCTGACATCCGCTATAGCTGTCCTGCTCTAGCATATCCCGTGCTTTCGCAAGGGCCCGTGCTTTCTAAAACACTCACTCTGCCTCTCCCTCTGCCTTTGCCTCTGCATCGCTCACCCACTCAGGTTTTGTATCTGTGGCACTGCGAAGTGTCCTTAGTGCCAAGGAATGAAATGTTAAATCGTTAGCAGTGACTGCATTATTCCTTACACGCTGACACTCTCCAACGGTAGCCAGCCAGCGAATGCTGAGAATGTTCACGGTTGAGTGGTTGAGTGACTCAGTGCTGGTTCCTATTTCACGCCTTGGCAGGGCTGTTGTCCTCGACTCGCTATTATCTGACTTCTGCTTGAGATTAGGATTTGACCATATGCACAGAATATCAAGTGCACGAGCAGGCACGAGTAACAAACACAAAATGATTCGATGACGTGCATCAAATTCTTACAATTGTTACAAAGAGTGCTGCTACAAATCAACAACAACAACAATAATAATAACATAAACAAACTACAAACATAACATTCTTATATTACAGTTTCAGTCATGTTAAGCTACAAAAAGCAGCAAATGAAAACCAAACAAAAATCAAAAGTAAAAGTAAAAAGACAACAACAACAACATGAGCAGCAGCTCCAATATGTTGTTGCCTTGCGTTGCCATCCCGCATGGCATGTGCTTCGCATGTTCATCAGTTGGTTTGTTCGTACTTTTGGCGCTTTCAGTTTGCTCGTTCATTCACATGTTTTGTATACACTGCGTATGAGTGATTTTTATTGCAAAACTAATGCCCTTATGCGCCACAGTACAGATGTACTCCCATGTCTCTGTATATGTGTGTGTGTGTGTGAAGTGAGCCACCGTTTCTTCTTCTGCATTGTTGTTATGTCTTTTATTTGTTTTTGATTTATGCTGTTGTTGTTTTTGTTCTTGCTTATATTGCCATTCAAAATGTTGTTATTGCCGCTGCCGCTGCTGCTTTGTTGTTTCGTTGTTTTGCTGTTTTGCTGTTGTTACTGTGCGATAATCGTTTGATGCTGATGACTTCATAGCGACACTTTGTTGTCGTTTATTTATTGTTGTTGTTATTGCTTTTTTTAATATGTATGTATGTATGTATGTATGTGTGTGTGTGTGTGTGTATGTTTGCATAAGTGCACGTAGTTGTTGTAAATCGCATTACTTAATATATATTCATATGCTGTGTGTTTGTGTGTGTTTATGTGTGTGTAATATGTCATTTGCGCACATTTATAGCTTGCTTGTGATTTGAGTTTTATGACTCATGTCATTTGTCAAAGCACTTTTAAACTCGTTTATAAGCAACGCAAACGGATGTAAAAATTCTTTTTTGAATCGTTTAACAACAAACTGCACATTTCTTATATTAATGTGATACAAATGAAATAAAATCACATAACCAAATTTAAGCTGAAACAAGATTTAAGCCAAGCAAGTCCCCAAGCAGATTGACATTGGTCTTTCATCGGATTTGAATAGGTTCATGAAATTGCCTAAGAAGCGGAAACCTCAGCAAAGGCTGCAAAATCATGTGGTTTGGCATTTGCGTATTGGCCACCATAGAGGCAATTTTCTCTTAAGTACATTTGCATGCGCTGCGTTATGTTTAAATCAAATAGTGATGACTTCTGCTGTTCTGAAGGACCATGATTTGAAAGCTGCATGAAGTGCGGCTGCTGTCTGGCACTTGCTATGCATAAATAGGCCAGAAATAAACCACACACAGCATCAATGCAATGCCACCTAATTGGCAATTAAAGCGAAGCAAGATGATGACTGTGCACAAGCCAGCACAGTCACCGTGGGGATGATCCCCACTCGCTCAGACAACCAACCAATGCACTCACTCGCTCGCTCACTCACTCACTTACTTACTTACTCACTCACTCGCTTGCTCACTCACATACACACTCATTCGCTCACTCAGCCACTCACTCACACTCTCTCGCAGTCAGTCAAACTGAATGTGCATGCATTAATTCAGTTACTCATTTTATACAGTTAGGAGTCTAATGCAGGCAAGATTGCAATGACGAGACAACGCTCAACACTTGCTGGTGGCTTGGCATTATTTTATGTCTGGTCATGTTTGTCTCTTCGTCGATTGCTCTCTTCATCTCTTCGACTCTTCGACTGTTTGGCTATTTGTTTTCTATTTGTTTGCGTGTAGGCATTATGACTGTAAACAAGGCGACGTGTGTATCTATGTTCAGTTTGTGCGATGAGTACATACGGGTACACACTTATAATATATGCTTACGTTTCTATACGCCTGACTGTTTGTTGTGAGGCTTCTGTTGTTGTTGTGTTTGCTTATGTCGGAAATTATGTGAAGTTGACGTTGCCGACTGTTGACACTTTATGTGACAAAACAAAACGATTATGCATGTTGCAAGCTCGGTTTCCTACACAACAACAACAACAAAAACACACACATACACGCAAAGACACAAAGACACACTACAGCCACAGCCACAGCCGCAGCCACAATCATAGTTAGAGTTACAGGCGCAGCCACTTAAACGCCAACCATGTCTTGTGCTTTGTAATTGTCTGTTAAGACAATTCAAGTATGAAGCCATGTGTGTCCGTAAGTGGCTGCAGCCGAGCACTTAGCGTATATTGTTGTTGTTATTGTTATTGTTGCTGCTGTTGCATTGCACATTTATTGCAGCCTGTAAAGCAAACACAAAACAACAACAAACGACAAGTGACACATGCGCTGGCCTATATATGCGAAAAACAATACGCACAATTTCAATGAAGACCCACTTCATGATTTCGTTCTCAATTCCTTTTTGTAAGACGATTTCTTGAAATTTTCTGTGTAATTTCGGTAGCAAAATCGCTCCCGATTTGTAATAGAGCAGAATCGCTTATAAAACTTAGCACAATGTGATGGCTTTCTGCATTTAACTTGCAGCAATGCATTTGATGTCAGTTGGCTGCCAATTAGCCGACTTACATGCTTTAGGCAGCACACCATGATGTGGGCAACTGTGTGAGAGACATGCATGCATTTATTTTCTTTGCTTTGTCTTCTTGTCTTATTCGACATAATTAACAATAAACCCGAGTGAAAATATGTAAGGAGCTTGTAAAATATATGTTTTCAGTTTGCACAATGCAAAATACAATACAAGTGAAAAACATTTCACATCGAATTAACGCAAAGCGAGAATGAATGTATGCGACTGCGAAATGGCAGCAGCAGTAGTGGCCACAGTGGCTGGCAGGAGCAGCAGCAGCAGCAGCATATACAATACTCTTGTATATTCACATATGTGAGTGTGTGTGTGTGTGTAAATAGGAAACTAAGGAGACGAGCGATGCCATGCAATGCGATAGTCGACATGTAGCAAATTTGTAGTTGCTGTTGCTGTTGTTGTTGTTATTGTTATTGTTATTGTTGCTGTTGATGGTGTCAGCAATATGCTCAGCAGGCGCCATTTTTATTGCTAATTAGCTTCGCCATTTAACGAGCAGCGTGTTGTCAGCGTAAAATAAGCGCGCGCAAGCCCGACAACTACACTACAAACAACAACATCAAGAATATGAAGAAGAAGAAGAAGCACAATAGGCACAACAACATTGACGATGACACTCGCGGCAGCTCATGCGATATGATACTTCACATGCGCCCATCCATAGTGTACAAGTATTGTAATATAAGCTGCTCACTGGAAAAAGAAGAGCAACAAGAAACAAAAGAAAAACAACAGAAAAACCAAGAAAAGTAATAATAATTAAGTAAACAAGAAGCAAGGAGAGAAGCGTTGCCATGCAATATCATTTAAATGATTTATGCGCTACAGTCAGCAGTTCGCTGCTTTTTATGCACCTACGTTGCACATGCAAGTGACAAATCAAAAGCTTCCAGGCTTGCCTGGACTACATTGCAGTTGCCGTTCGATGATGACACGTGGCCTAGTGACGACCGTGCACTGATCATTTGCACATGTGCATTGGCTGTTGTGAGCGCGGTTGAGCTAAATGAGTCTGAGCACTTCGTTGCTTTATTTGCTTAGGCACTTGCGCTCGAGCATAATGTTTCTGTGTGCAAATAGGCGAGGGAACGGCATTGTAGGCATGCTCACGATTTGCATACTAGCTATGCAAATGAGTGCATTCGCCGCCGTTGCCCATTTGCAATATGCTGTGCCAGCTGGCTGTAGGCGCTCAGGTAGAATTTCAAAGGCAGCGTCAACAACGGCAATGTGAACAACAGCAGCAGCAGCAGCAGCAGCAGCAGCAGCAGCAGCAGCAACATCCTCCTCTACTCAACGTCACCGTCAGCGTCAGCATCAGCGTCGTCTCATCTCGTCGTTGGCGCACTCAACGTCAGCAACAAATTCAGAGCAGCATCAGCCATTGTCTGTGCTTTTCATTTCCGTTTTAATTTCAGCGTCGCTTATTAAAGTGCTTCTTTTACGTTTTCCTGTCAGTCATTCCACATTTTTACTCTTGCCACTTCCTCACCGTTTTCTTCTTCTTATTTTGTACTTTCTTCTTTCACTCGCTCTCTTGCTCTTTACTTCTGCTGCTCCACTACGACTGTCTGTGTCCGCCTTCGAAAATGTTTTAGTTCGCTTCCCCGTTCGTCCCCCAGCTCGCATTTGCACCCAAGCACTCCATGCTCTCATAAACTTCACATTCACCATTTCTGTTCACAGATCCGCCAAGCTGCCTTTCCGCCAATCCACCCGATCCATCCAATCCATGCAGCCAGTCATTCCAAGTGGCTTTCATGCGAGTAGCCAAGTTAACAGTTGCCACAGCTAATTTCAATAAAAGTCTTTTTCGCAGTCTTTCTTTTGCTCTTATTTTCTTTGGCTATTTTGCTGTCTTCTGTGTTTTCTTTTTTTTTATTCTTTATTTTTCGACGCCGCTCAGCTACAGTTTGGTGAACATAACTGCATTGTCCGTATCAGTCTCATTCTTAATTTTGGCTGCAGTTGCTTTACCGTTAATAAGCTTATGCGCAACACCGCTTCCGTTTCGGCCAACTCAAGCGTCTACGTGGCCAACTGCTTTAAGTTTATTGTTATGATTTCATTGTTCTGCTTATGTTGTCCATCCACTCCCGCTGCCGCTTATTTTATTTGTACTTATATTCACTTTGCTGCAGATGCCTTCAACGCGCACAGCGACGCTCTTCAACGTGCGGCAGCATTTTTCCACTGTCTGTCTACTTGTGCTTTGTCCTCCTGTCTATTGCTCTTGTCCCCGCCAACACTCGTCCGCTCGCCGCCTCACTGTCTCTTCGTTTCATCGCCCCGTCAGCTCGCTTTGCTCGCGCAATGGCGATTCTCTGCTATGGCGTTGTGTTCTTGTTGGTTTTTGTCTTAATTTTCACAGCTTAGCTGCGGCGTACTTTATTATTTTGCTCGTGCACAAATTTCGTATGCATACTTTTAGGCCGCAAGCCGCTGAAGCTGCTGGTCGCACAATGGCGACGGGTAACAGTAGAATGCAAACAAAGCGACCTACAAAGCATAACAACAAAACAACAAACCAAAAGAGAAACAACAAAATTATACGTAAAAAAAGAAAACGAAACCTGCCTTTTGATTGAATTTCTGGGAGGGGGGATTGTACACGTTTTGCTGCGTTACTGCCTAGCTTTCATATAAATTAATTCAATTGGCTTTGGATATGCATCTATTATAGGCCACGAGCACGCAGGCTTCGTTTGCCTTTATTGGATTTATGTTAATTTATTCCCGATCGCACAAGGTCCTGTGCGCGCGCCTTCGACACACTCATCCATATTCAATGCGCCTCTTCTGTTTGAGTTTCTTTTGCGCTTCGCTAATTTTTATTGTAAAATTTTTGAAAATCGATTGCGCGTTTGCGCAACGCATACACCAGCCCCAGGCCCAGCCACAGCCCCCAATCCCTAACCACGGTCCCATTTGCAGGCAGGACGAGGCACAAGCCAAACTAACGCTTATCAATATTTCATACTGTTGAACTGCATGAACTGCCTACAAATATTTGTGCGAACGTTTTCGAGCGTTTTTCCTTTGCGACTTGACTGCCTTCTTGCTTTTGCCGTTTGGCTGTACATGCCGGCTTGCAAGTGAAGTGGCAAAACTACCTGCGCCTAATGGCAATAAAGCGCACACAAGTCATAATCTCCGAGCAAAACTGCCATTGCAGCTATTTGTGCACACACACACACACACACACACACACACACACACACACACACACACACAGACTCGCACACGACTGCTGCGTCATCAAATCGCTGCTTAAGCACTTTCCTAACTTGCTCTAAAGTCATCGAATGCCATAAATATCTAATCGAAAGTGAAGGAAGCACAAATAAAAAAACAAAAAAAAAAAAACCAAAAAAAAAGCAACCGGAAAACGTAAAAAAGCTAAAACATAACGGCACCAGGCGCAGCATATGAAACCCAAATGTGTTTGCTATCTATGCTGCTGCTGCTGCTGCTCCCCCTACTGCTGCTGTTCGCTGTCGTCATAGTCGTCTGTCGTCTGTCGTCCGTCGTCCATCCTGCGTCGCCTGTCGTGCGTTGCCATCGTCGAGCCGCAGCGAGCCATATTGAGTGTCTTAGCTTGTTGTTTGCGAACATGGCGGAAATGCCGTAAAATGTTGCCGTGCAAAGTGTCGCCACGTTGCCATGCTGCCATGCTGCCATGTCGCCATGTCCTCACTGCAACTGAGTGGCTTGCATGTGACACACTGAGTGTCGCTTCTGCTGTCGATGCTGCTGCTGATTGCTTAAGTTTTAAGTTTTGAGTGTTCTAGCCACACTTAGCACGTTAAACACTCTAAAATCGCTCAAGTCTTCGAGTGTGAAAAATGACAACACACTACACACACACTTACACTCACACACACTTACACTCACACACACACACGCAGAGACTCACAAATGGCCAACGGCAGGCGCGAGCACAACAAAAATGCACTCAACGCTGTTTACTACAAAACAGACAGTTTATCATACACAGAGCCCCAGCGAACAGCTTTGCCAGTGCGCACTAACGTCTAACGTCACATCAGCCGCAAACGCTAATGGCCACAACTGTGACTAACTTCTGAGCAGTGCAAGCCAGGCAAAGAGCGGCCGCATTTGGAACTTGCTACTTGCCACTTGCCACTGATCAGCTGCGGCAGCTGATTGACACAACTTTGGCAATAATTCTGCAGGATTTTGGTAATATTGTCGACATATGCAAACGATTCTAAGTCGTTGCAGTTAATCGACTAATGCTGCACATTACCCATAAGTAGGCATTGCTTTGCTAATGACGCACAAAAGTATGCTACATTTTTTATGCCTTTCTCTTGCTTGCTTTCAATTGGCTTAACTACAACAAATGCTGCATTAGAGCACAAACACACACACATAACACACAAAAGTCACGTACACACATCAGTGCACAGGCATATTGGCATATTGAAACATTGGCATGTTGGCACGATGCTGCATAAAGATATCTAAAAGTAAGGCAGCATGAATTAATCTCAGCCTAAGCAGTACATATGAATGTGTGTATTCAAGCTACCTAAAAAGCCGCATGAAACATATGGCAAAGAGAAAAATAATAAAAAAAAGAAAAAAACAAAATAAAAGAAAAACAAAAAACAAAAAAAAAACCAAAGCAAACAAAAAACAAATAGAAAACAATGGCAATGCTAACAACGCAATACGAAATAATAATAATAAAAAAAATAAAAAAAACAACAAAACAAGAATACGAACAAAAAAAAATCGCAAAAGAATGCGCCAAGCCTTTTTTCCGTCTATTAAGAGCGTTTATGTTATCCCATCATCGATTATTATGGCAACTCATTTCTTGTATCAAATGTTTTCCTTCCTTTTCAACACGTCTTGCTCCGTTCGTGTTTTTTCCGATGTGTGTGTCATACGTATGTGTATGTGTGTGTGAGTCTGGTTTTCTGTGTACAATTTATTTTTTTTGATGTTTTTTTTTAGTAATTTTTACGATATTTTACGCTCAACATGTTTTGCTCTTTTATTTCACAATTTGTCTACATTTATTGTATAAATGATGAGTATGATTTTGTTGTTGTTGCTGTTGCTGTTTCTAATGATGATGATAATGATGATGATGATGATGATGATGATGATGATAATGATGATGATGTTGACGATGATGGCTTTGTTGTTGTTGATGAGCAATACATATGTCTAAACGCCCCAAGCAATGGCTTAACACTGCCACGCCCACTTTAGTGCTGATCATTTTGTGTTTTCTTACTTAACTTTGCTTTGCCTTTTTTCAACTTTTTTTCTTACATTTCGGTTTAGCTTGTATTGACTTGGCCTAAATCCCTGCTAGATGAAAGCTATAATACCCGAAAATACGTAATATTTGTATCCGTTTCCTGTCCCATCTAAGCGTATAAATATGCAACTGTGTGTGTGTGTGTGTGTGTGTGTGTGTGCGCGCAACGTTATTATCTTTGTTGCTTTCATTGCTAATGTGACGCTTTGAAACCTTTTTTCCGTTTATCTGTCGTTGCACCTACTTACACATACACATACCCACACACACACACACGTACACACGCACACACACATGCTTATGTATGTCTGCACAGCATCTACTGCGACTGCTAACGAAAATCATTTAAGCAATATAAGTCAAGCTCTTAAAAGATTTCCCATACACTCGTCACATCACCCGTTCGGTGGGCTATTCGTTGCCAAGCTTGTCTCTCTTCTTCGTGGTTATGTTCGTATTTTGTTTTGTTCCTTTCTTTTTTGTTTTTATATTTTTATTTTTACTTAAATTTTTCGTTTTTTTTTTTTCATTTTTTGTTTGTTCTTTGGCCATAGCTGGCGCTCTGTTTGATCCTTTACTTGCAGCAAAAAGCATTTCGATGCGCATCACGTAGTGTACCTCATGAATTGTTGGAAAAGTAATCTCTGTGTGACTGTGTATGGCAATGATGCCAAAACAGACAGACTCGCAGCGACGCAGCGCCGCAGCAGTGCGGTCACCATCAGCAGGTGGCCCACTGCCCGCAGTAGTGCAGCAGGCAGCATTGTGCCTTGGCAAACCCGAACTGCCGGAGACGAAAGTGAAGGTGACCGTGACGGTGACGGTGATGACGGTGACGGTGACGGTGACGGTGACGGTGACGGTGACGGTGACGGTGACGGTGACGGTGACGGTGACGGTGACGGTGACGGTGACGGCGAACTGATGCTTCGTGGCTGTCACTGAGGTGTGTACTTGGCCAGTGTTGAAGGCGCAGCTAACACCAAGTGCTGCTGACGTTGCTTGACTCCGTTCCTTCTTCATATATACTTTTTTTTTTTTAAATTTTGTCTGTTGCGTAGTTGCGTGAAGCGTTTTGGCTGCTCTCGTCTCCGGGCACACGCCTGCAGCTGCTTGTCATGCGCGCGAATTTTTATGTTCATATGCTGCCGCTGTTGTAGTTGTTGTATTTGTTGTTGTTGTTGTTGTTGTTGTTGTTTCTACTGCTGGTGTCTATTTTTTCCTTTTTGTGAGATTGCTGTGGTTGGTATTATTATTGCTGTTGTTGTTGTTATTGTTGGTTCTTCTGCTGTTTTCATGCGCTTATGAATATTTGCTTAAGAATAACATTTTGCCCTTTTTTCATTTTTTTTTATTTCTTTTTTTTTTGGTCCTTTTTTGGCGCTGACTTTCATATTCGCACTTGTGCCTTCATTTTTCATCACACGTGTGTGTCTGCTTAAAAATGCGTAAATAATAAAGTTCACAGATGCTATTTTAGCGTTCGTTCGTTCGTTCGTTCGTGCGTTCGTCTAACGCCAGTCAGCCACCCACTCAGCAGGCACCCACTCCCCGCTCGCCGCCCAGCCACTCAGCAGGCACCTAGTCAGCCAGCCCGGCTGGTTGCCTGCTGCGCTCCACAGTATTTTTGAATTATTTAATGGCACGTACACATTTGCCAGACTCAACGCGCCTGTCTCTTCCTGAATTCGCAGGACTGCTGCGTGTAGACGTCGTCAGCAGTGCTTAACAGAGCTTAGAGCGCCGCCAGGACCTGTGCGCACGAAAATTGCAATTGATTTCGCGTCTGTCATAGGCCAGCAGCATTCGCATGGCAACATCAAGACGATACGTTGATAATAAGTGAGCGAACGCTTTAATACTCTCCACACACACACACACAGCTGTACTTAAATTTCTAAGCCAATAAAATGTTATGTGTTGCATGTTGAAGCAGAATCTCTTTTCCAGCCTTACATAATGGCATAAGTTTGCTTTCATTTTGCGTGTATTTATCTACCTTAAAGTATTTTGCCCCGTTACCGTTACCCATTTCTCATTAGCACAACATACTCGCACCCCTCGCTTAACCCTGTCACTGCTTAATGTCGCCATTCACTGCAAAAGAGCCGATTAAGCACATAAATGATAAAGAGTTTTTCGTTTTTCGTTTTTCTATCATGGGGACGCATCTCTAACAAATATTTAATTTCCGACTTAATGCATGTGGAAATGTTAGCAGCCAACGCTATTCTTGTTAATGTTACTCTTGTTGTTCTTGTTGTTGTGGGCGACAGATTGGGCCCCACCTGTGTGTGCTGGAGTTTGAAATTCGTTTAATATTCTATGCAAGCATTCGCACAATGAAATTACATTGTAAAAACGCGCCATAAAAAGGCAAAACATATTTCTTTTTTTCTTTTTTTGCCTTTTTTGCGATTGCTTTCAATAATAAATAAAATGCAATCAATCAGAAATAAATCTGCAAATAATCATTAGCTTGCATTATATTTGCTCATTTGTATGCCGCATAAAGGTTTACAGTCTCTTTTTAACAATGATGATCTTCTCTCATCTCATCTCATCTCATCTCATATTTTTTACTAACTGCGGCTCATTTTTTCTGTTTTCCTTTTTGGGTTTTTTTTTTGTTGTTTTTTTTAATGTTTTTGTAAATAAAATTTGCAATTTGTTTGCAAAACAGGAAGTGCTTCATCTTTGTCGACACTGCCATGACCAATTGGCAGTCCTGGACGGAAAATGTACAAATTTTCGGTTCAAGGTGTTTCAATATTCTTCACTCTACTATAGAACACATGCAACACGAAATAAAAGAGTATTCTGACTACAGTAATCACAAGGAACTGTTGTCGCTGCCTCTGCACATGCATCACGAAGCATTGTAAGGTCCTTCTGCCTGCTGCCGAGTGTCGCAGCCTGTAATTTAAATAAACACATCGAGGCATGTGACAAACCAAACACACGACAATATGTGATTATTGCAGCTGTTCTGGTTCCTGTTTTTGTTGTTGTTGTTGTTGTTGGTGCTGTTGTTGTTGTTGCTGTTGCTTTCATTATTAAGCCCGGCAATGGCAATAAGAGCGCCAGCTTCATCACTGCCATAAAACAATTAAACAGTTTCTCACGTCGTTGAAATATGTTCCACTAAGTGTTGAAACACTTCGGCATACATATTAAATTACAGTTACAGTCATAGACCCGTAGTCTCTCACAGTGGCACATTTACACTGTGGCACATGCCTGACAGCTGACATGTGCGCGTGTTAACTATGCCAGCCAACCGCAAAGCCCTCTGTATGCTCCACATGCTGCCACGACTCGCATTATTTCGCATTATTGGCATTTAAGCATGATAACAAAAAAAAAAAGAAAAAAAGACTTCCAAATAATCGTATGCATATATTATAAACTGCTTAAAACAGAAAAAATAATGTATGTGGAAAAAAAGCTGAGCCAGCAAAAGATTATTGAAATACCTTTGACACGTGACCGCATTGGCTTATCGAGCGAATGTATGCATGCGTGTGTTTGTATGCGTGAGTGTGTTTGGGTTATGAAGCTGCACAATCACAACAAACGACAGAGTCAAAATTAACAATATTAAAAACGACAACAAGAGATTATAACATAAATCTGTGACATGTGATAATCAGAAACTTATTTAACAGCCCACGGATTGACTTGTCACATTTTGTTGTTCATGCTGTTTCACTTGCTGTTGTTGTTGTTGTTTTATGCACATACGTACATACTTGTATATGTACATTTGCACACTCGGACTCGCGTGTGTTTCGATATGTGCGTGTGTGTGTGTGTGTGTGCGCCTCTTCTCCAATTTTATATAAACAAGAGTTACTCGTTCAATGATGCTAAATTTCGCTGCTGCCACTTACAAATTGGCTTTTGGCCACAAAGTGCCCTTGTTGCGTAAAGTTAAGTTAAAAGCCAAAAAGCGGCAAACAACACAGAAAAAAAGTGACAAAAGTCAAGCTCGCAGTCAGAAAACGGAAGCAAAACCCAATTCGATAAGCCAAACTAAAACGCAAAAGCAAACTCAAACTTATTAAGGCCAAAGGTCACATGGCAGTATTTTTAAATATTTGTCCATGCCACGCGAGTGAGTGTCGACTCTGCCTTGCTATCTAACTGCTCCTCCAATTGTCCGTCCGTTGGCCTCTCTCTCTCTCTCTCTCTCTCTCTCTCTCTATCTCTCTCTGTCTGTCCGTATGTCTGTCCGTCTGTATGTCTGTCTGTCTGTCTGCCCCTATCCGTTTTTCGAACTTGATCCGTATACTTTGTACGTTATGTAGGCATACGTATGTGTATCTATGCGCATCTAGTTTTCAGTTTTTGGAAACTTTTCCTACTATGCAGGTTGAAAATCAACAACTTTCTATGCTGCCCACCCAACAAGAACAGCGATAGCAACAGCAGCAACAACAACATCTCGAGCGAAATAATTTTTAATTTATATGTTAATAAGCTCGTTATCCATATACGTGTCTTTCATGCTGCTAATGTATTTGTGCATTTTCCGTCGCCAGACATGCCCGAGTTGAAAACAAAAGCAACAGCAACAGCAGCAGCAACAACACCAAAGCTATGTGAAGTGATAACAAAAGTTATTAAGCGAAAATACGCAGACAAGAAATCCCAATAACCAATAACCCAGCAAAAGAATTCAAAAGCCAAAAATAAAATAAAAAAAAAAAACCAAGAAAAAAAAAGAGATAATAAACTTTCGTTAACACACACCCACATGCTTACAAAAGTTGCTACGCGGCACACTACGTTTTAGTTTCTAATGTAGTCGGCCACCAAACTCAGGCAGCCGCTGCCCGGCCCGGACCAGCCCAGCCCAGCCCGGGCCGGCTTTGCGCCTATTGAGCAGCCAGCAACTGCAAGCGTCAAAACTATTGCCGAAAAGAATCTGCAAAAAACTCTCGACACTCGACTGGCAAATTTGAGAAATTTTTCAATCAACAGCTTGCGTGGCCACATGCCAGCTACATAGGAGCTGCAGTCGCTCGAGCATGGCACTGAACTTCTGCTGCCAGTGAAAACAAAGCACAGCCACAACAACAAAAACCAAAACCAACAACCACAATAAGTCAAATAGTCGCACACAGCTCTTGCCTGCGAGTGGAACAAAGCAGCTCAGTGTGAACTGAGCGACAATTGCAGCACAATTAATGAAAGGCAAACCAAAGCAAAAGTCTGCTTAGAAATTTACAACTGGCAGAGCGGGGAGAGAGAGCTGCTCATGCATTCTTTATGGGTGCACATACGTGTGAGGCAGGTATCGCATGTCACACACACACACACACACACACACACACACACACACACACACACAGTCGCTAGGTGTGCGCATGGCTTGGCAGAATGATGGCGGCTGCCTGGGCACATTTGTCATAGACAGACGTGTATTAGATGATGATGTCATGTACGAGTATCATAATCAAATAACGTAGCCCTGCGGTAGGCCTTTGAAGCCTATGCATGCCTAAACGGAAGTTTGTTAATGACTTAGCCAAAAGGCTTCATTTCCGTCAGACTTTGCTTGCCTTTGCCTTTGCCTTTGTGGCTTCGCTGCCTGTTGTTATTAAAAGTAGTTTTCATTGCCCTCATTTCGCTTCCATTATAGCCCAGCTAAGGGGTCAGCAGCGTTGGCCAAAGCATCCTGCCACTGCCAATTGCCCATAGCTCACATGCAAGTTATGCTAATGCGGCGCAGCGCTCAAAGCTTAACAAATTTTGCTGCCGGGCTTGCTTTGGCACGCGCTGTGCCTGAACCATTGCAAGTCGATTTCCATTTGTTGCTTATTCAATGCTACAATAATAAGGATAACAATAATAAAATCAGCAACACTTACGATTACCAAGAGCAGGCCAATGTCTCGCTCTGCACCACGCTTTCAGCCTCGCTCCCTCTGCCCCTGCGGCTTATGTTGGTTTGACGTGAGTCCCTCGCAGCGCATGCAAATGGCAACGTGTCTCCGCGCATAACGCAGCGCTACGTATGTGCTGCATGCATTGTGTGTGTGCCTGTGCTTGTGTGGGTGTGTGAGTGTGTGTGTGTGCATGTCTGCATTTCTAAAGAATTCGGATAATGCTTGCGCGACAACAAAAGCGACAACATAATAACAAACACAAAGCATTGCAGCGCGAACAGCGAACTGCGAATAGCGAATGGCGAATGGCAGTTGCTCAGACTGCCACAATTTTGCCCTTTTTCGTTTGTGTAGTTTTTTTTCTCTTTTCTTTTCTTCTTTTGTATATGGTATATTTTTTTGGCCCTCACCTTTGTCTTTTTGTGCTTTTTGTTTGTTGTTGTTGTTGTTGCTGTTATTGTGCATGCACTTGTTTGCATACGCGTAGGCGTGAGCGTGAGCATGAGCGGGAGCATGAGTATGGGCGTGCGAGTGACACTTGCCTTTACCTTGACTTTTGCACGCTAAGTTCAACAACTTTAAAGCGCTCTTGCCTTTTTGCCCGCAAACGTTGCGTATTTTGTTTTTAATGCAGCTAATTTCAGCTCGCTTTAAAATGAACTGCAGGTGGCTTAGCATTGCTTTAAGTGCACTTTTTACACTTCTTTGTGTGTCCTTGCAATTGCCTAAACTCACGTTGAGTGCGCGCCAAATGCTAAACGCTGCACTTCGCATGCAATCGCGCAGTTCACTGACACCGATGACTGCGTCTGAGCCTTTGCTGCACAAGTTCTCCTGAATGCTTATTCACATTTCGTCAGCGACGCGCAATTTGTGCACGGAGCACACACACACACACACACACACACACACACACACAGCACACTGTGCACACTATACAGTGTACACTTAGTACACTGTCCATATGCTGCTCATGCCTGTTGCCTCGTCTGCCTCGCCCGCCTTGTCGCTTACATTGTAACAACTTCCTGTCCATACAATATAACGGTAATTTTTGTAACAGCTGACGCGCACATTCTATAGACTTAAAGCTCAAGTTTTACCTTTTCTTTTTTTCGCTTTTGGTTTTTGGTTTATATTTTTGCGCTTTCACTTTTTGTTTGTACACGTATTTATGTGTGGATTTCTACCTAAACGCAAATAGAAAATAAAAAAGAAAAAAACGAAAAAGTAAAACAAGGAACTAAGTCGTTCGTAGTCGGCAGCAAACCTGTTGGCAAAAGCTGAAACCCCAACCGGATGAACGCTGAACGTTGAAACACTAATTGAAAAGCATCCTTATAGCGAGCAACAAACTTTTCTTTTTTCTCTCTAAGCCGCACACACTCAGCCTCCCGCACTCGAACTCGAGCACACACACACACACACACACACAAACCAATCAAAGCACTGCGACACAGCATAAACAGACACAGGCACTGTCGGAGTCCGAGTCCGTCAAAGTCTTTTAGTGCAGGTGCGCAGTTTGCCTGCTGCGAGCTTAGGAACGCGTTGCGCTGGTCTCCATATGTTGGACACTGTCTGTCTGCCTGTCCAGCTGGCTCTGGTCTTAATTATTCGTCCGCTTTTGTTTATTTGTTCGTTTTTATGCAAAACGGCGCTTTTGTCCCGCTTTGTCGCCTTTTTTGTTGCCATGCAGGCAAACAATACCAATGGAATATTGCAGGACTTTCTGCGCATAGCAGAGCCGCAGCACATACACACACAGCAGTGGCAGCAACGCAGGCATAACTCTGTGTGCGATAGTTGGTACGACTTATAAACTAAAAACTAAAAACTAAAACCAAACAAAACTCACAAAACAAAAAATTAAAATATAAAATTAAAAATATGCTGCCAAGCTGCTGTGCAGTATATAAAAAATAAAAATAGAAATAAAAAAAATATAAAAGTGATAATACAAACAAATAGTAAAACGTCCAAAGACACATAAAGGCAGAAGGTAAAACTATTTTAATTTAATTTGCGTTTTTAATTTGGAGTTTTTTAATTCGTAATTTTTCCATTAGCAACTGGAATTAAAATAGTAAACTGCATATAAATGCGACAGCCAATGCTGCTATTTCATTACAATTGTGATTAAATTTTTGATTGGGTTTAACTGCAGCAAACTACAAAACACAAAACAAAGATACCAAAAAACCAAAAAAAAATAAAAAACCAAGCAAACTAATGAAATTGTTGGTAAACCCCTTATTAAATTGGGCAAGGCAAAGCAAGGCAAAGCAGAAGCAAAGCGCCAAGGAGAAGCTGCGCGATAGAGCAATAGAATAATTAAAACGAGAACGAAATGCGCAGAATGTAACGATATGTAACAGAAAACAGAATACAACATGAAATTTGATGTGTAATGAAACGCGAACGTGAAATATTTGTGCAAGCGGCACAAGCATGCATTGGCAGGAGCAGGCCGCAGAAGCAGCAGACAAAGTCCTGCCATGCCATGCCATGCTCCATGGCAACGAGTGGCATGACAAAGCGCGTTGAGAGCAGCTGCTGCATGCGTTTTATTACAAGTTTCTGGTGTTCGTTGATTTAATTTAATTTACTTGATTCTCTCGCTCGCTATCGCCCTCTCTCCCTCTCTCCCTGTCTCGCTCTCGCTATATGTCCTTTTTTGAATGTTGTTTATTTGTCTGAGCACCGCAATTTGCATTTGATTAGTTTTGCTTACTCTTTTTTTTAGCATTTTTGTGCTTTTAACGAGAGTTTACGAATTTCGGTTTTTTTTTTAATTTTGCTTTAGTTTGTGGTGTTTTTGGTTTTTGTTTTATGTTTTTAATTTTGATTATGTTTGTACAATGCTTCACTTGATGTTTGCACATTCATTTACACCGCAACACATTTAATTGCATCGAAATAAAAGTAAAATGTCCTGCACACAAGCGCAAAACCTAATTATAAACGCAAATTTGCACAAAGTCCTAGGCACCGGCAAACACATAGAACCGCATTCAAAAACTATTTACACAATATGCATATCCATTTAAATAATTACACCGCACATACTTAATTACTTTGCAAGTCTTTGGCTACTTTGCATTCCTCTGTGACGCACATACACACGAACATTGCATAAATGCACAGGCAATTGCTGCTGATTGGCGGTCCTGCCCTGGCTGCCTAACCACGCACAAATGCGTGTCTGGCCATGTTTCACTTGTTGTTTTCATTACAGTCAACGCTGTCAGTTGCTTAATAAGTTTTCATTTCATTCGGTCGCTTCGATTTAAAGGTTTAACCAACGAACCAAACCGTTGACAGATGCATGCGCATTTGTCAAATATTGTCAAATATATATTGGCACCCGAGGACAACATAATCTGAATTATAGCAAAAATGCTGAGTGTTTTTGTGCTCTACACGGCTGAAGCAGAAAATACTTACCGCATTTTAAAAGCAAATTGCCAATATGATAGCCTAAACACTGCATCAAATCATAGAATGCGTTTGATTCCTTAAATAAAATGATTATGCCAGGAGAGTCCTTTCAAAGTGCTACTCAGCTGTGGCAATAAGCAGAAGATTTCAGTCCCCTTTGCTCCAGCAAAGAACACATTTTTAGTTAATTTTTCCCTCTCTTCTTCACCAGAATATATTGGGAAGACGCCGACGTTCTGCTCACAAATTATTATTTTTGACATAGTTAATGTCTTACTCTTCAATAACGAATTTCTGTTATTTAACATCGGCCAACTGTGAGCAGCAGTGATAAACAGCAACAAACAGTGACCAACAACACAACAGTTTTTGTCTATTTGCTGATGACAACTTTGACTTTGTAAATATCAATTTTTGGAATTATTAATTTTCTTCTTTTTTTTTTGGCAATGAACGCTTTAGTTAAAATGACAAAAGATACGATTAGATTTGACTCGATTTGTGAATACGACGCACACGATAAAAGTTAAATATAAAAATAAAGAAATTAAAATTAAAAAATTGCTGCCGAACACCTTTGCTGATCGTTGTTACATTCAAATTTAGACATAAACTGTGTTACGATGTCACTGCGTGCAGCGTTGTGACTTCTAGCCACCAGTTTACTGGTGGTTCCTTTTTTTTAATTGCCTATTGACTTTAATGTCACTCCGGTGCATAGTTACACTTGTTCTATAAAAAACTTCTTAACTAAAATTAAAGAAATATTGTTTTTCTGGTACTTGTTATAAATTGAATTCACCTGGTTTGAATAATACAATAAATAACATAAATGACGATGAACAGTATTCGAAGTCAAAGTTCCTTTACTATTATTATTCCCAAAGTGATCGATGTTATTGTTATTTTGCGCTAGTTGCCCCTACACTAGTGCATGTAGTCCAGCCATTGAATTTGGCGAACTGCACACACTAAAATGCCTATAACATAATTAGTGATACTTTCCCTAACAAGAAGTACATACTTTTGAAGCTGACCCATTTTAGTCAAGCTGATAATTAAGAGACCGTTAAATTAGTTTTCAAGATGTGCTAGTGTTTGCAACATTCATTCTTGAAGCCTATGTTATTGGCGTACTCCTTGAAGCACTGACGACAAATATTTAAACCATATTTTAGAAATAAACCATGTCGGTTAGAGCATGCACGGCTACAAACAAATGAAATTTTTGTTACATAAGCGAACAAATATGATAAATTTTTAGAAGGTGTAAACTGTCGCCTTAAACAATTGTAAATCAGTATAAACTGAGTCACAATGTTGACGACTTCAGTCAAAGAATCGTAAGAAAGAAATTACAAACTTCTCAGAAGAGAGAGAAGCAAAACACGCACTGTGTATGAGTGAGAAAGAACGATTGAACAACAAGAAGTCCTTTCGTTACGTTTCAGAAAAAAAGTTCATCAAAAACCTGCTAAGTAACACGTAAAGAATAAATAAATTCAATTTGATATGGTGACATCTTTAGAAAATCGAACGACAGTTGAAGTTTCTGAGTTTCTACCGAAACTGGTATTCCAAATTCCGACAATGGCATAGATACTGAGGTACTGCCTTGAAGAAACATTTCAGCAACTATGTCTGCATCAGGCTTCACACGTTTATCATTGTTATCTTGCATTTTTTCTATTTATTTTTACTGCTATGGTGATTATAATTATAATCGTTATCCTCTAAATTTATTTATTTTATTTTTTTTTTTTTTTGGTAATCCTGTGCTACTACTACTTAACAACATATGCCTACATCCCCCAACAATCCAAGCGACTGTTCTTCTTCTTTCCCTCAGTGTAGCTATGTATAACTGTTTATGTAACCATTTTCTATACTTAAACGCCTAAAAGTATTTCTCACGACCTCGTTGATTTATTTTTATTATTTTTTATTTTTGTTGACTAATTTGAACCACCCCATCCCACCCACGCCTAAGCCTGTGCCTCTGCCTGAGCCGCTTTGCTCCTTTTTTCTGTGCTGTGCCTTCTGCTCTCACCTAATCGCATTAAACTATTTTTACGTTTCATTATCCCTGCATTTGTTGCTACAGCTAACAATTTGTAATGATTTATTTTTGTGCAACTATCTTTGCCTCCACGTCTCATCTCCTTTTTCCACCCTCGGATTTTGTTGTTGATTTTATTTTTGCTTCGTGTTTTGTTTTTCTTTACTTTCATTTTTGGTGTCATTGTTGTTGCCGTTCTTAACAGCATTGCAACATTGTTGTTGTTGTTGGTGTAAGGCGCATCTTCACAAATTCACTTGATTGCGAACATTTTCATTAGCTATCCTCACTAACGAACTAACTTTAACTTACATACATATGCGTGTGTATGTATGTGTAAGTGTTAATACATTGGACAGCAACAACAACAAGAACTTGTTTATACAGCTGTCCATTAAACAATGTACTTTTGCTTCGTTACTAAATTGCTGCGTTAAATCAACATTTTAGCAGTGTGAAATGATTTAGTGCATTTTCTTTTTACTTCATTTTCCTTTGTTTTTATACCCTGTACCAAAAAATGGTAAAGGGTATATTAAAGTTGTGCAAATGTATGTAACGGGCAGAAGGAGGCGTGGCAGACCCCACAAAGTATATATATTCTTGATCAGCATCGAAAGGCGAGTCGATCTAGCCATGTCCGTCTGTCCGTCCATATGAAAAAACGGATCTCGGAAACGGTAAGACCTAAAACCACCAAATTTGGCACGCAGACTCGCCCAATACATAGACATAACGAGTTTATCTTTTTTTTTGATATTCGACCTATAACATATAGCTGCCATTGGAATGATCGGACGAAAACCCACATTTAGTAACCAAACCCTTTTGTTTTTTAAGATATCTTTACCAAATTTTAAAGGGCTTTGTATAGTCGGTTACGCCCGACTATAGCCCAGCCTTTCTAGTTTTACAATAATTATGTGCATATGCACACATACGAATATTTTAAATTGCATATGGGCCAATTTAAAAGTACATACAAATGCTTGCAAAAACATTGCACAAGCCTGACAAAGTTGCAATGGCCTTCACTGTACTGACTTTATTTGGCAGAGTTGTCAATGGTTAGAAAACTCATGCACGTATTTAGCTGTATTTGTTGCAAAATACCTGAAGCAATTTAACAAATTGCCGTCTTTTATGGCATTATAAATATGCTAAGCTGAATTAGGATCAAATTCTGCACTAACAACGTTATGAGTTTATAGGATGGGATAAGTGTATATATTTAGGATGATTGCAATATTGTCCAATTGCTGATTAGCCCACTGTTCACTGACTGTTTTGTGGTCACTGACATCAAACAGTAGTAAACTTTTCCCCATTTAAATTCATTGATTTTTATTCTATTCTTCTACATGCATACATATGTACAAATATAGACACATATGTGTATGTACAGACGTCACTCGCCAGTCGCCACTTGTTTGCTGGAGCCAATGCTTTGCTTTCTCTCTCTTATTGGCATTAGTAATACTTCGATGGGTTTTCCTGAATTTACTATTTTTATTAGAATTATGTGCTCTAAACTAACGAACGAATGACCACAAAAAAATTATTGAAATTAAAAAAAAGCAAGAAACCAATAATATTGACTTTTTAGCCAAAAATAAATTGAGTTGACTTTTTTTTTTTTTTGCCTCATTTTGTTATATTTTTATTTTCTTTTAAATTTAATTTCTCATTTCAATATGCACTCATGCAGAAAAACTCCGGTATATTTGCTCTTGGAAATCCCCGATTATTTTAATTTTTTGTGTTTTGTTTTGAGTTTGGATTCGATGAATTTAAGTAATATCTAATCATATATTTGAATATGATAAATATCGGGTTAATATAATATATAGCTGCCATTGGAAAAATCGGACGCAAAATTACTTTTCCCAAAAAGCCAAATTTTTTCCTATCGATAACTTTACACAATAAGTATAAAATATTAAAGCGGAAAAATATATATATATTAAATTTTGGATTGGGTATAAGGTATTCTATAATCGGGTGCGCCCGACTGTAGCCACGGCTTTTCTAGTTATTTTTGTGTCTGAATGTTGGATTTTTATTATTATTAATTTTCAAAATTGTTCGGATAAATTCACCGAAATAAACAAAGTAAGATTTCGTTGAAAAATGTTGCAGGCAGCTTGTATAAAAACTTAACAGCAAAACGTACAAAAAACACAAAAAGTCAACAAAAAAATCAAAAACTTGAACAATAAATTAAAATGTAACTTTTTTGTTGGCACACAATAAAAAACATTTAAGCTGCAATACATTTTAGTATTTTTTTTTTTTTTTGTGTAAAAACAAAAGGAAGTTGAAACACGAAACACGACAGTAAAAATTTAATAAAACTTGAAAACGAAATCAGCTCAGGATACAGTAGGCCAGTCGATCGATCAACGACATGAAATGCATAAATAACAATGCGAAAACACAAACAATAAAGAAGACACAACAAGAACAATAAAGCGCCCACAACATGGCAAATAGATAAAATCAATTTTAAACAAGCGGCAACAGCAGCGCAATGCAACAACAACAACAATACGCATCTACAACTTATTTTGGAAGCACACAAAAACATTAAATACCAAATACCAAAGCTAAAAAAAACCAAAACAACATCTGAAACACATGCAAACACGTACACACATAGATCACATAGTTAAAAATTATCACAAATTGAATTTACGAATGTATGCACAGAAGCCACATTTCGCATGACTGCGTGCACGATTTTCCATTTGAGGCTCAAGGTAACAGCGAGCTGAAATGAAAATTCAAGAGAAAGCTGCCTGGGCCGGCCGTTGTGCCTACTTGGCCACAGCGGACAAATCTGCCCATGAGTCGCAAGCCGCCGACTGCATGTGCATGCCAGTGGAGTGCAAAATTATTACACAGGCACAGGATAAGTGTGGGAGGAGGGAGAGCATCCTTGAGCAAAAAACGAAATGTCGACACGATGGCAATGAAAACATAGCTGCATAATTATTATTACCTCTACAGCGCTTTGAGTGTCCTGGCAGGCACTTTGACATATTTTGCAAGTGTGGTGTGCATTTATTTTGCACTGAAGTGTGCCTGGCGACTACAGTGCTGCGCCATAAGTGTTTAGAAATAATTAAAAGCAAACATTTATTGTAATATAATTATCTGAATTTAATAGTATAACTTATATATTTTTATGTCACACTTATCAGAAACAATTTTATCTCTTTTTCTCGTTACAGGATGAGAAGAACCAGTTGCTTATAACAAACATTTGGCTTAAGTTGGTAAGTTGAAAACTATCGCAGCAAATCTATACATCCTTAGATATGGTACCAACATAAAATGTTGTCAACTGTAGAGTTCCCGTTACCCAACCTCTATTATATAATCTAATATGCAATAGATATAACATGATTGGGGCGTATGAACACTTCGGGATTTGTAAAGGCCGATCTTGACCTTTGTAAAGCGTCAGATCAATTGTTCTCTACTTAGTAAGTGTTTTCGCTCTTCAGCATTCCATCTCTGACCAAGTTCAGGTTACGGTTTTGTTCTCTTAGCTGCCGCATTATCCAATTTATAATATTCATATTTTATGGAAGCGAAAATTTTAATGCGAAAATATTTTCATCATACATTTTTTGTATATTTCAAAACAAGCCAATGCTTCTGTGAGCTCTATGTACAATAATTTCACTGTCCTGCTGCACAAAGCACAAGACTTTGCCAACTAGGGAAAGGAAAGGATTTCCCGTTAAGATTTTACGTCCTTTAGCTTGTCACATCAGCACTTTAGGCAAAGCACATTTTTTATTTAAATTGCTGAAATAATGCAAAAATAACTCGGTCTCTATCCAAGTTGGCTCTTGCGAAAGCATTTTGGCTTAAGGCAGTTAGTTTACTGTACCACAGGCATACCATGCACATGTACCACATACAACTGAACTTAGTATAAGTACGTAACGTATATGCTTACGTGTTTTTCATGGCATTTCACTTTTCCCTGCAAATGTTCACGTATTACTCTACAACTAATATTCATTGCAAATTTATGTAATCTTACTTAGCTTTAAGAAGAACAACATCAAGAGCTCACGACACTGCACATGGCTCATGTGTTGAGTGAGCAAGTGAGCAGCAGCAGCGGGAGCATGTAACATTTTTATTTACGAATTGCTGTCATGTGGCTGACGCACCCTCGTGCAGTAAAAAGGTGCGTCGAGACAGGCCAAGTGCCGCCAGTATAGCAGACTATCAGCCAAGCGTTGTGAAGTCCCAACTTGACATCCTGTAACTATTTTCTTTGCTACACACAGATCGAAAGCCGAAGAGCAGCTGTACGAAAAGCCACTTCCTGCTGCCTGCTGCTTGCCACCTGATGCCTGCCGCCGCTGACTTCGTTGGCGAGATTGAAGTGCTTTATTCACCAAAGCACATGCAGAGGTGTCCAAAGTATAAAATTTAGTACGATCTAAAAGAAACGAAAAAAAATTTGGAAATTGTCAAGTTTATTTGATTTTAGCTGAAACTATGGGCCAAAAATTTTTAGTATGGCCGATGTAAGTAAAAGCAAATGTAATAAGAAACTAATCTGCATATGCGGCAACAAAACCGACAGATAAGCATGTTAATGCGCCACTCCTTCTCTTGCCTCTTCTTCCTGCCCTCCGTCACTTTGCTCTTCGAAGCTCTTCTCGCTCTGCACTGCGCCTTTGCCTGACTTCGCTTTGCAGCTGACTGCGTGCGTGCACGGGTTCTTGTTGCCTGTGTGTGTAGGTGTGTGAGTGTGTGACTGTTAGTATGTGGGTGGTGTGGTTGTTGTTTTTTTCTTTTTTTTGCTGACATTGCCAAGCGCGCTGCGGCCACAAGCGCTTCTCATTGTAGGTTTTTGGCAGCTGTTCTGGTCTTGTCTTGTCTTGTTTTGGTTCGTCGTTGGGGGCGAATCGCTAAAAAACTCAAATGTGCAAGTACACATTTATCTCGTAAACTTTTTTCTTTGCTTTTTCTTCTTTATTTTTGCAAAAAAACAAACCATGGCAGCAAAACAAAACAAAAAATATAAAAAATACATCAGAGCCACGCAACAAAAGCAAAGCTATGCAAAGCAAAGCAGTTCAAACCCAATATTTGCTTGAGTGCCAAGAAACCAACAGAGACAGTTGAACACTGAGGCCTGCGACCACGCGCTTGGTTGGTGGGAGAGTGTGGCGGCGTAGGTGAAAGGGGGGTGGATGTCTGTGGAAGCACACAGATGCTGGAGTAGTGGGTTTTTAGGCGCAGGCATAAATAATTGCGAAAAATATTGCATATAATTTATTTCTTCGAATATACGTACAAAACGAAGATGCAGGCGAAGACGAGGGCGAGGACGCAGACGAACGAAGCTGAACTGAACTGAAGTGAAGTGAAATGAATGGAACGAAACGGAACAACGAGTTGGCAACAAAAACAATTTATATCTAAATAATATCAACAAAATAAAAGTCATAAATTCTGAGCATGTAGCGAAGATTTGCGTTTAGCGACCAAATGAGCCGCCGCCTGACAAGCATTCGAATACAAGTGGCAATGGAAGCGGAAGCATGAGCCCGTTCGTGAGCGTGAGCGTGAGTGTAAACGTTAGCAAGAATGTCAGGGGGAAATAGTGGTATGTGCAAAAGCAAGGGCAAGCATGCGAAATTGAAGTAAGCAAAGGACACTTGTGAGTGACTGCAAGCAAAGTGAAATGATAAAATGGAAACAAAAACAACAACAACAACAAAAAAAAGAAAAGATGAAAAAAAGCTGGGAAACCCCAAAACAACGTGAATAAATCGCTTTTAGCAAATTGTTAACTCGTATAGCGGCAGTACATCAACTTAGCAGGGATTTCACAAAATTATGCGCATAACGGCAGCAAAGCAGCAAAGCTGCCAAAGCCAAAGTCTAAATAGCGGACAAAAAAAAAAAAAAAAAAAAAAAAACAGAATAAAGAAAAAAGGAAAAACAAAAAATAAAATAAACTTGTGGCAATAAAAACTAACTCGTGCTATGGGAAAAAGTAATCAAAAAACCAAAAAACAATCAAAAGAAAAAAAAACAGAAATAAGAAAAAGGAAAAGCTGGCAAAAACGGGGCAAGAGTTTGCGGTAAAATCACTTAATGGCTTAAATTGTGCGATTGCGGCTAAAACGTTGTAGTGCTTTTAATGTGCGCCATCAAAGTAGACAATTCAAAATTGTTGTTGCTGTTGTGGTTTCGTTTTGTTCTTTTTTTTATTCAAAGCCAGGGCGCTCATGGCAAAGACAACCGTCGGCGCTGGCCTAGTTGGGCCATTAACGGGCTGCACAGCCATGTCATTAACAATTGCGATAACTTCTTAGCAAAACGTTTTAGCGAATTAGTTGTCAAATTTTGCAACTAATTTAAATACTTTTACGACATTTAAGGCAAACGCACATTTAAATGCTTTTCGTTTTTTTTTTGTTTTTTTTTTTTCTTTATTTATTATACTGTTGCTTTGCTATTTACTGTTTGCCAGAACAGACCAATGCAATTGCGTCGAATATGCGCCCAAATGTTGCTTAATGGCATAAGGCAAACGCGTTAAGCAATTTTCGCTTGAGTCAATGCTGCAATTGTTGTTCATGCTTAACTAGAACAGCGACATCGCCAGCTCCCTCCCACACCCCCGCATTTGTCTGTCCACAAGCAGCATGCGGAAATCCGTTGACTAAATTGCAAAGTAAACGCACGAGCAGACGCGGAAAAAATCAAAAATAACAGCTTATGAATAGACAGGCAAAAAGTATAAAAAATAAACAAAAAACAAAAACTTAATAGAAATGAAAAGAAGAACAAAAACCGAAGCCAAAACGAAATGTCGCTTCGTTTTAGATTTAATGTGAACACAGACGCAAGTTGCCTTAGCATATGCACCAATAACATGGCAGCCCAGCAGCCCGGCAGCAATGCAACTTCACATGGGAGCCATTGCTGTGGTAGGCAACACTGGCGCTGCCAATGAAGTGGAAAACGAGTAGCACACCGTGAAACGATGCCATGGCAGCGCAGCGCAGCATAGCAAGGCAAGCGACTTGTGCGCATTTTTACTTCTAGATAAGGAAAATTAATTTTAGACAATTTTCTGCTGAGACCAAGCCAGGCCAAGCCATGCCATGCCATGGCAAGCCTTACAGTACGTTGCCATACGGCAGCGTTGCCTACTTTTACGGCCTCTCGTCGGTTTCCTAAGCAGTTTTCTGCCAATGTCAGCGCCGCTGCTCATCAACGTCAGTCGCAATTGGTTTTTTTTTTTTAGTTTTTTTTTCCTCATTTTTTCTGAACATTTTTTTTTTTTATTTTACTCGTTTAAACGTTTTTCTGTTTTTTTTTATCGTTTTTAAAGTCTTTGCTTTTTGCATTTTTTTTTTCTTATCTTTCTGTATATCTCCCTTCTCTCTCTCTCTCTCTCTGTTTCTTAGACTCACTGCTGCCTTCATCTTACTGTGCATGTCGTCTTTGGTTTTTGTTGTTGTTGTTGCTGTTGCTGTAGCTGTGTCAACGTCGCGTTGACAGCTTTTAATTTCATTTTCTAATTTAAGCCGCTTTGAACACGGATTTAAAAAGGATTTATTTTGAACGCTGCGCTATTTTACTCTCACGCACGCTCACAGGCCACGATATCCAACCTATCCGTCACAAAAGGCAGACACAAGCCCATACCGCAGAACTGAACTTGGGCCTGCCTACGAATAATTTTACGCTTCCTTTCTTTATTTTGGCTGCTTCGCTATTTTTGTTGTTGTTGGTTTTTTTTCCGTTCGCTTTTCTCTGACGTAGACGAATTTCGCCAACAAAAATTGGATTTTATTTAGCGCGTTGCTGCGTGCGCTGCATTTAAATTTCGCAAATGAGATTTACTGCCAAGAGCTTCATGCTGTCGTTCGCTTACACTTTTTTCCTGATTTTTTTCTGTTTGCTTGACGTCTATCTGTCTATCTATCTGATTCCGGGTACTTGTCGTTTGATCTATTAGCGTGCTGCCACATGCAGACACGCACGCCTGCCACATGTTGCTTATAATTGATTGCAGCATTCACCTGGCGTTCAGCTGGCATTCACCTTTCATTCAGTTGGCATTCAGCTGGCATTAGCCAAATATGCGTGCGTCTGTATAAATATCACGTATACGCAATGTAGACCACTTGATTACGCTTGTTGATATACATTTCACTTCATTCGCACGCTAATAAACTAACCTTTGATCATTTTCATGTTGGCAAATACAACAACAGCAACAACAACAGCAACAACAACAGCAACACCAATGCGTGCCAGCCTTAGCACAAAAAAAAAGAAAAGTATCTTAAGGCGCGCAGCTACTCGCAGGCATTTGACTCACATTAGCAATACGTACTCTAGTTGAGGCGTGCAGGGGAAAA